>CM054113.1:150264880-150864880 GCA_028673005.1 Tanypteryx hageni | reverse complement strand
GTTTGTTGTGCCTGTGTGCAAGTTTCAATTTGGCGCTCCCAATTATATTTGCTTTAATATTTGATAAATTTAAAAATGTATTGGAATAAAAGTTGTAGGAAATTTAATTTTCTACAACTTTTGTTTGAAACATTTTACCATGTAATGCATTGTTTACGAGATATCTTATATTTTTAACTGCCACCACCATGCCACCTACCGACAACTATCGTTAACAATTGATGCTTAGTTACATCTTAGTAATGCTCCTTTTTCTTTTCATAATTGTTGGAGCTTTGTGGCTATATCCAATATCAGAAGGCTATGGTTTTGTTTTTATTTCTGTTTTTTTGTAGTCTAAAATTTCTCGCAGTTTCTTAAACTATTTATTATTATGTAACCTATTTGGAATTTTTAGAAATATTGCATCTCGATTTTGTAGGGCGACGAAGTTAAAATGGCAGTTTTACCACAGAGGTGCGTAGACCCCTCCCTGTGAGCAACTTTTGGTAATGGCATTATATCTATAGGTGAACAGTGATAATGAAGAAGTCTTACGCCTATTACACTCTGTTGATGCATCTGAGATGCAGCTTACAGAATCAATAAGGGCATCACAAGAGTCAGTTAAACTTGTAGAAAAAATATCTGCATTGATAACACTTTTGCCAGTCGATGGACCTGGCAGTGGCTCAATAATTGGCTGTGCGATGGGTTTTTTCAACTCCACATTCGTTGTTTCCACAGCCAAGAATTAGCTTCATTGAAAACGGAATCTACAGGCCAAATTCCAGTTTTTGTGAACTCACTGATAGCTACAGTCATTGTTGCAGCTTTTAAATAAATCTCTCTAAAACGTTACGCTATCTGAAATTGTGAAACAACACTACCTGGATGATTTCACAACCATTTCTTAACGTTTTCATTGTAATACATGCTCAATGGTTTCATGAAGTTGATTTCAAGTGGCTGAAGGCAGTGAGGTAGAAAACACAACAAAATAACTCTGCTTTCGCGAGCCAGATCAATTATATCCAGATTTCTGGTGTGAGTGGCATGCCCATCCAGCAGGAGTAGCACTGGTAAGTTCTTGGTTGCTCTAGAGAACTCAATGAACTGCTTAAACCGCACAAGAAAAATGTCTGATTGCATCCATCCACACAAGTGGCAATCTGCTGTAGTGCCAGGTGGTGCTCCGTCTAGCAGTTCAGCCTTAAACCTTTTCTGTGGAAAGACAAGCAATGGTGACATGTAGCAGCCGTCAGCAGCAAAGCATATTTCAGTAGTTACAAGCATTCCATGTTCAGCAGATGTTATGGTTCCAACTTGTCGTCTTCCTCTGGCTGCAATTATCTTAGACTGACTCTTCGGTCTCCCCTATTTTAATGTTTTTGCGACAAATGACAGCCAATTATTCCATTTTGGGGAGGTGTTCATTAGTGTCAGTATTGAGAATGGTAATAATCTTACCTTCAGCATATAAGACGCAGGCTGACATTGGGGGCCATTTTTCTGGAAAAAAGTATGTCTAATATGCCAAGAAATACGGTATATTACGAATTAAGTTAATCTAAAACTTTTTATTTAACTGTTATCACACCATAATATTTTCTGTAAATGTTGCCAGATACAGACGTAATCACGGCTGGAAATGATACATGATGTGGCCCTTTCTAAATGACTTGAACCAAAATACTTTTTTCCTGAAAAACCTTCAAAAAAATTGGGGTACGTCTTATACTCAGGTGCATCTTATATGCCGAAAAATATAGTATATTAACTAAATTTATTTTTTAATTTTTAGTTCTTTTAATAGTATGTTTCCAAATGAAAACTGTTTTAAATTTATATTATAAAAATTTGTTTTATCATGTTCACATAAATCAATGCTTAGTTTCAATACATATAAAATTATAAGTTCAATTTAAGAGTTTCAAAACTTACTATATTATTAGAAAAATATTTTGTTGCAGACACTTTCTCCTATTAGTTTTAAACAATTAACCCATTAGCAGCCAGGGTCCTATTTATAGAACACTTAGTTTTCTGGGATTTTCTGATCTAGATTTTAAACAAAAATGACTACTTTGTATCAGTAGTAAACGCTAGGGACTGGTGAAGCATTTTTTCATGTTATTCACTTCTGAGATTTGATTCTGAGATAGTTACACCTCTGCAAACCTCAGCTTTCGTTGTGCACTGTGGTCTTGACTTGACACTGAAATCAACTTTATCTACAAACGGTGAGTTATAAATATTTCCACTGAATCCCTTTGTATATGAGTGTAACATTACTTTATGGTAGTAATTTGTAATATATTTCCGATGGATGATATAAAAAATAGTGATAAACTTTATTGTCCTATAAATAGGATGCTGGGTGTTGCGTAGATTTTTCATATAGGTGTGATATTTTGTGAAATTTTTATTATATTTTTCTCAGTAATCAGCTCCAACCATGAGTTGTAAAATATTTAGAACCCTGGAAGAGGCTTGTGAATATTTATTTTCCAAACACATAGAAGCAGATATAGCTGCACATCCACCTGAAGTCAATGAACTTACTGATGAAGAGGAAGTAAATGATGATGAATTAGAAGTACCTTTCGTGAAAAATATTGCAGGGACTGCAGAAATTTGCCTATAGATGATATGATTGTCAAATACTATGGGTACCATCCATTGAAACAATTTATTATGGGTAAACCGATTAGGTTCAGTAACAAATTATGGGCAACGTGCGGAGAAAAAGGTTACTGCTACAATTTTTCCTGTATTGCAGTAAAGAATCCTCCGAGAACCAAAGTACTGGACTCCTAGGTACTTGAGTTGTGAACAAAATGCTTTCAGTAATTGATGACCTACCCAGTTATAACATATATTTTGATAACTTTTTTACAAGTCATGCATTACTTGATGAGCTCAGGAAAAAAGGATTTAGGGCAACAGGGACAATCGGGGATAGTAGAATGGGATTGTGAATGCATTTTTATTATATTGTGAAATTAATGGGAAAAAGTCCATTTCAATAAAAGATTTCAGAAGAGCAATAGCTGTTCCTTATCTAAAATTAGGACATGGAAGAAAAGTACAGAGAGGTAGGCCGCTGAGCCTCCATTCAACTTCCAGAAGCAGTGTCTCAGACAATGTTAGGTTTGATGGAAAAGGCCATATTATTGAGAAAAGGGACAAACAAATGCATTGCCAATGCAAAGATTGCACAAGCAAACCCCTTGTAAAAAGTGTGGAATCACGTTTTGTATCAAGTGTTTTCCAAGATATCATAGCAAGTAATTGTAATATTCAAAATTTATTGTTTTTATTTTATAAGATTTTAGAAATTTTGGTTTATATAATGTTTCCATGATACATATTCAGCTTTCTGTGTTATTTCTGAAATTTTTGCACAACGAAAGCAGTTTTGTATCATATTTACTGAAAGTGTACAATAAATAAGTTCAGTTCAGATGTGAATGTTTTATCTATGGAAATGCCCAGCGTCCTATTTATAGGAGTCCATTTTTCGAAAACAGAAAAAGTTACTGAAATTTTGCATGTTGTGTTGCATTCCAGTTGCCACCACAAGTATATATTTTGAAAATCAACTAAAAATTCCGAAAAAAAAATAATTTGGGCAATGGGTTAAGTTCGTCAATTTCTGTTCCTTGCAAATATTTTACCCTGCTTAGGGCAACATAAGCTTATGTTTTTCCCATTCCTTTTCATTTTCTGTAGCCAAACGTTCTTTGGTTTCCATGCAGTTGACTCAAACATTGTGAATACTTTTTTACGGTTTTATGTAATCTTCTTCTCTTTGCAGCCTTTCTCATTTTCAGTAAACATTTATTACAATATAGAAGACTTTCTTAATCTTTTCACTTCAAGTAATATAACTATAACAGACAGACAGGCAGAGCAAAACCATAATCGCATTTATAAAATGAAACATGCTTAAAATAAGAGGAAAGCATTGTATAAGACAATAGAATTAAAAATCAATTGAATAACATTGTACATTTTTTAAACAATCCAGTCTGGCATGAAATTACTGTATATGCTGGCATATAAGGCGACCTTTGAAGCTAAAAAAAATTCTGAAAACTTAAGGTCGACTTATATGCCGAATATAAAATGTGACCCTTAAATAACAGATTAAAAACATTGATATTTACGAAAACATTTGATCTTATGGCATAGGTGATCACCATTTTGAATCAACTGCTCCATTGTTTACATATTGTCATTTATTTTATAAGATTTAAGATAATTATTTTTAATAGTAAATAAAAATTTTAACTTTTGTTTTTATTACTTAATCTCAAAAATATAAATGATCTATTTGCAATTACAGAAATGAAGGATAAGTAGAATTCCACCAATAGATGGCAATACGGTATATGACTGATCTTTCTTAAATTAAACAAATGATTTTATAACTCAAAAATCAACACTGCATTTTTTGGAAAAGGTTACATTTAGGTTTTAAAAACCATAAAATTCCTCACATTCTTCATTCAAAGTTTTTTTAGCGAAAAAGTAGGGGGTCGACTTATATGTTTAGTCATGTATTTACAATCAGAAAAATAGTGGCCAACTTATACGCCAGCATAAACGATATTTCAAATTATGTCAAAATTTTCAGATCAAGTTTAGTAGAATTTCAAAATTAATTTCTAGAACCGAACCAAACAATTTTTGTGAAACATTTTGGTTTGGTTCACTGTTCCATAAATTGGGAAGGTTAGCATGGCCCTGCTGATTTCATCATCTAAGGGGTATCCATAAATTACGCCATACAAAAATTGAATCCTTTAGCCCCCTCTTCCCCTTCATATTTCGTCACAAAATTTTAAATCCTGCTCCATCCTTAAAATTATGTCGCAAATTTCTCAAGTTCCCTTCCATATAAATACAGAATTTAGTTTTTACTCACAAAATATTAAGATTTTATTTTAGTACATTTCTCTACATAAATTATACTTGTTTATGATTTCTTAATTATTTTCATTTAAATTCAATAAGGTTACATGAATTATACTGAAATTACATAGCCTACCTTTCCATAAAGAAGTAGGCTAAAAATTCTGCATAGTTAAAATTTAGTTACAAATATGTTTTTAAATATTTTTCTTCATCAAATAATCCAAAAACCATCTACCCCCTTCATCACAATCCCTTTCAAAATTTTCAATCCCCCACCTAGAGCATGACAGTTTATGGATGCCACTAGCAGAAAGATGCAAGCTCACTTTGGCTGTCACCAAGGATTGCCGATAGTAAACAAAGAGGTTGGGTCTTGGGACAAAAGTTGCCTCCTCGAGTCACCCAAGGAATCTTGACTGAGACCCAACCGCGACCTGCTCTACAAGTGTGAATGCAACTTGTCTTTCCCCATAGAATTTCCATTGAAAATAGGATTTTTATATTGGGTCTAAAATGACCTGAACACAACCAGTCCTCTAGTGTGAACAGGGCTGGCATGAGGCATGTTCACTCAGTTCCCTGGATCGGAGTCCTGTGCTTTATTAGGCGCACATGGCTCAATTCTCATGTATTGATAGCGCAATTCTTTACCCTCTTTACACATGGAAATTGACTTATGATAATGATTCAGGAACGCATTAAAATTAACTTTGAACTTTGAGAAGGAGAAAAAATCCTGTACTTGACCGGGAATCGAACCTGGGTCTCCCCATTTGCCGGACAGGTGCTTTAACCAACTAAGCTATCAAGCCAGCATGATTCTTCTTTCTCGAATTGGGGTATTCTCTTTCTCAAAGTTCAAAATTCAATTTCAGATTTATGCCCGCATGCATATTAAGTCATCTCAACACCTTTGTTTCTTATTAAAATTAACTTTATTTCTAATGGAAAAACCAATTCAACTTACGAACACATTTCATGGTATGCATTACATTTGTATGTTGGAGTTTCACTATATTATTTGTAATGTACTACCTTTCGTATATTTCGTAGGTGGCTTGCCAGATAATTTTTATATTAAATGTGGCTCATGGTCAGCAAAAGGTTTAGGACCTCTGGTGTAGAGTGCTGTTTATCTCAAAACAGTAGGAGCAGCCAGTCTTTTTCTCCCGATTCATTCCCGAATCCCCCTCTCGACTACAAAAGTGGCTAAGACTCTTGTTTGTGAAATTAAGATGAAGCGTAAACAGATCCAGAACTCCCATATGTGAGAATGCTTATCCTTCTCTTCTCTGATGCTCTCTCAAAACACAAACATATTTTTCACTTAATTCTTTCTGCCATTCGAGCATCGTGATCTAATGTTCATCGGCAAAACCACTTGCTTGTCCTTTTTTTCCAATATTCTCAATTCTATTAAATTAAAAAATATACCTGAAACTTCCTTTATTGTTAACATTTGATGCTTAGTTACATCTTAGTAACGCTCCTTTTTATTTTCTTAATTGTTGGCGATTCCTAGCTATATCCAATATCAGAGGTATGAGTCTATTTCTGTTCTTTGTAGTCTTTAAATCTTTCTCGCTGTTTCTTAAAATATCCATTATCAGTTAACCTATTTGGAATTTTAAGAAATATCACAGGTATGGAGAAAGTCATGTGGTGACCACATGAAATTTTTTAAAAATATTTGATTAGTGTAAACAAGTATTGTAATAAATGTAGGAAATTTTATTTTCTACAACTGTTGTTTTAAACATTTTCCCATATAATGCATTAAGAGATATTTAAAAAATTATATTTTTAAGCTGCCACCACGTCACCTACCAGCAACTTTTGTAAACACTTGATGCTTAGTCGTCTTACAATTAGTAATGCTCCTTTTTAATTACTTAAAAGTTGGAGCTTTGTGGCTATATCGAATATCAGAAAGCTATGGTTTGTATTTATTTCAGTTCTTTGAATTTTTCCCACAGTTACTTAAAATATTTATTATCATTTAACCTATTTGGAATTTTTAGATATGTTACAGGTATGGAGAAATATGGTGCCCACATCAGATTTTTCTACATTAATCTCACTTATTGTAACTAACTTTGGCCAAAAACAAATTTCATTAAAAAAACCACAACATATATAACAAAAAATACAAATTAAAGGGAATTATGCCATAATTTATTAAGCTTTGACAAAATGCACTCAAAATCTTTTTAAAAATTCAGCAATTTAAATTTGTATATCTGACTAATCATAATAAACATAATATCAATGAATAATGGAATTGCCATCGTATTGTTTATCATTACCAAGGTAATATTTTAACTTCAAAATAGTCAAAATTTTGTATTTGGACAGATGCAACATGAATTTGTAATGCCAGTCAATCATATGCAAATACAAGAAACTAGCAACAATGCAAATCACCTTGACAAAGAAAGGTTTTCCTGTAAAACACTTCAAATGTTTGCATCAAAAATAATTTGTGGATCGATTCGATGTATATTCGAATATCAACAGCAGGAATATGAAATTTTGTTCTTTCAGGCACTCAGTTTCAAGTCCTGATTCTCTATTATAAAGTAATTTTAAAATGCCAATAATTAAGATGCTATACTCACACCCGTGTTAATCAAATGGAGAAAATAAATGTTCCTGCAGTTGAACTTATGATAGATTATGACATGTTTATTATGTGCAAGGGGTGAATCCTAGTATATTGAAAAAAATCATTGACATTGTGCTTTTCGTTCTGGAGTTATTCGCGTTAAACCATAATCTTGCACCAGGGGCATCAAAGTTGAGTATCTCAAGGGAGGACCTAAGCATTACAAAGACAAAAGGGGAATTGGGGTTCTTTCTTGAAGTGTCATGAAGGGGGCAAATGAGTCCTCTCTCCCCCCTCTGCATTTTGATTCACTTACACACAACATAAGCGCCATATAATCTGACTTCTTTCATAGTTTTTCCATTGGAGGCTCCTTCCTTGATTTTTCAGGCTGTCTTCAAAATTGGAATTGAATTTTTTTGCTTGCAAGATAAAACACGGTTCTACAAATGCATGTTCTCATATAAATAGCAATGCCTTTATTCATGAATAATCACTAATTGTACTAATTGCGATCGTTCAAATATGATGTCCGCTGTTTGGGAGGGCAGATCTGAGAAAATGAAAATGCATGTGAATTTTTGTGGACAAGAGAGTGGCGATGGGATGTAAAATAATAATGAAAAATTGCAGCCTCATCGCTTTAAATAATGCGCTAATTAATCCGGTCACGCTCGAATAATATGAACTATTTATGACTGACTGTAATGCTATTTTTATAAACCTTCAGAGTAGGTAATTTAAATTTGGTAGGAACGTTTGATTCTTATAGTAAAAGCCATTTATGAAAAGAAATCCCCAAAAAAGACCTGGGTTCGACTCCAGGAGATAATGTTTCCCGTATGCTAACACATAAAAATTGATTTTTCGACTTACAGGCTTTTACTCTTTCATAATTAAAATTAGAAAGAATTGACCTATGATCTTTGGACCTGAACCGTTTTATAAAATTTCTTATTCTTATAGTCATATTTCACAAACTATTCGAAATCACCCAAGTAATACATTTAAATTTTATTTATCGGAAAAATTTCCAGCTTCTTGCATATATAGGATATGATATAAAACCTAAGGTACTTCCAGAAGTGCTACAGAGCTGAAATTTGGCATGAAGATAGGTCATTGGGTACAACTTTGGGAAAATCTGAAATTTCAGAAAAAGTATTTTTGATCCCCAAGTCCAATTTTAAACACCCATAAGAAAGGCATTGAAAATGGTGCAGGGCTACATAAAATTGCTTCTTTAAATTAAGATACCAAGTCGGGACATGCACCGTACTGTGGATGAAAAAATGAAGTTTATTTTTCTTGAAGACAAAATCCAAAGCCATGCTGAATTTGATTTTAATCATAAAATTATGAAAAGTTTTTCGGTTTTCAACAATGAAAAATATTAACGACCATAGCAATAACTCCAATGCCTTTCCATGGGAATTCATCTTCCTTACTTAAAGAGCATTGATTTAATGCTTTCATTGGGATTCAATGGACTATATGTACAGTGCAACCTCTATAATCCGAACTAATTAATGCAAGGGTATGTCCAGATTGAGGTGCTTGGATTACTGGATTCATGTAATATAACGAGGAAAAAATCTATTGTATTAAATTTCTGTAAATAAAACACCAATTAATGTACTTACAGATCACTAAAATGACTGTGAGGACGGGAAAACTACTCACTATTTGAGAGGGAGGAGTTTTCTTCGGTGTACCTCTTCAAGGACATCCGTTGGGGCAGTTTGATACTAGCTTGGCTAGTTCCATCCCAAACAAGAAAACATCCGTATTCAGAAGCGAGAAAATTGATCTGCTACGATAGTTCAGTGGTAGAACATCCACCCAGCAAGTGGAAGACTCAGGTTCGATTCCCGGTCATAGCAGACTTTTTTCTCGTTTCAAAATTACTACACCTGATGTCGAGAAACAGTTCGGATTATAGAGGTTGCACTGTATAGTAATAAAAGAAGCTGTGTGGGGGGCAGCCATAATGCTTCAGAAAATAAACAGAACTTCAAAATATGGCAGCAGCTTCAAGTCGATCACGAGAGTTGCAGTGCCTAAAATAATGCAAATGAGCCCACCGAGGCCCGAGTGGTCCCCATGGAAGTCAGTCCAAATTTAGGGTTTTTAAAAAGATATCTCAGCAAAAAAAATGAGCAATTTAGATGAATCCTTCACCAATATCAATGTTTTGGTGAGACATTATCAAGCCGAAAATGGATTAAATCAGTCTATAGGATCAAGGATCATAATGTAAGGCCTGGTCCAAATTTCACGGGGTTGAGAGGTCCCAATGCAATGATTGATCCAAATTTCAGTTTTTTTAAGATACAGTAAAACCCCGATTTAATGTTCCCGCATTTAGTGAAATCCTGGATTTAGTGAAGATTTTTTCATGTCCCGACAATAGCTCCATATAAACAATGTATTATTTTCCCGCATTTAGTGAAACCCGATTTAGTGAAAAACCCGCATTTAGTGGAAAAATATTATGTACTCGTACTTCAATTTTTATTTGACGCTTCTCGCATTTAGTAAACTTTTTCATGTGCAAAAAGAAATCACAAAAGAAACATATTGTACGTAAAAATTACGATATATGCTCAAAACATTGTGAATGGCTCATCACGCGCAAGCGGCTACATTGTCTGCTAAGACAGTAGTGGCCACAAGGAAACCGTAAATCCTACAATGTAATGAATCCCGCTCGTATGTTCCTCATTTCTGGTATCACGCTCGGTTACCTGTTGTCATAGTGTGCTATATACTCGACGTCGTTTACGAGAAAATGCCCTTTGAAAATCGCGATCCGAGAGTCATCGAAATAAGAACGTTAAAAGTCCTTTCCAAATTTTCTTGGAGCGTTGGTCTAGGGGAAACGAGTTGGATTTCAAATATTTTTGCCGGGGTTCGATTCCCGAAGGGACCAATATTTTTTTCTCCTGTTTTTTAAAATTTGTTCGCAATTTCCAGCATATCGTCGATAAAACTTGCAAACCATTTTAAAAAAATGTATTCAATGCATTATAACTACTATTTTCTTCACCGTAATTCTTAACGAACATAATTTTACGGATCACCCATTCGCTTTACCATCTCGTCATGTATTGATCATGATTTAAAGTTCTTATTTTGATGACTCTCGGATGGCGATTTTCAAAGGGCATTTTCTCGTAAACGACGTTAGCACACTATGACAACAGGTAACTGAGCGTGATACCAGAAATGAGGAACATACGAGCGGGATTCATTACATTGTAGGATTTACGGTTTCCTTACGGCCGCTACCGTCTTAGCAGACAATGTAGCCACTTGCGCGTGATGAGCCATTCACAATGTTTTGAGCGTATATCGTAATTTTTACGTACAATATGCTTCTTTTCTGATTTATTTTTGCTCATGAAAAAGTTTTAACGTTCTTATCTCGATGACTCTCGGATCGCGATTTTCAAAGGACATTTTCTCGTAAACGACGTCTTCTCGTAAACGACGTCGAGTTGGCACCTAGGTAGAAATAGGAGTCCGTTATATCGCATATAATTTCATTCTGCAAAGTCGCAATCCGATACGAGTGTCACACCTTGGGGGCTTTCCTTGTGAGACATGTCAGCTGATTACACCGATCCCGATGACGTAATGCCTGTCCCCTCTCCGTCTACCTTATCTAGCAGTTCAACTCTTCGTTGTGCTGCCTGCCTGTTCGGCGATCACTGTGTAAACCTGAAGCAATTGTGAAAAATATTCTTTCTACTATTTTTATTTTTATTCCTTAATAATGGCTACTAGTAAAAGGAAGAAGCTGACAATTACGGAAAAAGTGAAAATCATTCAAGAAGTGGAAAAGAACCCAAGCATGCCTGCGATAGAAATTGCACGCAAATTTAATCTTGCGCCGTCTTCATTGTTTTGTATAATGAAGAATAAACAATTAATACTTGATGAAGAAGTGAAATGTGGGGGTAAAGCCATCAAAAGAAAAAATATCAAATCATTACCATATGATGAAATGGAGAAGATATTGATAGAGTGGTTTGTGGGAATGCGCTCCGCCAACCTCCCAATCAATGGTGTACTGTTGAAGGAGAAAGCAATTAGGGTAGCAACTAGGATTAGAATAGAAAACTTTAAGGGTTCCAATGGATGGCTGGACAGATTTAAGAAGCGCCATGGACTTGAATATATAAGTGTTTGTGGCGAAAGTGCTAGTGTTGATGAAGGAGCTGTTGACTACTGGAAGAGTGTAACATTGGTAAGGTATTTAGAAGGTTATAAGCCGAATGATATTTTTAATGCAGATGAAACGCATTTTTTCAACCTTCTTCCATCAAAAACTCTTGCTACTACAGGAGACAAGTGCCATGGTGGAAAGAGAAGTAAAGATAGGATAACTGCACTTTTATGTGCAAATTCAGATGGCAGTGAAAAGTTGACACCTCTAATAATAGGTAAATTTACCAAGCCAAGGTGTTTTAAAAATGTACGGGCATTGCCATGTAAATATGCCAGTAATAAAAATGCATGGATGACAAGGGATATATTTAAAACATTTTTGAAATCATTAGATGCAAAGATGGGTGGTGCAAATAGAAAAATTCTTCTATTTATTGATAAATGTCCGGCCCACCCTCCAGATACTGATTTTCTTCGCAATATTAAAGTGGTTTTTTCCAACTAATTGTACTAGCCATCTGCAGCCACTTGACTTGGGCATTATTCACTCCATGAAAGCAAAGTACAGGAAGGCTTTGGTGCAGAAAGCAGTATCCTACATTGAGATGAATAAACATTTGAAACTGAGCGTCCTTCAGGGTTTGCATATGGTAACAGCTGCATGGAATTCAGTTACACCTCAAACAATATCAAACTGTTTTCATAAGGCTGCGTTCAATTGCAACAATGCTATGAAAATTGATGTAGATATCGATGTGATTGACCACGAAAATTGGTTGAAAATTGCACCTGACATGGACACAAATTTTGAAGTTTGTCCGGTGTGATGATCTTGAGAGTACGTCTGGTCCTCCACAAGACATGGAAGAAATCTGTAATACCAAAGAGGCAGAGGAAGAAGAGGCAGTAGTAGAAGAAGAGGCAGTACAAGAAGAAGAATCAGTTCCCACACTTGGTGAAGCGGTTCAGGCACTTGAAGTGGTGCGAAGATATTTAACTTCTTTTGATGTGAACAGCACTACTATATCGAAAGTAAATTCTTTGGAGCGAGAAGTTCTGAATGTTCAGAGCACCTGCCAGAAGAAGCAAACAAGTTTGCTGGACTATTTTAATAAATAATTTTCTTGTAGCTATGTATGCTTGGTTTTTGAATAATTTTGATATTTTTTTGTGCAATTCCAAATATATTTTAATATTTTCTATATAATGTTGTATGATGAAGCTTTTTAAAGGAGGGATGAAAAATTGTTTCAAGATTTGTCAATTTTGAAAATACTTTCAAAATTTTGAAATTATTTTTTGTAATCATATGAATGATTCATTAAAGAAATTTTCATATTCAATAGCAATAAGGCTTGTTTGTCACTGGAATTTGTTTATAAATGTTTATTTTAAAAGTATTAATATAAGTATTGTGCATACAAAATTGAAAAATGGATTTTTATTATAGAGACCATTTTCAGTGGCCTTATTCTGGTATTGTATATTGGAACTAATACACAAGCAAAAAAGATAAATTTAACTCATTTTAATTGAAAACCTCCATTTAATGAAAACCTCGATTTAGTGAAATATATTCTAATCCCCCAGTGATTCATTAAATAGGGGTTTTACTGTATCTAAGCAATTAAATGATGAATGCTCCTCCTATATTGATGTTTTGGAATGGTTGGGTGGGTTTATTGCAGATGTTCCCAAAAACCCTCTTTCTCAAAGATGAGAAATTCCCGAACTCCTCAAACATATGGTCAGATCAAGTAGCTGTATACATTTTCTAGTAGTGCATATTCCTGTGCTAGCGGACTTTTGGGATTTGATGGGCAATTCCAAGTCCACAAAAATGCATTGTGGCACAGCTTATGTTAGTTGTCCTCAAACCACTGAATTGTGCGGCTGCAGTGACAACTGGACTAAAAAGCTATTCTTTCATCTCATGCACCTGACAATTCTGAACAGCTGGATTCTCCTACGTCCTGCTGGGAAATACTCTCACCGAGATTTTTGGCTTGCCCTCATGAGACACGAAGAAGAAGGGTTCAAGTGCTCTTCCCGCCCATACTGTCCTGCAAGGAAGACCTTTTCCTCCTAGTACCAGTTTGGGTCATTTAGAAACCAAAGACTGGCCGGCAAAGGGAAAAACATTGGGTTGCCACGTGTTCGTCCAAAGGAAAAGACTCATGGACAAAGTTCTGGTGCTGAAAATGTGACGTGGGACTATTATATTCCTTGCTTTGATGAGTATCATACAAAAGCTTCCCTGTGATATTCATTTAAAAAACAATGAGAAAGTATTCATAACCAATGAGAGAGATGATGGTCATGAATTTGAAATATATCAAGCCCATACCACTTTGTGTGGAAGTACACCGTAGACCCGATATAATGTGAGCGTTGGGGTCCAAGATATTTGGCTGCGTTATAAATGAATCCGCGTTATATCTCATTTACCCATTTATAATTACATGCAGTGACAGCTGACGCCATAAACCTACCAGTCAGAAATGACATTGCGGTAACCATTATCCGCACACAAATGGGCAAAAAAATAGAGAAAAGAATATTAGCAGTTAAAAATATTTTGTTTTAAAAATTTGAAATATTTTTTTATCGTGATCCACTTGGAAGAACAAACATTTACTGATTAACAACATCCGTGATTACTAGTTCAAAACAACTTTTACCGTCAATAAAGAGCACATGTAACGGAAAGGCAACCAAGTTTGCAATCGGCCATTGCCACTCTCTTGACTACACTGTTTATTTAACAAATGAATCTAGGGTCAACTGCCTTACGATTTCCTTTTTCGCGATCTGTAATGCGATAATTTAGGGTAATACGCAATCATTTAGGATCAACTCGGTCTATAACCAAAGATGGAGAATTTGAGTGAAAACTATGTAATTACAAAAGAAAAAAGATGGGGTCCAACCATTGCCCGTTATATTGGGTAAACAGTGTAATAATTATTTTAATTTAATGTCCGAGCATCGGCTTGTTCTTTTTTAAATTACATTTTACATGGAATTAAATGTATGCTAAACTGCACTTCTTTTACCCCACACTGCTTTTTATTTGAATGAATTCCGACCAATAGTTCATAAGATATGAAAATTGTTTTTATTCAAATGTATTTGATTTAAATATCCCAAATTAAATCTGGCTGCATGCTCCCATAGTGGGGATTTAAATCCGCAAGATAATGTTAATCATTATGCAGTTCATGCCCAATATATAATTTAAAAACGCATGGAAATTAAAAGGATGGCAAGTATAGATTTTGGAAAGTAATTAAGGAAAATATATCATGTCCACCCAGTTTACCAGTACCTCGGACCAGCTCTCCTGCTCGGCATGACAACATACTATTTACTTGCCTGCTCAATGCCAATATGGCCGTATATTCTTAAAGTCATGAGTTTCATATTTACAGCTGATGCTGCTTACCACTTATCAGCATGTCTGTACACTTGGGCAGCATTTCTAGGAAGTTAGTTGGAATACATTACTATCCATGATGCATTAACATCTTATCAGACTTTTTACCTACTCTTTAAGTGAATTTAGTCACAATTAACTATAACTTCAGAGCTATCAAACTTTTTTCCCACTAGAAAAAATAAATGGTAAAATAATTTTAAAAGGACCTTAATTATTTTTTCCAAAATTAAAAAAAAGTTTCCCTACATAACCATGAATATGTACACTTTAGAAAAACAGCAGTTTTATTTATCGAAAATCAGCCATGGATAATTAATAAAAATTATAAGATTCAATTTAGAAAATTTACTTTATTCATAACACATTCACTTCTTCTGTTTAACTTGCGCTGCAATTCGATCCAAGTCCCTTCTTCCTTGACATGTGAGCTTGCGACCGCCATCCACAGTTTTCTCAATCAGTTTGAGAGCTTCTAGTGCTTGCAAAGCTTTCCTAGCCACAGATCCTGAGCTGCGACAGTAATGGGATGGGCAAACTCCATTCCTTTTGCGACCTTAGAAAATTAAAAAATTTCAGTAAAATGAAAGCGTTCTAATAAAAAGGAGAACCCAATAAAACCAATCTAACAATTGTCAAGCTAAAATAAAGGCTCTATTAAAACAACCTATGTAATGTCTTTGCACATTTAAAGCAATATTATACGAAAAATGCATTCAGGAATATTATAATCCAAGCTAAACAAAAGAAATCAATCTAATTATATGACCATGAAGTAACAATAAGATACACACTTGAAACAGTTAACCTATAAGAATGGCAATGTTGTTTTCATTGAGATTTAAAAATAATAAATCCTAAGATTTGCATCAAACGGGTATGACAGCTGCAATGATGGGGAACAAAATTCAATGTTTAAGTTAATAATCACCAAAGAATGGAAGATTGAATTAGCTTTATTCATACTCAATGCATGGTTGCCATATTTATAATAATTATCTTGCTCAGTGGCAGAAAAGGATTACACAATTGGTGACAAGGTAATAGGATGATTGAAACCTTGCCTTATACCAATTTTATTTTAAATGTGTCAACAGTGCATATACGCAACTGAATCTAGAGCCTTATACAGAATCTGAACAATGCCCAGCAGCTTATCAGCTTTTCCTGGATAGTTGCCCATTCAAGTATTGAACGAATGATTCACGGTTTTAACCCCATAACCATAAATTCTTTTAGGATCTACTTTCAGTGAATTATCATTAAATATGGCTGCACTGTAGCCGAAATGTACAAATGGTTTTTTATAATCTTGTGGTTATTGCAGATACCTCAGATAAGTACTTTTTTCACTTCTTTTGTGATTATTCTTGAACTGAACATAGTTTGACCAGGAGATTCTTCAGATGCTAATAGACATACTTTTCAATATATACAAGGTGTCCAAAAAGTGTGTACTTGGCACCAAAAATGCTTATAATCAATTTCTTTATTTTTCGTTTCAGTGATTATTGACAGTATTATTTGCTTCCTCCCTCAATCGTCAAGATGGCGTGTTCAAGATGTTAATTAATTTTTATATTCAGTGATAGTTGACAATATCATAATCTATTCATTAATCTAGTGCACAGTGACTTTTTTGGACACCCTGAAGTATATAAATAATGAAACAACCTAACTTGAGCTCTCAAGCAAAACTCGAGGGATCTAAGAAGGGCAGTTATTCTATTGTTACCCATGTATGTCATTTTTAGGAGTCAATGCAGTTGAGTACAAATTTCACTGGCATAATTAAATAGTTTCAGTAAGAGGAGTGGTTCGACTACAAAACATGAGTTTAAAAATGATAACAAGAAGCAATGTAATTCTACAGGTTCTAATAAAAAACATGGTGAAAATTACCAGCAAAAATATATTCAACTAAGTATGTTTTGCGAACAAAGCACAAGAACTGCCAAGTCCATAAGATAAACGTACAACTTTACGAGCTACAGGAATAAGAGATGCCCGTAAACAAGATCTAACACTGTTTTCCATCAATATTCATTGCTCATCATACTCTGATCTTCAATGTTTAAATAAGGAATCTAACAATAATACTAAATTTCAGAGGGGAAATGAAGTTACTGAAACAAACTTACCTCCAAAGATTTTGGTAACGGCACCAACACCGACAGGTGATCTAATGTACATGTGTCGAGCCAGGGCAGCACAACGTGTATAGAACCAGTCATCCTCATACGGGGCAAGTTCCTTATACTTAGCACTCTTCACCAGATCAACCCACTCGGGTACTTTTACCTTACCACTCCTAGAAATATTTTAAATTAAAAAATAGCTTTCCCTCGTATAGAAAATCGGCAGCCTACGTTTCACATAAATCACAACTATATTACAATAACCTATCAAATTCTATGCAAGGTTTAAAATTTTCTCAATACAAACAAAAACCTATTTCCTTTTTCTACTTAACTAAATAATTTCCAAATTACTTTAATAAGCACAAAGACTTATTTACTTACTTCTTTAAGAAAGCGGCGAATGCTTTCACGAATTTATGTTGGTCGACATCTTTCACGGTAATCGATGGCATCTGAAAAATAAAAGAATAATAGTTAAAAATAAAATTAGTCCAAAAAGCAAGTGTATTACATTCTTACTTATATCTGCCGCAAAAGACACAAAACACGTGCACAATACAATATGGCGGATTTGTATAACATTTAAGGCTTGGAGTACATTAAAACTATTTGTAATACACCACAAATTCATTCACATGAAAATATAAGGTCAGTAGATTACTTAAGCAATAACAGCATACGTTAATCATTAATAAATATCCACGAATAGCGAAAATATATACACACCCTGCTTCTTCTTTAGTCGGCCAACTTCCAGAGAATAACAGTGGCTCCACGTCAAGATGTATTCCTAAAAAAGATGAAGTACTATAATACCTGGCGTCACAAAGCGCGACATTTATGTATGGTAGTTAGGGTTATTCGTAATTATTTCGATAGTAAGAGTTTGGATTAAATTTGAATTTAATAGTGTTGAGAAATTTTTCACGAATAAAGTGTCAACTATCATAAGAAAGGAACATTATATAATTTCATACTCATTTGTCGAATCTTTTAACAAATTATTATTCATGAACGCAATGAAATTATGAGCCTTCATTTTAAAAAGTTATCAATTGAATTTAATTAAATTTCGTCTAAATTAACTATCTGTTGCTATGCAAAACTAATTGTAAACGATTCCATTTTAGGTACATTATCATTTATTAAATTGGTGGTACATTATGAATGTAACGATGGAAAAATATAACGCTAAGAGAATCTATGGAATTCCTCCCGGTCTAAAGGACCTGATGACTGATATAACTAGAGAGGTAACAAGAATTTCTACTATACTAAAATTGATTTGTTAGGACGCTCCTTTTTTCTGCCGGAATGCTGTTCCGGAAGCTTTGATGCAAAAATACTAATTGACGAGATTTTGAAACTAAAGCACCACTACCAAAAGAAAAAAATCGTACTAATTTCATTTCTCAAATTTAAATAGTACGTAAACATAATAATAACTAACAGCACGTAAATATTAAATTAAATTTGTAAATCAAAATTAATTATTATTATTGAACAAATAAAATTTTAAAAACTAAAATAATTGTAAATATATAATATAATGTAAAAGAAATGTAAATAAGTAAAACTTTTAAATACGTGCAATTATATAAAATGTAAATAAAACCAGTGAAAATACTACCCAGCCCGATGGGGGGAACACATGTAATGTGTGAAGGAACTAAAGCAGTTCAACTAACTTACCCAACCCGGTGGGGCCGAGCACAATGTTCCTTCACGTTCAAATTTCCCCAATAAACAAAAGAAGAACCCCGTTAATTTTAAAGTACTCGTAATTCTTTCTTTGTTATGGGGGCTCTGCCCCCAAGCTCCCATAATTTAATGTACTTACTGTTAGTTAACACGTAAACAAACATAATATGAAAATTGCAAATCTTGTCACCTGATGGCGCCTCTGTACTGTAGGTGGCATACTGAAGACTAGCTGTTATTTTCAATGCAATGACGTTTTACTCATATTCAGAGGCGTAACAAGGGGAGGGGGGCAAGGGGTCCAGTGGACCTCCCCCAGGGTTTCTCGAGGGACACCTGTACTGTATGCCTTAAGTTTCCTCATGATATAGTCTGATTTTTTCTTAGGGAAACTTCTTCACATGTCTACAATATTCCCTAAAATATTTAGCTGCCACTTCGTGCCACCTTGCAAATTATAATAAATCTGCCTCCAGGCGCAGTACAGTTGGCCAGATCACCCGAAAAGTTGGCCAAAAATCCAATTTTCATCTGATTTACATAAAAATTCATATCTAGTGGTTTTGGGGGTCGTTCATTTCGAATATGATATGAAAAATTGGAAATTCAAAATGTCTGAACCAATATTTAACAGAAATTGTAACACCAATGCAGAAAATACTTATAGCTTTAGTGTGCATTTTCACGCAAATCAGACAACATTTTAAAAGAAGTCTGCCATATTGAATCTACTATTTTGAATTTCATATTGTTGTTGATATTATATTTGAAAGCAGCGACCCCTAAAAATGTCATATAAGTTAACTTATGCATATGGAGAAATTCCATAAAAAATTCCGCTATATTGGTTCCACCATATGAAATTTCCTACTTTCCATATTTAAATTCGAAATAAGTGATTTCCATAACTCTCAGATATGTATTTTCATGGAAATCAGATGAAATTCCAGAAAAAAGTCTGCCATATTGGTTCAGCCATTTTGAATTTTTTACTTTTCATATCATATTCGAAATGAGAGACCCCTAAAACCTCCATATATGAATTTTCATGCAAATCAGATGAAAATTGTATTTTTGGCCAACTTTTTGGGTGATCTGGCCCACTGGAGGGGGGGGGGGGAGGTGCAGCTAGGGTTGCCACCTTTTTTTGACCCAGTTCCTGAACATTCTAATAAAATTTCTAAAAAACTACGAACAAAACCGAACAGTGAAAATTACATTTCCTAACTGGATTAATTACACTACTTAGAAGTTTCTACATACATCTTTCTGTGACTATTCAATAAAATTATTGAAATAGTAATAGTTTTAAAAGGAGACAAAAACACTTGGACAACCAGGACAATCTTTTACCTGATGCAAATAAAATACATCTTTAATTTTGTAGCAAAAAACTGCTCTGCCTGAGTAAGCTGTAGAATTCCTTTACAAAGATGCTAATACACACTCCAATGCCCAATATAAATATTCAAAAGATAGATATTTTTAACACTCTTTAGAAATGAGTAACTCGAAAAAGGTTTTCATTGGATTCAAATTTTGGTGCCCCTTTGGATAGGCATTTGAGGAGGTCGACTCAGCTCTATATTTTCAATTTCTTAGTCTGTTTTTAATAAAATTGGCAGAGGTTTTATTATAGCATGTTACATGGAAGAGAAAATTTGTGCAGACGAGTATGTGCTTGCAAATCGACAGATGTGATACAGGAAATTTTCAAAGTTGCGGAAATTGCAAATGAGGCAGCAAAATAACTAATTTTTAGAAGTCGATCAATGATGAGTAAACAATGGTGGGAAGAGAATAGGGATGGCAATACTTTGTATGTGTCGGACGGAATGTTTGGGTACCCGAGCCATCAGACATGACAAGATTTCCTCACAATCACTCGCCCACTAAATTCTTCACTTTCAAACCCATTTATTCATTCAAACCTCACAAACTAAACCAATATATCGACGCAAATGCAATAGAGTTTTGAGATAATTCTTTTAAATCTCAGATATTACAACTGTGGAAAAACGAAATTATCTCAAGAATTGTTTTAAGCGCCATGTGCCACATTTGAGAGGCAGATGAGCCAAAAGTGGCGCATGTGCCATAGGTTGGGCACCACTGACCTAGAGTGATTAACTATCGCTTTACATATAATACATGAATATTTATTTGTCAAGTAAGTAATAAAATGAAAATCATTATGTTTTTATAAGAAAAATAAATATGTAATTTAAGCGAGGAAAGTAGAAATCCGGATTTATTCTTCGTCACAAAAGAGAGAAAATATGGCTGGTAAACACAACTGCGCAAAGAAAAACTTTAAGTTACCTCTTGAATCTCTGATGCTGTAGCATTTCCTTAATGCTAGTGTAGATGATTTTTCGCAATTCCTCTTATTGAATTCATTTATCCTCCTTCCACACAAGCTATATATGGGTGTAGTACGTATGATGGATACCAAACACCTAAGAAATTTCCAAATTACCTAACTGTTCGGTTTTCAGTATAGCATCGGTACCGAACACCGAATAGTTTGTCTGATTACCGAAGAGTTCGGGTGAAAACCGAACAGGTGGCAACCCTAGGTGCAGCAGGGCTTGGGGGCGCCAAAAGGCTCTCGGGCACCCCTGGAAAAAACCAATGTTACGCCTATGCTCATATTGTACAATTACATGTATTCCTCCACTGACATTTTACATTCAGTTCCTATTTTTGCCCCCAATCACCTCTTTCCCATTCCGGCACCTTTTGTGTTAGAAAAACAGCACTGTGATAGAAGCTGTTTTCTGGTGCTGCTTCAATCAATGATATTAATTTTATATGATAATTTTGATTCTAAAGTTACAGAAAGATAATAACAGAATGAAAGCTTGTGCTTAAATTAAAATTAAATTAAATGATATAAGCCAGGTATGTTCAACACCGCTTGAGTTGCTTTGATACTGAAAGCTCAACATTTTGTTTTTATAACTTAATACCTAACCATTGACAATCAAGCAGCAATATATATTTGAACTTTTTTCAGCTAGAACTGTTTCTGAATAAAGCACCGTTGAATATACCAATGTGTTTTTATACATAATAGGTTGTTTATAATTATAACAAGAAATAATTATTTTTTATGTAAGTCAGTCCTTCAGATGATGTTTATAAATGATAACTTTAGCAGATGTATTTCCCAGTTTTTCTATATTTATTTTTTATACCTTTACAAGGAATGATAGTATTTTATGAATGCTGTATTTACATCACTAATTGAATATTTTGTAATAGGTATTACGGGAACAGCCCATAAACATTTATCTTTTCATTGCTAATTATCTTGAAGCATTGTTAGATGCTCGGACTTGCTGCAGAGGTAACATAAATATTTTAAAGATTTTTGAGGAATTTTCATTTAAGTTTTAAATAACCATTAAATATATATTAAAACAGCTGCTACAAAAACTGTGGCCAACACAATTGAGTATGGGGAGATTTTAGCAAATATTACTGAAATGTATGGTATAGATATACCAACAGCCCATGAAGCATGCGCCAAAATTCAGGTCAGTTCAATATAAAAACATTGTTTACAATGCAAAAGAATATTAGAATAACAAATATTAATATTACTTATGCTACATATACATTTTAATAAAATTGGGCTTCTTTGACATATAGGCTGCCTATAGAGGTCATAGAACTAGAATTGATCTACTGCATAAAGGTGGTATTCTTCAATATTCAGGACTGCTAATACTAATCTATTTCATACGCGGGATAATTAACATAAATATTAATATTTCAGGCTTATTAAGTGGGAGAAAGTTTAAGAAAACAATATGCTATGTGCAATGACTAAACTATAATTGAATTATACAGTCAATTATAGTATAAAGTGATTCATTCCATGGTTAAATTTAATTGCTGATAAAAATATTTATACAGTTTGGAACATATTAAATGTCAGAGAAAATCACGAAGAATAAATTTCTGCAGTAAAAATATTTTCTATCTGATATTTGCCTTATGAAGAGGAAAAAAGCTTGACAGAAAAATAACATTGAGTTATCTCACCTTAATACAATTTTATTTAAAGTATAATATTTTTGCCAATCATGATATGTATTATCAGTTAACCCCCTACTTGAACTATATATATAAATATGAAACTCATGTATTTAAGATTAAAATATACCTTTGGCATTAAATTTTCTCAATTTTATTTATTTAATGGTGAGAGGAGAAATTGCTTAGCTAATATAGCCTAATTATTGAATTGTGTCTAACAGTCTCTGCTAATTTGTATCAGTAATTATTTACTTGTTATATTGAAAATTATGGATCCTCAAGCAGGCCCATGCCTAGGCAGTTGGCCACCATTGTTCAAGCAGGAAATAGCTGCTGCCCCCACTTTCCCTCCCCCGATTAAAGTAAGGTCTTATATGCAAAATACATTTACTTATCTCTTTATACAATATAAAAAAGCATCAAAATAAGGTTTTTATTTATATTACCATATACATAAACATTAATTATACCAGTATATACATAGAAACTCCTATCCTGTAAATAAATTCAATCTCATTCAAGCCATGTAGGTACATTGTTGTAGCTTATGTATAGGAAAATTTTAAAATAATTTTTAATTTGATATTTTTTGGCATCCTTTGTTTTTTGAACAACCGCTCGCGGCTCTGTGCTCAAGCATATGAGAGAATCTGATTTTTTAAAAATAGTACGAAGGCAAATTAAAAGAAGCATAGCTAGAGAGAATGATAAACATTTTCTTAAAAGATAAACTCAAAGCTCGTTAATTCCCAAATATTGAACTAAAATATCACAGGAACAATGAATTTTATATTTAATTGATTCTATTATTATTATTCTATATTTTTTGTGTGAAACTGTACAAATATAGACTTGTTGTTTAGTTGAAGATTGTTATCTTTGCACCAGGAGGACATTTTTGCAATTATGTTCTCAGTTGAAGTAATTAGGTTTCGCAAATTTTCAGCAGAGGTTAATGTGGATGTGTCATCAGCATAAATGGATTTGTTACTTGACAGATAAGTGGGAAGATCATTGATGAAGATGATAAAGAGTAAAGGGCCAAGAATGGACCCCTGTGGAACTCCAGACTTGACATCAAGGGGTGAGGACCTAGCAGTAGTAGTTCCATTGGTACTAGTGTGTCTATAAAGACCAAGCTGTTGACGGTTTGAAAGACAGGATTTGATCCAACCAAGTGCATTCCCAGTTATGCCTAAGTTTGTAAGCTTATTAAAAAGTATATTATGGTTTGGGCCGTCAAAGGCCTTACTAAGGTCAAAAAAGATTCCTGTGCAAGAAAGTCGCTTGTCGAGAGATTGACATATTTCATCAATAAATTCAAAAATAGCCATAGTAGTGGATCTAGCTTCCCTGGGCAGGGTGTAGTAAGTCATAGCGTTTCAGATAATTTATAATACGGTTATAGAAGAGTTTTTCAAGAATTTTGGAGAAAACTGAGAGAGCAGATATTGTTCAATAGTTATCAGAGTTGGTAATGGAACCTTTCTTATGGATTGGGGTGACAGAGGCAAGTTTGAGACAGCTAGGAAATTGACCGTTACTGATAGATAAATTGAATGTCTCAGACAAAGGGTGAGCAATAAATTTTGCAGCCCTTTTAACTATGGGCATGGGAATGCTATCTAAGCCAGCAGACCATTTGCTATCAAAAGAATTTATGATGCTGGTTAGTTTTGAGGGGAAGAGGAATATTGCATTATGAGAGGTACAGTGTTCATAGGATATAGGAGAAGGGCTATTAACAGGAAGGCAGAATTGTTTGTTAAAATTGTTGGCGATGTCGATTGGATTGGTGGTTATGACATTATTAAAACTAATATGTGTAGGACCTAAGTTCCTTGTGGTTGCAGAAGTGAGCTGTTTAATCACAGTCCATGATGATTTATTCATATTGATGAACATATTCAGGAATCGTTCAATGACAACTGTTCTTTCACAAACTAAGCAGGACTTCAGTTCCTTGAGGGCTTGCAGATATTGGGGTCGAAGGCCGGGGTCCGAGTGTTTGGTTTTAGAGAAAAGGTCACGTACTTGCTCAGCCATTTTTATAATTAGTGGTGAGTAGATTTTCCTTTTGCAGATGAGTTGTTGTTGTCTAATTTGTTTGAGGGGGAAGGCTGCATTAAAATGGGCAATGAAAACATTAAAAAAATTATTAAATTTAACATCAATGTTAAGTTCATTAGAGTTATCAGACCATGACTCCTGGGACAATGAGTACAAGAATTTCTCTATAGCACTAACAGTAAAAAGTCGTTTAGACACATATAAGGGGTTAGAGACAGTGGGAGGCTTATGAAATTTGGCAACAACTTTGATACCCAAGTGGTCAGAGAGTCCTATATTGATGGTATTACTAGAGAGAAAGGGAGGTTTTAAATTGGATATAACATGGTCGATCAAGGACATTGATTGAGGAGTAATTCTGGTGGGCTCATTGTTATGTCTAGCACAAAAGTTGAAAGAAGATTAGTATAATCAGTACTTTCTGATGAATTTTTCAGTAAATCTATGTTAAAATCACCAACAAGTAATAATCCTCCAATTTTCATTGAACATATAAACATTCAAGCATCACTGAGGAATTGGAGAAACTGGGGAAAATCACTATTTGGGGAACGGTACATACAGATAATGCCATACTGAAGAGAATTGACTTTCAATAATGTCATTGAGACTTCACAAACTTTCTCAGTGCTGCTGTCAAAGTTAAGACAATGAATATTTATGCCAGATCTACTATATATAGCCACACCACCACATTTGAGATGGTTTCGACAAAAGAAAGAAATAAGGCTAAAGCCATCAATATTAGATACAAGAATGTCGTCCTTAGTTAGCCAGTGTTCTGATAGAAGCAGTATATCAGTATCGAGTTCCTGGAGGAGTTCAGGATCATAACGATTGTTCCGTATCTTAGTATTGAGATTAACCGCAAATGTCAATTTTCGACGCTTCTATAAACACCAACACAGTATTTAAAATAGGGGGCCTCTCTGTTCTCGGCGTGATATAGAAAATCTGGTGGTAAAGAGATCATAAGTTTTACCTAAGAAGTTTGTAAAATTGGAAGTTAAAAATTACATATAGATACATGGTACATGCGTTAAATATATTGTAAGATGTACTAATGAAAATTGTAAGGCTCAAGGTAATGAAATACTTTACAGTCCCTTATTTACGGATTGACCTTCGGCCCTATTTATACTTACACGAAGTATTCCGCCATCAAGATCCCCGCCCTTTTTTAATAAACAGGAGAACAGAGCAAGTGCGTTTTCCATCATTTGTTTTGTTACTCGATTAGGCTTCGAGTTTTGGTAAATGACGTCGAAAATAAATTGGTTATTGTTGTAAATGGAATTCGTAGTGAATAAGTTCTCACACAATGAATCTGAGAAAGTTATATTTGAATTTGCATTTACGTACCTTGTGCAAATACCTAAAAAATGGTACAAAGAATCGTCTGCTGCCGGTAGTGTTATTTCCTACTAGAGTTTAACTTCGCAAATTAACAGCGCCAAAGGTGGGTATCTATAAGATTTGGTGTTTTTAAACTTAGGCGTATTATTTTATGGAGATGTAAATTTTTAATACCCTGAAAATATTTGCGATTTATTTAGGTTAGGCGGCTGAAAATAGAATGCCTATTATGAGTATTTAGCTTAGGATGTTTTATCTTTTACTGTTTGTATGAAGTATTTATACATACCTATATGTTGAAAGAAAAATTTACCACAAATTATTCCTGGAAATTTCAGTTTATATTAGAGCCTTACCGACTTTCGAATAAATCATAAAATGATATTAGTTTTGGATATTATCTATTATAATATTCATCCTTAACTAAAATTTAACAACTTTTACAATTTTAATAATCGACAAATTGTATAAATCACGTTAAAGCATTTAAATTAGGAGTGCTTCAATTCAGGATTTTATCTTTTTCATTTGCGCCGAAGAAACTGTTTAGTTCAAATGTAATTTCAGTATTTATTGAAAATTTTGACCTTTACATGTCAGTTTTGTCTACAATTTCCTCCCACAAAATAAATGAATTATAGTTTTACACGTCAGTGTGTCTGAAAGAAACAAATAATTATTTAACAAAATTGTTTTTAAATTAAAACATCTTTATTGATTAAACATGAAACATATATTACTGATTGCTTATATTTAACAGGAGCTACCTTATTTGTTTATATTTATGACTGAGCAATGTAATTAATCATCCTTCAAATTTCTGTCTTCACTGGTTGATTTTTAACAATTTTTGGGTTTGTTTGACATCATCAAGCATTTTTTGTTTAATTTGCTGATATTAAAAAATGTAAAGATTGGCTGATAGAAAAGAGCGTGAGTGTTTTATCTAACTGTCCGTATTATTTAACTTTTCTAAGTTTTAAATAATCTTGATAATAAACTATACAGTTAAACCTGCAAGAGGCTGAACCTCAATGGGCAGCCCTATTTTTTCATCTTTTGCAGGTTTTCTGCCTTATAGAGGTTAAAGTAATTCTACAACTTTTTGTTTTGTTAAATTTTAGTTAGAAAATAGATGTTTGTGTATTTGTGGAAATAAAAGCTTTAACCTCACAATAATTACTATATAGACAATAAATGAGAACACCAACAATCCTAAATTTATTATAAATTAATAATCATCCATTAAAAATGATTGGTTATTTATCAAAGCCAATAGTTCTTGTATAGTGTTATGTGGAATAAGCCAAAACTATGTTGTTTTAATTTTTATTTTGTTTTTAATTTTAACAACATTGCATTATATCTTTATCATGGAATTCCACTAAGTTTCGGCCTTGTCCATTAATTTTAAAGGAATTTAATACTTACAGTTGATTGCTCTCTATTGGAAACTTGAATGAGTTACTGGGATAGACTTGGATGATCACACTACACAAGGAGAGTTCTCGAGACAACAATGCACACACTTCAGTTTCAACAAGAGACAAATCACACTATAAATTACTCTGACTCCGATAATTCTCACTGAAGTTACATTTACCCTTGCACTCTCCTATTCTCTAACTTCCCAGAAGAGACCCCTCAATCCGGTCAAGATTAAATGCAGGCAGGCTCTATTTCCGGTAGTGAATTTGGCGAAAATCTCTGCTGGTGCTGAAAGAAATTATTTTTTGAAGGAGTGCACTGAAACCACCATGTTGAGAACTGCAAATAGGGTCTAACCTCCTGGAAAACCATGACATGGTTACTTCTCACTCCCAATCCAACCCTTCTTGTAAGGGCAATTACATGGTGTTCGAAAAGCAATGAAAAAGGGACAGTTGCTTGAGTTCTGAGATGCTAGCACATAAACAAATGAGATGATCCAGAGAATTCTCCCTGCTGAAACCGATTATTCAAACTTTCAAGATGGAACAAAGAACCTTTCAAAACAAAAGAGGCATGGCATTCCATGTGGTGTGCAGAATGGCAAATAAACTGAAAATATTTAAGGCCCTCAAGACACATGATTTTTTTATTTCCGTCTTTCACTGGCTCAAAATGTACCTATTAAGACACAAGTTACAAGAAAAAATCCTTTCAGTCCACCTATCGCAGATTCCACCTTACAGAGAGAGACATTTGAAAAATGCTATCACTGGAACGATTATATTTTTGATTTCTGCTTTTGGCAGGTTTCTGCCAAATACAGGTTTTACCTTTCATAGATTTTACTATATTAACATATATTGTCATACCTTGCATTGCGTGTCCCTGTTTTAAGCAGATTTGTTATAGTGTGACCACTGAGTGTTCAAAAAGCAAAGGCAGCCAGCATCTGAGGCAGCCTAACCATACAACCATATAATTACATAAGTTATTAGAAATTCAATTTTTTACAGACATGGATTTTAGTGTAATTGTCTTTGGATCCCATGCAAAACTTTCAGGAACCTTTGTGTTGTGCAAAGTGAGGTATGGCTTTATATCCTATATCTGGGTGTCTTCTCTCTTTCATTTTTTGTTTGTTCAGATGAATTTCTATGTATTTGTAATGTGTTTGTTTTGCCAGAATTACTAACTTTTCCTCTTGATAGCAAAATATACCTTCATCATTGTGTCACAAATAAAATTTGTTGAGTGTTGCCCTTACATAAATTATAAATTAAAAGTTTACAAGTTATGCATAGACAAATTACACAGGGCTGCGATGATTTTGTTGTCTGAAACATTTGATCACTTTTATAGTAATTTTCACATGCTTATTCTGAAAATAATATCCATTTTAGTCCATCACACATAGATTTTTCACAAAACATCATAATTAATTTTACATAAATAAGTCATTTTCATTAAATTTAGATCGCTTTCATTTTGATTTGAATGTTGAAAACCACTGGCTATAGAAGTTTTCAGATCAGATGTGGTGTTATAGTGTGTTCTCTGTCATTCTTGAACAATCGAGAAATGAACTGCGAGTATATGTACACTTGTGAGTGAGTGACAGATGTCATTTTTCACTAGTGTGTGCCTGGTGACTACATTTCCCCTTTTAAATTGGTTTATTTATCATTATGGCAACCAGAAGGTCTGCAAATAGTCCAAATATTTTGTTATATTTTTGGTAAATTGGTTGTGAAAAAACACAGGTGAGATATTACAGAATTTCTCAAAAAAGCATATCATGCATACTTTGGAATGAAGCTTGGAGACCAAGACAAACCATGAGCTCCACATAAAGTTTGTGCTGTTTGTGTTGAACAACTGAGATTATGGACTAAAGGTAAGAGGGATTCATTACCTTTTGGAATTCCAGTGGTTTGGCATGAGCCTAGAAACCATGGAGATGACTGCTATTTTTGTTCATGTAATGTGCAAAGGTGCAATACTAAAATAAAAAGGAAATTTATCCGAACCTTCAATCTTCTATTAGACCTTTTGCTCATGGACCAGATGAACCTGTACCTATTTTACCAAATACTCTAGGTATACTTTCATCTGATTTTAAATCTGATGGCAATGGAAATGTTGATATGGATTGTTTTCAACCTAAAATGTCTGGTGAACCCCAAATTTTCACCCAAAGTGAATTTAATGATTTGGTGAGGGATTTGGGACTCACAAAGAATTCTTCAGAGATTTTGGGATCCAGACTTCATGCCAAGAACTACTTTCTCCAGGAACATTGTTTTACTGGTATAGAAATCATGAAAAAGAATTCATCCCATATTTTTCTCAATAAGGTTCATTGATTTATTGCAACAATATTTCTGAATTAAGCTAGGCACTGTAGAATATGAGCCAAATGAGTGAAGATTGTTCATAGATTACTCCAAAAGAAGTTTAAAAGACATTCTCCTTCACAATGGTAACTTGTATGTATCCATTCCTGTAGCACATTCAGTTCACTTAAAAGAAACATACAAAAATCTGAAACTTCTCTTTGCTAAGATTAAATACAAGGAATATGGTTGGCTACTTTGAGGAGACTTAAAAATTCTTTGTATGTTGTTGGGTCAACAATCCGGTTATAAGAAATTTTCATGTTTTTGTGTGAATGGGACAGTAGAGCAAAATAAGTCAGCATTGGATAAAAAAGGAATGGTTACTCAGAGTAAGCCTTACGTCAGGTTCTAAAAACATAGAATGTGAAAGTTTGGTGGAGCTGAAGAAAGTCCTTTTGCCTCCTCTTTATATAAAACTGGGTTTGATAAAGCAGTTTATCAAGGCATTGGACAAAGATGGAGATTGTTTCAAGTACCTGGTTGGTAAATTCCCAGCTCTGTCAGAGGCAAAATTAAAAGAAGTAATTTTTATTGGTTCTCAGAGCAGAAAATTGACTTTGGATGAAGATTTTGAGAGAACTATGAACAATCTTGAGAAAGCAGCATGGATTTCCTTGAAGGAGATTATAAACAAATTTTTGGGAAATAATTACCCAAATTATAAAAATATTGTCAGTAACATGCTGAATAAATTCAGAGAGTTGTTTCAATATGAGCTTAAAAGTCCATTTCTTACTCTCCATTTGGATTACTTCCCTGAAAATCTTGGAGCAGTCAGTGAAGAGCAGGGAGAAAGATTTCATCAAGACATCAAAGAAATTGAGAGGAGATATCAGAGAAGGTGGAACATCAGCATCATGGCTGACTATTGCAGAATGCTGAAACGGGAAACTCCAGAATTAATACATAAAAGAAAGGGAACAAAATGTACCTTTGAGACTAAAAGACGTAGGTATCTCAGGAAATATCAGGACGATCGAGGATGGATATTATATTTGATGTCTATCTTCTTCCTTTTTACTTTCTCCATGTACGAATTATAGAGAAAGTTGTTTTCATGAAAAAAATCGAATTTGAGATTTCAATGGAAATACATGTTTTAAGGTCCCCTGAACACGTTTGAACTATTTTCTCGATGATGTCTGTCTGTCAGTCAGTCTGTCTGTATGTGATAGATTTTTGTGGGCGCTTTAACTCAAAAACTATTAATCAGATCAATGCAAAATTTTATATTTAACATTTTTATAAAAGTTAGAAGATCTGGTTAGTTTTTGGTAAAAATCAGTCGACTGGAAGTGGGTGTTTACTCTTGTCACTTACCCGTTATTTTGAAATATTTGCTTTATTATTTGATAAATGTAAAAATGTACTGGAATAAAAGTTGTAGAAAATTTAATTTCCTACAACCTTTATTTGATACATTTTTCCATATAATGCATTGTTTAAGAGATATCTTATATTTTTAGCTGCCACCACCACACCACCTTCTGAAGACTATTGTTAACAGTTGATGCTTAGTTATGTCTTAGTAACGCTTCTTTTTCTTTTCTTAATTGTCAACCAGAAGTAAATATTGACAACGATCCCAAGCTAACAACGTAATTTGCCATATAATTATGGAGAAAGTCATGTGTTGCCCACATCAAATTATTTTCAATTTGTTTGCATTTTTCAACTATTTTACAACAAAGTAAAACATATTAATTGGTAAAATAAATGAGTATTTTATTAATATCGTTGTTTCTTTTTTCCTGATTTGCAAAAAATCATTATGTGATGGAAAGAAATGGACACTATTTTCAAAATCAGCATAGCTGAATTATATAAAATCAGTTATTAGAACTAAAACAACTTTTACAAAGTTCGAATTTGTAGACCTGTGTTATTAGTATTTGATCTTAAATAAGTAAAGATGGAGACCACAGCGAAATTGATGTTAAATAGAAAATAACTCCTTAACGGTAAAATTCAAAATTAGAGACACAATGAAAAAGGGGGAAGAAAGGAAGGAAAAGGCAAAAGACAATAAAAATTATAAACTTACAGGTTTAGGGGGTGTTATTCCACGCCAGGGACCTGATGTTACTCACACATTCACTCACTCAATCGCACAAGCACTAATACTAAAGGTGGAAAGGAAACAGGACCGGGTTTGCGAGAAATTACTCTGAGCCAGGGACCCCAAAAAATCACACCATTGCTAGAAGGTTTGTGAGTCAAATATGGCAACAAAAATACTAAGGTGATTCAAAAAGTGTCTGCAATGTATTTTCAAATCAAAATTTTATTTCACAATGTTTACAATGGTATCACCTTGCTTCATAATCTTGCCCTATCTGATTTTCATCTGTTTGGTCTCCTAAAGGATGCTTTGAGAGGTCGTAGATTTGGAGACGATTTCAAGCTAAAGAAAGCAGTGCATGGGTGGCTCCACTTGCAGCCAGACAGTTTTTTTGATGGTATAAGAAACCTTGTGGATTGCTGGATCAAGTGAACGAGGGTGAATCAAAAAGTTCCCGGAATTATCATATAAAAACAAAAGAAACTCAAAAAGAACCATTTATTTTGGAGTTATTTTTCAACATATTCACCATTTAACTCTAAACACTTATCCATTCGTTGTCGCCATCGTTCTAACCCATTTCTGTAGAAATTTTGATCGTTTGAATGAAACCAGTTCAAAATGGCTTGTTTGGCCTCGGATGTCGATTCCCAGCAAACTCCCTTAATGTGCTCCTTTAATTTGGGAAACAGAAAAAAGTCCGAAGGAGCAAAGTCTGGACTGTAGGGTGGGTGAGACAATGTTTCCCAGCACAATTCTCGAAGCACTGCTCTTGATACCGTAGATGAATGTGCTGGAGCATTGTCATGGTGCAACAGAATTCGCCGATGAAGTTTCCCAGGTCTCTTTTCTATAAGCACAGCATTCAGTTTTTTAAAAACTTGTTTGTAATAACCTCCTGTTACTGACTGTTGCCCCTCAAGAAAATCGACCATGATTATGCCTTCACTATCCCAAAAAACAATGACCATAACCTTCTTGATTGATCGTTCAGTTTTGAACTTTATTGGTCCACTTGACCCCCTTGGTAACCATTGTTTAGATTGAATTTTGCGTTCCGGATCATACTGGTAGATCCATGTTTCATCACCAGTCACTATTCGGTGAAAGAAATCTTCTGGTTCTGCATCGGTTGAGGAACTCAATTGCATGGTCAGCTCTCTGAGTCTTTTGTTCAAGGTGCAACGCTTTTGGTACCCATCTAGCAGAAAGCTTGCTTAATCCTAAACTATCTTTGAGGATTGATTGAGCTGAGCCATATGAGATGTCCAAGCTTAAACCGTTTAATCCATTCATAAAGTGCAGTTTTCTTAGATGCATCATCCCCGTAAACTTACTGCAAAGCCTGAATAATGGCATTCGATTTCCAACCAAGTTTTGTCAAAAACTTTATGTTTACTTGAATCTCAAACTTTAAGTTATCCATACTCATGAATTAATGGGTTAGAAAAACTGCTTTTATATTATAACAAATGAATGAATTGTTATGAAATATTGAATTGTCATAGCTAAGATAATGCTAATTTTAGGCAACAATGCTTTGTTATTATTTGAAATGCAGGAACATTGTTACTGAAACTTTCTGGGAACTTTTTGATTCACCCTCGTATTAAGAAGCAGAGAGATTATGAGGAAAAGTGATATAATTGTAAACACTAGCAAATTATGCAACAGGATTTTTTAATTAAGACAGTTTAAAGATATAAATACTTTTATTTGTAATACATTACTGAAAAGTTTCATTAATTCTGTTATTGTTCTTAAGCCTACCTTGCAGAGATTTGTCTTTGACATAGACTTTTTTGTTATTCTTGTTTCTCATATGCGTCAAAGCTGTGTTCTGCTCTCGATGAAAAAGAACGGGCTCATTCAAAAAATTTATAACTCAACTGAATCAAAGGTTTACCCTTGGCTTTTGTTTATTGTTATTCCAAAGACTGGTATGATTGAAAATTGCCTTTGCTTTAGAATAAATGGCAATTGAGTATTACTTGGTGCCAAATCTATTCTTGATATGAATACTTTATCACCTACATTAGTACCTATTAAGATCTCTCCTTCCACAAATCTATTGAGTTAATTTATTATAATCAATTGGGTATCATTATGAAGACCCTTATTTGTGAGTTTTATTTCCTCTTGAAACTACTGGCATGGTTTGTTAAAAATCTCTTGAGTAGAACAACCCTACCTCCAAACATATGATCAATACACCATAAAGCATGTTCGCTTAATATTGTAGCTTCATCAATGATAATTATTATGAAAAATAGTGCCAGGGAAAAACTAAGAAGTAGAAAGACACTTATAAACTCAATTATTTGAAGGATCAATGAATGTCATTTATTGCATTTGAGAAGCAAGGCTGTTGTGTTGAAAAAAATCTATAAAGTAAGAGTCAGTCAAAAGATCATTAGTGATGTGCTTATTTTATTGAAAGATTTAAAAAAGGCAGTCATTAAAATTTTACGTAAAAGCTTTGTTTATTTTTACATGATAAACCTATGAAATTAGGTATAATACAGTTTTCCCTTGCAGTTTTTGACTATTGAATAATAAAAATCTAATTCACAGTATGGTTAAATTTGGTTTAGTATGCCAAACAAAAGCAAATTAAAAATGAGCTAAGAATTAAATATGTTTGAGAAGCACTGATCGATTAGATTTAGGCTGTAAGCTGGGTTTTCAATTTTTGAAGGTTTCATTCAGATTTTCGGGAGTTTTTCCTGCCAGTACTTGAATCAGTGTGAGGTCCAAATTCTCAAAAGTTTGTCAAGGTAGAAAAACCTATGCAAGGTTTGCTAAGTGGAAACTTTTATTAAAAACTCTAGTTGGCGAAGAAAATAATAAACGAGTGAAGATATAAAAATGAATTTTTATAACTAACTTTTATATAGTTAATACTTAAATATGAATAAACTCATAATATAATTATGATAACCTTTCTGCTTGTATGGGCATAGAAAGATATATTTAACCTTGAATCTTTTTATAGTTGAGAGAATGGCAGTCAGAAGTAGAGAACTCAGTGGCATACGTATGAATGTTTGGTATATAAGTAGTAAGAAGTTTGATAGTATCTTTTGTTTCATTGATGAAAATACTGGCATCCATTCATATTGCTTAAAATCAACGAAAATATACTGCTAGTTCAGAGTAATTCAGCTTTAGATACTAGTAGGAGTGAAACTGTTGATCACCAACAAGGTTTTCAATAGCCTTTTCATAGGGAAAACAGTTTTCAGAATAATCTTAAATGAATAAAGATAAAAAGTTTTTAAGATAAATAAAAACTTACTATCAATAATAATTACGATAAATAAAAATACAATTATTAGCAGAAGTGTCCCTTCAAAAACGTAGGAATGCTCGTTTCAATACAAATCCACATTAAAATAAAGAGACTTCTATTACACCACAAACAGTGACAGTAGTTTGCTTAATCTCGTTGCTATGATGGACGCTTGTCTATCTTCCCAGGCAAATTCAAATACACATCGCAGCACCAACGCAAGGATCTGGTAGCCGAGGTGAATAAATCACTTGTCTTATGCGATGGTGATGTGAGGTGGTTTGAACCCCGCAAGCAGCTTTGGATTTTTTTCAGATTAGATGGTGTCCAACACACACACACACACACACACACACACACACACACATATATATATATATATATATATATATATATATATATATATATATATATATATATATATAAAGCGAAGTTAAAATAAAAGTTGGTAAAAAATCATGTGTCGGTGGGTTAATACTATCATTTATACTTATTGTTAGTCTAATTTTAAAATCTTTCCTTTTATTTATTTAGTTCATAATTTTTGCCTGAAGGGGGACCTCTTTTGTGTGTGTCTTAGTGCCAACATGTTTAATGTAACCAAATGTTTGACAAGTTAACATAATTTTAAAAGAATATAAAATATTTTCAGCTATTTCTTTAATTAAATTTAACCAGCAACCTAATGCAATAAGTTTATTAAAAATCTAAAAACTCATTGAACACTAGTTGTTAACATCATATTGGTCTCCTTCCAAAGATTTTTTTACTTGTCATGAAATTTTTTCAAGTATTGCCAATTTTTATTTATAACAGTTTAGTGGAGAGTTTTTTTCTTTCATCTATTGTAGGGGTTGGCTTCATTTCCTTGCTGTGTGCCATTCTTTATCAGTAGTCATATTTATGATTCACCACATATCCCCATTAAAATCATGTTGTGTGCTGTGTTTACAGAAAGAGATATGAATTATCTTGGCTGTAACATGGGTTAGTCACAATGTGGAGGAGATATAAATAGAAAATAGTGAAATATTTAGGCTGGGGTGACAGGGGTCCTCTATAATTCATACAGGCATATTCATCATTAAATGATTTTTGAAAAATATCTAAAAACAAAAAATTTAAATGAACTTATGTACAAGTTAAACTGAATTTTCAACAGTAATGTGTGAAAAATGAGTTTTGTGCCACTTAAAGCATTATTTAAATTTCCCCTTTTCTATAATTTTGTAAAACATGTAAAAATGTGTTAAATGGTTTTGTTCTTATTTTCAGGACATAATGATAGTCTGTTATTGGTTCCTGGAACTGAAGATAATAAAATGTCAGAAAACTTTTGTATGCATAGAACATAGAAATTTAACATGTCAGAGTTTTTGCAAAAAAATTGTGGGGTTGTGAAATCTTGTTAGTTTTGAAATGCATCACCAATATTTATGGGGGAAGTTGGTGCTAGGACTGGTTGCCATTGTTGCTGTGCTTCAAGTTGTTCATCTTATATTACTGTCACGCCTTGAAGCTCGACATCGCCGGCATACAGGCTCCCGTGGAGCACCTTCTGTATCAGATGCTGATGAAGAATATCCATCTTACATTGGTGCTGCATCAGTAACTCCTGGTGGCATATCATCATATTCAGGAGGTCCAGAGTTTGGAGTTTCTCCTTATCGGGAGACATCTGCTGCTGACTCTAGGATTTGGGTGAGATAGATCTATATTATGTTGTGTTGCCCTTATTTTTTATGACAGGTGTTTTCTTTTAATTTACAGATTTTCCTAACATATATAATCTTAATAAATTAAGTAATAGTAGACTTCATAGTTTGTTGTTACAGTAAAACCGTACCATATATTAGGGTTATGTTTCTTGGTAACATCACAAACAACAAAATTGTGAATGGCAAGAACTTAATGAGAAATTGAAGGTTAGGCATCAGGGTTAGCAAAATAAAGCCCTTTTTTAAAGATCATCATTTGTGACAAATAAATATATAATCCTAAAAATGGGTATAGTTAATTAATTCATTAGCCCAATATAAAATGATTAAAGCTATGACTATCCTTCTTTATTTCTTTTTGTTCTTCTTGAGAATATATTAGTTTGTAGCTGGAAATCAATGCTGAAACTCACTATGGTAAAGTAGATTGTTATTCCAAAAATTAAAGAAAGTCATAGTTAAGCAGTAAATAAATTCGATGATTTCAAATAAGTGTAATGTTTTGTCAAAATTCAAATCCTATAAGTTGTATTTTAACAATGGTTATAATTGAGGTGCAAACATGACACCCGAAAAGATGTGCAGGTGTGTATAAGTTCTGGATAGTATACTTTTCCAGCATAACATAACTCAACCACATTGAATACTTGCCAGGACTTATATTCCTTTTCTTCTATAATGTCCATAATAATAGGATTTTATGCTATAGTGCATTTCAAATGACTTAGATGTTTATATATATATATAGAGAGAGAGAGAAGAGGAAGCTTCCGAAAGCGTGACCTTGAGAGAACCAATAAGAATGAAGGAGGTGGGGCCTCTGTAGTCAAAAATTCATTCTCTCTCAAGTCTCTCCTGTGGAAACATTGAGTCTGTGTGTGCTGTATTGCCAAGTGCTTACGCCACTGAAGTTGTGCAGTTCCCTTTGCATCATGAGCCAACTGCAAGGTGTATTCCAGTTAGTAGATATGGCAACACTAAGTTTGAGTTCTTTGACTAGGAAGTCATTGCCCTACCCCCTAGCAGTGGAGACATATGAGCAGTTTCGAATATGAATGAAATGTCCATTGAAATGTCATTTGAAATGCAGTATAGTACACCTGAAAAAATGCCCTTGAATTAATGAAACAACATTTGGTGATTCTTTAATCAGTTCAGCAACATTTTCCATTTAGATCACAATTTGCAAACTTTTGAGGGTCTGTGTTTCAAATGGAAAGATTAAGTCACAATAAATGAATCATTAACCATTAAAACCACAAATGGCAATGGTTTACAACAAGTGTTAGTTGAATACAGGATGAATTAGTTAGGAACAGCAGTAGCACCGAGGAACAAATTTGAATGTGTAATGTGTTGTATGGGTGTTTATTAAAAAATCTGATGTGGCCACCACATGACTTTCTCCATACTTGTAATATTTCTTACAATTCCAAACAGTTTAAATGATAATAAATATTTAAAGGAACTGCAGAAAAATTCAGACTTGACAAAGAACTGAAATAAACTGAAATAAACCTTCTGGTATTGGATATAGCCACGAAGCTCCAGCAATTAAGCATAAAAAGGAGCGTTACTAAGAGGTAACTAAGCATCAAGTATTTACAAAAGTTACCACGAGGTGGTGTGGTGATGGCAACTAAAAATATATAGTTTTAAAATATCTCTTAAACAATGCAATACAGGTATACCTTGCGATATGCTTTTTTCGGTTGTATGCTCATTACACTTTCTGACTCTACTTCTCGATATGCTCGCTTGATTTGGACATATGCTCTTATAAAACCTGGAGAACGAAGTGCCTTTTTCTGCCCATTCAAAAGGTCTCAACGTGAGCAATGAAAAACAACTTTGTTTCATTATATACTTTTAAATTGTTTTCATATTCATTTCATGTGTATACAATATTTCACTGGAGAAGTAATGTAATTGATGAGTTTCTTCTTATGTCCAAGGTTGTGTTTCGGCAGACTACAGCCAGTTTTCAGTTCGAAATCGTGGTGGTGATGCATTGAATTTGTGTTAGAGTTTTTACCCTTATAAGTTTGAAATGTCGCAAGCAAAAAAATTAAACTGAAGCATTCCTCTTAATTAATTAAATTGGATATAATAAAACATTTTGAAAGTGGACAATGACACCCTGCTGTAGGTTGTGCTCTTTCTAGCTCCGTCAACTGAGAACTATTTGCAGAAGTGCTGGAAAGATTAAAAAGTGTGCTCAACTGTACTGAGGAGGCGTAATCAAAATGGAACACTGATAGAAATGGAGTGTTTGCTCAACATATGGATTGAAGAACAAAAGATTACACCTGGTTCATATGTTTGGTGGAAGATGGCAGCACAGTGTAATTTGCATTTTATATTGTAGTGACGTTGTCTAAAAATTATGTAATGCCCTCCCGTAGGGCAAATAGTATGTAAAGATATTTTAAGCTAAGGGATTGAAAATTGCGTATGCATTGTATTTTATTTATACTTTGATGATAAATAGACTATTGTATAAAATACGTATGTGATGTATATCGTGCACACACTCTCTTTTCCCCCTTCTATCTTTGACATGGTTTTCAATGGGATTTTTGCATTCGTTTAGCATGATTTTGTGCAACAAGACCCTTTTTAGTAACATATCTGTCGTGCTTTCCCATGATTTTAATCCAATTAGAAATGCATCTCTTTTTATAGCATTGCTCGTATGTAAAAATGTGTTTTGCAATAGGCTGATTTACAATACATTGGTTTTTTGGAACACAACCAGAGCATATTGCGAGATATACCTGTATATGGAAAAATGTTTTGAACAAATGTAGAAAATTAAATTTCCTACAACTTTTATTCCAAGAATTTTTTACATTGATTGAATATTAAAGCAAATATTTAAAAAAAATCTGATGTGGCCACCACATGATTTTCTACATACTTGTAATATTTCTAAAAATTTCATGTAGGTTAAATGATAGTAAATATTTGAAGGAACTGCGAGAAAAATTTAAAGACTACAAAGAACAGAATTAAACTCAAACCCTAGCCTTCTGGTATTGGATATAGCCATGGATCTCCAACAATTAAGATAATAAAAAGGAATGTTACTAAGATGTAACTAAGCATAAAGTGTTCAAAATAGTCACCGGTAGGTGGTGTGCTGGTGGCAGCTAAAAAATATAGTTTTTAAAATATCTCTTAAACAATGCATTATATGGGAAAATAATTTAAACAAAGGTCGTAGCAAATTAAATTTAATACAACTTCTATTCCAGTAATTTTTTACATTCATCAAATATTAAAGCAAATATTTCAAAAAAAAACATAATTAACAATCTAAAATCATCAAGGCATAATTTGCACACTAAAAATAATGGCAAAAAATATTGTAATTTTTAAATATGTATATTTTATTGTATAATTTAAATATCCATGTATTTCTTATTGTATTTTTTAAATGAGGAATCTCTTCTGGAGTTCAAGAACAAAAACAAGTCCTTTGTTAGGAAAACCAACAATAATTTAATCATTTACACCTGATTCATAATGATCTATGCTCATTATTCTCTTGCAAATGGCTCTGGAAAACTGCATTTGTACCTGCAATTTGGATATGAATATAAACATACAGAAATCTCCATTGATGACAACGTACAATATGTGAGATCAACTTAATATTACGTGAGGCCAACTTAATACTAAAATAGAATAAAAACTCACTGTTTATTGCTCTGCCTTCTTTCAGAAATTCAACTTTCTCGACTTTCTTGCAGCAAACTCTGCCATCATAATCCAAATCTTAGGCTATTTCTTTCTTGATAGACAGCAAAGCCAATCCATTCAATCTCTCTTGGGACATTGCTGTCCTAAGATAGTTTTTTATTATTTTAAGTTTCTAAAAAATTCGCTCCGCTGATGCCACTGTGACCGGAATTATTAAAACAATCCCATACGCTGAGACGAACTGTCTTATTCACATTACTCTCTCATAATTCACAAGATACTCAAGCTATAACAGAAACGATATGACCCATTTAAATAACACTGGTGTTGACTCAAGAATATCAAATATAACGCAATGGTAATATGACAGGCAAAATGCTTACAAATATATTGGAACCAGAATAATACACAATAGAAATATACAATAGAAATACTCAATTGAATTGTCCACTTTGGAGGGATAATAAATGATATGAAAATGCAGTTTGATGCGGGGAGGTATCTTGCCAGTTGTATGGCCTTCTCTTGGCTTCCTCGCCGGTCCCTGCTTGCTCTCTTGCTTTCGGTCATGCTTCTACTGCCTGATCTCTGCTTGAGCCTCTGCTTCCACTCGTGATCATCCTGTTCTCTCATTGCCTGCCTCTCAGCTGGTCGTGCTTCCCACCATTGCCAGATTCAATCTCCCTTGGTTTGATCTCTTCTTGAGATGAAGACGTACCTCTCGTGGAAGTTTATTGGTTAATTAGCATGATTCCAGCATTCCCTTCTTGGCTAATGTCTGAGGCCTATATAAGCAGAAACTCAGGAAATAACGGACAAATGCAGTTGTTTGCGTGTTTGCTGGAGTTCAAGCTTTGCTAGAGTTCAGACATGAAAACTTCTGGCAGACACGGAAAACTGGTAGAGGAAATGGGAAACTGTAAGAGGCCAAAATGCTGCAATGCTATCTATTTATTTGGGAAGGAACCATTTAATGATTTAAGAAACTTAAGGATTTCAAATGCACTTGTCGTTCCTTAGGTTTCAACTGTCGAAGCACACACATTTCTGAGAAAAGTTCTGTGCTGTCAATGTCATGTTAATCTTTATTACTCAATATGTTGTCCAAATTTATATACTGTTTTTTTCATTTTGTCTTCTGTTAATTCTCCAAGTTTTAAAAATCATATAGGAAGCTGAAATTGCTTGCGTACTCTTCCATTTGTTCAAAACGCATTGTCTGTGACATGAGAGCCTGAACTACGATGGCGAAGTAGCTAGTTTCTAATGCCTTTTCAGCAGAACACCATGAGTGTCATCTGAGAGAAAGGAGACTACGGTGAGATATTGATCTTTACAATTAAAAAGAAATTAACTCCTAAACTGTATGAATCAATTAATTAATAATTCGTATGGTTTAGGGTTTGATTTAGAATTTTTTATTTTTTTAATTGTAAACAATGAGTGTCGACAACACTTAGCAGCAATCTTCATCTTTTGACGTGGGCACGGGGTGACCGCCCTGATTCACCGTACCCTAGGGACGGCTCTGGCTTTAGCGTTATATCTTTTTTCAGTTTCTTACTCCTACCACCAATAAAATGTGAACCATAAACTCCAGCGTATTTTTCGATGTAGATAACTGCCATTTTGAATCAACTGTTCACCGTTTATTTAGCAGATGTTATTTAGAAGATTTGTAAAATGATAATTTTAAACAACAAATCACTAAGAATTAAACATTTTTGTTTTAATACATGAAATAATTTCTTAAAAGATAACAACATACAATTTATAGAAAATTACAAAAATGGTCAAAGGAAATTCTAAAAACATTCAAGAATGGTATTTTTCTGCATTGCAATTTAAAAACCATAAAATCCATAGCCTTCTGCATCAGACTCGTAGAAATTGTCAAATTCATCCCCTGGATCAGATGTTACGATAATGGGCTCATTGTTATCCGCAATTGATGAAAAGCAGTTAAAGTTAATGTTATTCTGTATAGCTTTTGTTTGAAACTTTTTTCCTAGGATGCGTCATTTAGGAATTGTTTTGATTTATTCAGTTTTTGTCAAATATCTCCTTTAAGGTTAGTTCACACGAGAGGGATGGTCGTAGCCAGGATGCAGACTGAGCTAGGACTTTTTGGGGAGACCATTCACACTTGTAGGTTAGGCCTCAGTCGCGGCATGGTTAGATTCTGGCCCCCACCTAGAGTGTGATGTAATTTATGAATGCACCTAACTAGCAGAAAGATTCAAGCTAACTTTGGCTGTCACCAAGGATTGCCGATAGTAACTGAAGAGGCTAGGACTTGAAGGGGTTTGGGACCAAAGTTGCCTCCTCGAGCAACCCAAGGGGTTCATATCGAAGCCTGACCATATCCTCCCCTACAAGTGTGAACGCACTTTGGCCTTCCCCATTGAAAATAGGTTTTTTATATTTGGTCTAAAATGTCCCAATCGCGACCATATTCCGAAAGTACCTCCCATTGCTCGGGAAATCTAATAAACCAAAAAATAATTATTTATAGTAATAAAGTAAATATGTACTTGTAAAATAATTTTATTTTACTTCTATTTGTTTAAACTTTTTTCCATGTCTTTCGATACTTCATGAGTGTCAGAAACACAGAGTATTATAATTCGAGTTTCATCGACGTCAGACTGACGTAACTAAAATAATTTTTCTTCCACGTCTGTTTGATAATTCACAAAGGTCAGAAACGCTGAGTAATATAAATAAAGTTTCATCAAAGTCGGAATAGCCAATGGCGATTTATATAGCAAATTGAGAGAATTGTAATGTAGTTCATGCGGCTTCCATGGCAAATTCACACAGTTTCTGACTGATGGCATGAACATAATTCACGTGGCTGCCAACCGTAGGCGCTTATGTCTATTGTAGCATCATGCACAGCACACAGTTTATGCGGCTTCCATATGATGGCAATAATGCTTACATGTAGTGTCCTGCACTTGCAATGCAGCCCTTCCCTGCCCAAATTTTTTTTATCGCCATATAGCCAGTGTTACCTACTGCGTAAAATTACATTCCTATGCGAAGTTTTGTGATGATAGCTTCAAAGGTGTGGATTTGTACACGTAGTACATCTTTATGCCGATTTATTGTCAATTTTGGTGCCACCTATACTTCGTGGTCTAACGTCAACTTTGTTCTCTGTTCTCCTTTACAAAGATAGCTTCTGAATGAACACTGGGACAAAATACGAAGTGTATTCTGAGTCATTCGATCTACTACAAAGGCGTTTACAATGTAACGACTTTTAATGTTATGCAGCAGCGCTGTGGGAGACATTGGACTGCTTCGCTGCTACTTTGACACAACATAGTTATATCGGACTAAAGGAACTTAATGGATCAACACATATTAATTACAAAAAAATTCGTTCTACTACACCTGAAAATCTGGAGCAGACTTATATGCAGGATATATGAAAAAACAAATTTTTTTATGAAAAAGTCGGAGGTCGACCTATACACAAGATCGACTTATACACAAGTATATACGGTATATATATATATAGGATATATTATATAAAGTCTAAGGTACTTCTACAAGTGCTACAAAAATGAAATTTGGCACGAAGATAGGTCATTGGGTACAACCTCTGGAAAAATCTGAAATTCCAGCAAAAGTTGTATTTAAGGGGTGTTTTTGAACCCAAAGTTCAATTTAAACATCCATAAGAAAAACATTGAAAATGGCGCAGAGCTATATAAAATTGCTTTTTTAAATTGTTTACAATTAAGATAAAAAGTTGGGACATGAACCATACTGTGGATGAAAGAATGAAAATTATTTTTCTTGAAGGCAAAATTCATAATTTGCGTAAAAATTTGATTTTAATCATAAAATTATGAATAGTTTTTCTGTTTTCAACATTGAAAAATATTAACTACTATAGCAATGTCTCTGATGCCTTTCAATGGGAATTGATTTTCCATACTTCAAGAGCATTGATTTAATGCTTTTAATGAGAATCAATGGACTATATTACATAATATCATTAATGTCAACCAGTGAGGTAAACATATGGTGATGTCTTAATCCAAAAACACAATATTCCATTTATTTCTATATTATTATTATTTTTAGTGTGATTCATATTCATTATAAATAGCTTGTTTTGGAGATCGCTTTGGTTTATTAACAAGTTTAGATCTTGGTGTATTATAATCCATTTGATTTCAGCCAACGACGTATACACATGATGACAAGGTAATTTAAAATTAGTTTTGTTTATCTGGATACGTATTAAAGGCATGGATGATGACACCATAATCCTAACACACAAAATATTCTAATTTTTACATAAATTTTAGTGTAACATATAGGCTATTGACTTAGTGATGATGATAGTTATTGCTTAAAAAGGGCGATCTGAGCCATGAAACTTGAAATTCAAAAACTTGGACGCAAGCCGATTGCCAGAGAATTTAGAAATTCCGGATAGATGTCTTAATTTTGCAGAAAATGATAACTAATATCTTATTTAAATGGGCTCTGTGTCATTTAAATGCTGTTGTGTTAGGTTATTTATGGGTTTTGATCTAGATGTATGATGATTTTTTAAGCGCTTGCAGTATGCAAGCACCAACAGCTCGTATATATAACAAGTGAAGTTAATATAAAAGTTATTAATAAAAATATTAGCTTATAATTCCATTTGCGAGTATATCTTAAACAAAAAAATGATCTTTTAAACATCTTGCGCTATAACAATTTGCCACCCTTGACAACAGGAAACAATTTTGTTTATTGACTGTTAATTCAACATTTGAAAGCCTAGCGCTTCTGGTTCCATGAAACATTTTCTTCTTCCATATTCATGTGCCGTTTTTGTTGATTGCTTGTTTATTTTCTCCTTGGTTTTTTCTTAATCCATTTCATCCGCATTTGGATGGATAGTTGCAAATTTAGGCATTTTACTATTTTATACATAGCCATAAGAAGTAGTGCAGATATATTGTCTTAAGAACTCATCAATATTAGTTTTCAGTACAGTACATAAGAGGTATTAATGCAAACATACTTTATATGAGGGTACTAAAAATATGAAGCAAGTCATATGTTGGCCACATCAGATTTTTTATTTATCACTTAGATATATGTTATTATAAGTTAAGCATTTAAAGCAAGTTAAACACACTAATTTGAAGTAACTTCAGATGACTATTGGAAATAAATTGTTTTACCTAATTTTTAAGATTAGATGTTGCTGTGGTGCTGAGCATACCCATCTCTAATTCATGAGATGTGGCATTTGCATTCATTGGTATATTGTGATGCCAGGCAATGGTTGGAGCATGCATAGCATGGCGAAATTGGAGCAATACCACCAAATAAGTAACCATTGTACCCATTAGCTGTGAAAGAAAATTGACCAAAATTAGTTTACTCAAAGGATTAAAATTTATATGCTATTGTTTGAGTTTCTATTTTGTGGAACTTATGAAATACAATGAAAAAATTATTTAGTGTAGTTATTACCACTATTTATTTAAACAGTTGGTCATTATAATGATGCTGAATTGTAACAAACCAGTTGTGTCCCAAATAATCAGGGGTCTGATGATATTCAGTTTTTCTTTGAGATAAGATGAGGATATTTTCTCAGACTGTTAAACATCTCAGAGAGCATTCTCTGTATGTTATGTATATTGAGTTTTGGGTTCCTGGTTTGCAAAATTGAGCTCAAATTCAGTTGTAATCTTCTATTGATATAGTTTAAATGCAACATAATGTTTACTCAAGTATTATTATTTTCAGTGATTTGCCATTAATGTACAATGGAGTAGATTGATGGTGTCCAGGCATAAGTTTTTAATTTTCGCTTAGATATTTGGTGAGAAACAGCAAAAGTTATCCATAGTGTCTATTTTGTGGAACTTATGAAATGCAATGAAAAAATTATTTAGTGTAGTTATTACCACTATTTATTTGAACAGTTGGTCATTATAATGATGCTGAATTGTAACAAACCAGTTGTGTCCCAAATAATCAGGGGTCTGATGATATGTAGTATAGGGGGAAGTACCTATTGTTATGAAAAGAATCGATTTCAAGATTTCAACGGTAATACACATTTTGAGGTCCCCTGAATACGTTTTGACCATTTTCTCAATGATGCATGTGTGCTTATGTGATAGAAATTTAGTGGGTGCTCTAACTCAAAAACTATTAATCAGATCAACGTGAAATTTTATATTTGACATCTTTGTTAAAATAACAAGAGTTGATTAGCTTTTGGTGAAAATTGGTCAACCAGAAATGGGTGTTTACTCTTGTCACTTATTCATTTTTATTTTCTTCCTAGGTAGTATAGGGGAAAGTATTGTTTTCATGAAAAAAATCGACTTCGAGGTTTCAATGGAAATACACATTTTGAGGTCCCCTGAACACGTTTTGACTATTTTCTCGATGATGTGTGTGTATGTGATAGCTTTTTTGTGGGTGCTTTAACTCAAAAACTATTAATCAAGACGAAATTTTATATTTAACATTTTCATAAAAGTCGCAAGAACTGATTAGTTTTTGGTAAAAATTGGTCAACTGGAAGTGGATGTTTACTCTTATCACTTATCCGTTATTTTGAAATATTTGCTTTAATATTTGATAGATGTAAAAATGTGTTGGGATAAAAGTTGTAGGAAATTTAATTTTCTACAACCTTTGTTTGGAACATTTTCCCATATAATGCATTGTTTAAGAGATATCTTATATTTATAGCTGCCATCACCACACCACCTACCGACAACTATTGTTATAATCTGTTTCTACTGCTCATGCGGCTGGGACTCGAAGTATCTCACTCGCGTTCGGGTTATTTTGCTTTGGCTATGATGCTATGTTGCCAAGTTTCCAATTTCACTCAGTTCATCGGTAGCTGCTGACGAGTGAATTTCTATGATCCAATAGATCCGGATGAAGCACGTTCATGCTTGCCGCCGTCGCCGAAATACGATTGGAAAGTGTGAGCAATCGTGTCAACAGCACTCATCAAGAAATTTTGAGTGGAGAGAGAAATTTACGACCTCTTATTGGCTGGTATTTTCTTCCCCTCACCCCACGGGTCTAACTGTAGACACGCCTCACTCGCACGAAATCCTGAAATGGACTATAACAATTTACGCTTAGTTACATCTTAGTAACACTCCTTTTTATTTTCTTAATTTTTGGAGCTTTGTGGCTAATCCAATATTAGAAGGCTATGGTTTGAGTTTATTTGCTCTTTGTCAAGTCTAAAATTTTCTCACAGTTTCTTAAAATATTTATTTTTATGTAACCTATTTGGAATTTTTAGAAATATTACAGATATGAAGAAAGTCATGTGGTGGCCACATCAGATTTTTTAAAAATATTTGCTTTATTTTTTTATGATTAAGTATTGGAATAAATTTTGTAGGTAATTTAATTTTCTGCCTTTGTTCGAAACGTTTTCCCATATGAAATTGATAGTCTTCAGCGTTACTAAGTGGAATGATTCCATAATTATATTGTTCTTTCGTTTCCCTGATTTATAATTATTTTCCCATATAATGCATTTTTAAGAGGTATTTTAAAAATTATATTTTTTAGCTGCTACCACCACACCACCTGGAGGTAACTTTTGCAAATACTTGACACGTAGTTACCTTTTAGTAACACTCTTTTTTATGCTTAATTATTGGAGCTTCATGGCTATATCCAATATCAGAAATGTTTATGGGTTAATGTCTTTTCTTTGTAAGATCTTTGAATTTTTCTCGCAGTTCCTTAAAATATTTATTATCATTTAACCTCTTTGGAATTTTTAGAAATATTACAGGTATGAAGCAAGTCATGTGGTGACCACATCAGATTTTTTCATAGTAAAGGCATACCTTTATGTTTGTGGAGAGCTCTGGAAATCACAATACTGCAAGTGAGAAATAATAAAATTAATGAGGAATATGGAGTTTGGATCCCATATCTGCAAGAATTGACTGTAGTGTGAATTTTTTTCTGTATTGATTACTGTAACATATAGAAACCGAGTAACATATAGAAAGACAAGAAAGCAAGTCTGAGAGAAAGAACAAATGAGAAAGAAAATTTTATTTAACTAATCATGAATGATGTAGCAGGCAAACCTAAAGGTATGTACACACTGGACAACATTGTTTCAACTCAGCTACTTTCAACATCTTGAGCAACTTAATAGATGTTGGCCGGGTGTTGAATGGATGTTGTTCAACTTGTTGCGCGTCAACACAGCAGACGATTTCTTCTTAGTTACAGACCAGTATTCGTCATGGCCTCACAGAGTCAGGAGATTGCTGCTGCGTGCTGCGCTGCTTATGTAATTATTGCAATAAGAAAAAAATGTCGTCGGTGGGAAAAAAAATTCTGAACAGTATGTATGGTGTTGGTCTGATGATCGAACTGCAAATGGAGGAAAGTGATGCGTTTTATAATTTTTTAAGAATGTCAGCATCAGATTTTGAACATCTTTAGCCTAGTGTGTATCTACTGCGCTTGGAGAATAGGAGCAAATGGCAAAATGAGCTGACGTAACACTTAAGTTTGGACGATGCAATATAGATATTAGACACATGCACTGTGAGCATTGGGTGGTGGTGGGGTACGATATGGAGGAGCAGAAGTTGCCTTGTTTTTCATTTTGAATGAGCAACATTTCAATGTTGCCGATGATATTGCTGAGTTGAAAGGATGTTGTGAGCGAGTTGAATGGATGTTGGGTGCTTGTTGAAACATGTTGAAAGTTGCCGAGTTGAACCAATGTTGTCCAATGTGTACATACCTTAAGATGTTGTGGATGAAGATGTTTGAGAAGGAAATTTGTTTTGAATTTCGAAAATATTTTTGTCAAAACCCTGCCTCATTCTAAAATGAAGACAGACCCATAATGGAATGAATATTTTCATAAATCTTGACTACAGTGTCTTGATCCGATCTCTGGAGTTTTCATTGTGGAAGAGGAATAAATGATGCCATATTAAGGTAAAACTGCTCACTTTGGGGAACACAGCAAAAAATCTGAACCATGACTGGTGAGGTTTCAGTTTATAGTTGTGTACCCAGTGCTCAGATTGAGCTGGAATGCATGGGAATCCCATTCCACTTGATACAAACCAAAGACCATAGCATTCCCATTGTTAAAAAAAATCAGATAATAATCTTTCGGTTACTAGCATTCTCTTTGTGAGAATGTTTCAATTTGAACACTGTGTGTACCCTCTGTAAAATGGTATTTGACAGACTAGCAGCCTGTCTACATAAAACAAAGTTGCTATAAGATCAAGAGTTAACTTTTAATTTGGAGGAACAACCAACTTGGCCTAATCCATACTGATATGAATTATGATGAAGTTTATCTTTGTTTTCTTACCTTACTGACAAATTCCTTGTCTAAAGTGATATAACCACCAACTGTAATGTATGGTGGAGTAGCATCCATTAGTTTAAGAAACTGTCGTATCTGCGGAAATAAAATAAAGTCATGAAAGGTTAAATGAAGAGTGTAAATTGATAAAAACTCACTTTAAAAAATCACCTCTTTTTTCACTTTTTGGCTGGTTCTGGGTTTTACCATCATCGAAGATAGCTCATCACGAATGTCAGATCCTGCCTACAAATACAAAAACAAAATTAATACAACTTAATTCATTGCTATAAGTTTTCAAAAGTGGAGCAAAATATTCATTGCAATCAACAGGAAATAATATCCTAGAGAAAGCATGCCATATAATGATAGTTATTGTTGTTACTGGTTCTCTTTTATTGTGAGATGAGTTTTTCAGAAATACTCTATAGTTTTGGACATGAAAGTTTTTAATCCATTTGCTTAGCGGTGAAATTATTTTAGTTATTGAGGACACAATAACTGTACTGTCTTTAAAATTACCATTATTTTTTAAGATTATGAAGATTTCAGCTGACTATAGATTTTCTCGTAATAAACTTTTTCATAAAAATTCAATTTTTATTGAATTTTCCTTATCTTTGTTTTGGAATCTTATGAAAAGTGTCCGAGGAAATGAAAATAATATTAACTGCTCCCAGAATTTCACAGAAAATCATCAGGGAGCACTTTTATGTTTGTATTTTATCGAACCAAAAGACTATGAAGGGTATTGTTTTTTCCTTTATTTCTCTATTTCGAGCTTTTAGGTAGAAATTCAGACAGTTCATCTAAGTTCATCTTTAGACCATTTTTTATTCTCACCTTTCTTATCAGTCTTGCTATGCTGGTATCCGAGTTAATTTAACTTCCATATTATATTTTCCAAAAATTCTATTGTGATCAATGGATCTTTGGAAATTATAAGTTTTCTGGTATTATGATATTACGGATTGTGCAAGTATTTCCCAATACAAGCATATATCATTGGAAAATTTCCAACTTGGAAATTATTTGCTTTTATTGCTAGGGAACTCCATCATACATGAATTACAATTTAATTGAAGTCTCAGTCACCTCTCCTTCCTGCAGTGAAGAATGCTGAACATAGATAATTCACTTTTTGATACATAAATCTAAGAAAATGTTTCTGTGCATATCCTATGTATAATTTCTCAAGTTTCTGCCTGTTCGTCTCCCCCCCTCTGTATCTATATCGATATAATTAAATTCGTAATGAGTGTTGCGCATTGAGTGTCAGTTGCTACCTGAAAAGTGAAAGCTGTCCTTTATCTCAGTAGTTCCCGACCTTTTCCCATCCCCGCGGCCCCTTTTTAGCCCGAGGATCTCAAGTTGGGAACCACTGCTCTATCTTAAGGTCTATCTCTGCTCCTCTTTTGGGCTGTCTTAATGCAGGTAAATGCATGAATTACATTGTGACATTTTTATATTTTGGACATAGCTTACGGACTCGCAGTGCTACCTCGGTCATGTCACTTTCCCGAGTTGGGCTTCCCAACCTTTTCGCTACCGGAGACCACTTTTAGTCCAAGGGCCTCTTTTAGTCTGAGGACCTCTTTTAGTCTGAGGACACCCAAGTCGGGAACTGCTCTACATATCATATCTCAAGGTCTATCTACTCGGGAGGTTTTAATGCGGGTAAGTAATATATAATAAAAAAATTAGCACATACAGTAGAACCTTGGTTTTCCGTCAGGGTTCAGGACCAAGATGACGACAGATGAGAGAGGGAGGGAGGGAGAGAATTTGAGAAATAGACAGATGAGAGAGGGGGGAGGGAAGAATGGAGAGAGGGAGAGGAGGAGAGAGAGAGAAAAAATATCGGATCGGTTGGATCACCATTCAGTTTTGGGGGTGCTGGTGGTGTAGTTGTTAGGACGCTGGCTGCTACTCACCTGCTGCTCGAAAGAGCAGCGGGCACGAATCCTGTGAAAGTAGGATTTTTTACAAGGTCACCTGGCCCCCTATATGTGTGGTTTGAGGAGACCGCGCAAAGTCAGCGTTCCGTCCTTCGGAAGGGACGTTAAGCCGTTGGCCCCCTTGGTGCTCTTCGTTAAGAGTCGGCTAATGCCGGCACCAGGTCTCCCTGCTCCCTTGTGAATGTGTTCGGTGTGGAAGGAACTATGGCTTTAATAATCCAAGAGGTTGATTAGCCAAAAATACACACACACACCATTCAGTTTTGCATTCATAGCAAGATCCTTCTGTTGGTCCTGTCCGAGGAATTCCTTTACTCCGTTGTTGAACGAAACACTGAAGCATTGCTATATCGAGTTTGTTGTGAGTGGCACATTTCATTGTTTTCCTTCGAGTTACGATTCCATAGTTCACTTCATTTTGCTTACCGAGTCCTCAATTTTGTCCTCATCCCGCTACAAATCGTTAATGGTAGTTCTTGCAACACCGTAAATTTCTGGTAAACTGTTAAACTTAAACATCGAAGGATTTAGAACTTTTTATTAAGTCCAAAAAGATACACGTCTCCGTTTTTCCGCCATTTTTATGTAGGGCATATGAAGTTACCACACATGTTGATCTTTCAAAACTGACAGAAGATTTTAAGTAACAAAAACAAGGGGGTGTTAATTCCGAGAATTGTTTATGTATGCGAAAACGTGTGGTGGTGATTCCGAGACTCGTTAGCGAGAAGAGAACACAATTTTTTTCTAGGAACAGCTGAAATAATGCCATATACAAGTAAGCATTACATAACAGAAATTTTACATGAATGAATGTAGTTCTTAGTACTATGTATGTTCAAACTTTAAAACAAAAAATCTAGCTGGCTGATTGTTAGCAGAAAGTGACGGATAAGAGGGTGACAGATAATGGAGGTTCTACTGTATATAACTAATTTTTATTGATTTCTTTGCAAGCAAAGCTGCAACAGACATCCTAGTATTTAATTATTTCGTGATCGTTGAATGCTCACACTCTTCGTTGCGACGTGCGCTGAATTGCCCAAGAGGACGAGGTCGGAGAGGTGATGAATGAGGATTAGCAGGACGCCAAACTCGTTACTGTTCGCGCCTCCGTCTAACCAAGCGATGACCCCGTATGCTGCGAGGAGCATGTTTGGAAACTCCTTCCCAATATTTAGTATGAATGCAGGTCCAATGGCTCCGCTCCCGCTGGATCTCACCATGATGCTCAGCTTCCTCCAAAGTTCCTGCACAGTTATTAACAAGGATTTATTTGGCCTATTTTCAAAGGAAAGAAAATACAATAACTTTTCAAGTGTGCCGAGTTTTCATAAGGAATACCACCACACTAATTTTATTTATTACGCTTCAGTATATTTAGCATAATTATTGCTTGCGGTAGAAAAATTTGTATCATTAAAAACATATTTGAGTGTTTTATATGATTAGTCTTGGTTGGATTCGACTTAAATCGAATTCGCAAAAATTTTAAATTCGACGAAACTGAATTGTCAGGCAATAAGTGTCGATTTTTCACCATTACATTTTCTGCGAAATTATGCGTCATTATTTTTAAATTTAACTCGCCACTCTCAAACTATTTTAGCACCAAACATCCAAAACGGATGAGAAAATCGGTATTTCTCATACCAGAGGGCCATACTTCATTCGGAATTCCATGCACTGCTTTATAACGCCCCTTATGTTATGGTCTTAAGGACTCAAGCTGATTGTGAGTTGCCGCTGGACAAAACAATACGATCGGTTTATTGCACTCTGTCTTTACCCTCGACCAGATCCGATAATCCCTACGCTCTTTGGATCGTTTTTACGATATGATGTCGCCATACTCGACCGAAAAGTCGGGTTATGTCTCATATCTTGTGTGTGACAAGATCTGCCGACCTCCTCAAAGATGCGAAAATAAAGGTTTTCGCAACCTGAAAAATGAGTAACGATCGCCAGATGCTCCTATAGTATTTTCACAAACACGCAGTCATAATATTTATATTTTTGGGAATCATACTCGCAATCCATCATTCGAATGGGAGTTTCCCATGGTTAGTTTCTCATGCATCGCTTTTGAAGTAGCACCGGTCCACGTTCGCACTCTTGAGCTTTTTTCTACATTCATCTTCGTTTGTAACGCAGCAAGCGAAGTTTTTTCTCGAAGTTCGTACATAAATTTGGTTTACATTATATTCATGTAACATTAATTATTGAATGGTCGCGGTTTCGTAAATAAGGGGCACGATTTAATGAGTAAAATATAATTTTGATTTGTTACGAAAAATTAGCTGTTTCGGGTTGGTGGTCGAAGTCAACAACAGCACATTCACCAAAGTTTAAAGAGCAACAAACAATCCGGCGTACAAAAAAATGTTATTTTTATGTGTACACTTTAGTAAATTTCAATTAGACAGAATTCGACCTATGAAAATTTTATAGATAAAAATAGATAAAATGTATTAAAAGAAACGCCAGTTTTAGAGGCCGCTGTTTAAGAAGTATAAACGTCGTAATCTTACAAGCCTAATAAATGTGTTAAAATAAAGTTTGATATACGTAATCGATTTTCAAGCAAAATATCGGTTTTAGTCGTCGATTTTTAAGGAAAATAAACATCGAAAACTACCAAGCCTATGTATATAATTTGTCACTCACGAGTTCAAGTGATTAAAATTGACCAAGTGCGTACTACTTAGCTGTAATTAATTTCTGTTGGATTGCTGTTTAACTTCATCATTACAAACAATCTATTTGATGATGCCTTTTAAAAAATTTTCAATTTAATGATGATGATGTGATAATATTATTTCCTCCAGAAATATGCCGACGCATGAGGAATTATTTGGCGAATTTCTTTAGCGGCTAGCATTCAACGGCGGCAAAAATTTTGTCGAATTTTTTTATACGAATGCGGATTTATTATATTATACTTAACCATGTATTCCTGAGGCCATCGCCTTGTTCCGCGGTCCAAGAAAGCCTGTCCATCATCCTCTCTCGCGGCGGATTCTGCATCTCGTCTCAGCCCATGGACCAATCCCGTGGCAGCTGCCTCTAACGCCCTCGAAGTACCCCAAACAAAAGCTGAGTTTAGGTACATTTGCGTGGCGATGACCCAGTATGCCGCCAGATGTAGAGAGCTCATAAGAGGTATAATGTAATGAGAGGCTACGGTGATAAGGAGGCTGATCAGCGGTATAGATATGACAACCGCAGCGACTATGATCCTGCTCGTATCCTGATCCATCACCAGGGAAGAGCCGGTGACTAGCTCGAACTGGTCTTCGAAATTTCTCCACTTCGCCATGAAGCTAAGTAATCTAGGTGTCTGCCAGAACCACCTGATGAAAGGCAGCAGGGGCCATTCCAAGAAGTAGATGATAAAGACGTAAGCCACCACGCTGTCGTCGAAGCTGTGGCTGGAATCCATTAGAATTTGGTACCTCTCCTCGACCACGACCCACACCAGCGCGGACCAAGCGCCGTAGGCGAAGACGGTGAAGGCGAAAGCAAAAGATCTATATCGGAATTCCACCGTGCCTGTTTTCTTGTCGACTGAGATGGGAAGGCATGCTACGAACCGCAGCGCTTTGAAGATATACTCCATCGTGTTGTAATACGCCCCGATTCGCGCTCGCCTTATGCTGGTTCGGCTCCGGCGTTTGCGCGCTTTCGGCGGACCCGTTTCTTTTCCTTCGAACATCGGAGCACTTTCATCTTTCCAACTCGTTCGGAAAGATGATAGCGTTGGATACGATTCTATCCTCGACCTCCTCAACCAGTTAGATAGCATGGTTTACGGCTGTTGAATTCAGCTAGATCCTCGAATCGGGAAGTCTCCCCGTGGTCATTAAGAATTTAAGTTGCCGAATCGCTGGGGGTGGCGGCCCGCTTTCCACCGCATTAATCGAGTAGGTGGCCTGGGTCCGTCCAATTTTGCTGAAATTTTCATATCTCGGACGAATTCATGAATCGAATAAATGCTGACGATCCCTTATTTCGTTGATTCTGTTTTTGTTACAGCCAATCCTGCTTGAAATTCCGCGGAAGTCGCGTTCTGAAACCTCCAATTTAACCCCCTTTTCGTAATTCCAGGTATTGATTGCTGGTGATTACATGGATCGAGTCATTCGACTCAAGGTCCAAAATCCTCTTATATCGCGTCGCGTCTCATGTAAGTTTGAGTATTCATAAATGTATTTAAAGATTTTGGCATTTATTATCGAGAATCATAAAAATAAATGCCGTTTCCAGATAATTTTTACATTTGTTTAAGGGTTTATGTGTGCTTAAACATACATATACTCACATAGACATGCAGAGGAGACATATTTCTAATCAATCATGCTAACGGATGGTGTTTTGGTCATGTATTATCTAAGAAAACAAGCAAATCAGATATGTAACTTTACAAAAAGATTGACCCAAGACTACATATTTAATAATTTATATTTCTTTGGGCTGTTTGTGAAAAATCTGACCTATACTTTATTTTGAGAAAGTGATAAATTTAATATAGTACAAAAAATCTCCAATCTGTGTATTACACATAATTACCTACTTTTGGTGCCATGGTGTAATAATTTTATGTAATTTCCAATATGCTGCCTTCTTATGCAGCCATCTGAAGAGTTTTATCCTCTAATCCTTCCATCTAAAAAGATTTAGTACCTCTCTGTTGTTGCAGCCATGTTAACTATAGATATAGCTTTTCAGAAAATTTGACTGTTCCCATTACTTTGTAAAGTAAATGTTGGCGAGAAACTGTCCGAGAAATTCCTCTTCTATGTGTCATCTTCAGCTTGGTGGCATAATGTCAAACAGTATGAACTTCTCCCTCTTTTTCTCCCACTGTCTCTTGTCTAAAAAAGCTGCTTAATTAACTAATTAATTGATAAAAACGCTGTAGCTTCATTTTGTATCACATTTTAAGTTGAAAATTTGCTCAAAACTTTTTAAAATTGCTACATTGTGCTATTTTTATCCACAACAATCCACAAAAAAGGTAATTGGCAATGCATGATATCTTAAAATGTAGTAGATTCTATTTTATTTTTCTTCAGTTTCTCCACGTCATTAAACTTTTATATTTAATTAAATTTGCATTCCTGACATTTATTAATGTTACTGCTTATATTAAATTCAGTTAAAAATATTAAGTTTTCAATCAGAAAAGAATCTTTCATTTTTGTTCTCCATGAAGGTATGTATTTGCACACCAGAGTTTCTTAACCTGTTTACCACTGACTATGGGTGGTCTGCAGACTTGAGGTAGATGGTCTGCGTTAGTGGTTTCAAAATGAATTTAAAAGCTAGTAGGTGATTAAGATGGGACTGTACCCATAGTGCAAAAGGGTAAGTTGCTGGAAATTTATAATAGACTTCAGCTACAGAAGTGTGGTTTATAGTGACTAGTGGTCATATCCTATTCTGGTCTGTGGGTGCTTAAAGGCTGAGAAGCCCCTGCTGCAGACCAATAATCAGTAATATGCTATAATTTAAAAAGCAGACAGCATTTCATAAACATGAAACTTAAATTCTATTTAATGTTTCACTTTCTGAAACTATTTGAGTTTTTATGTAAACGTGCTTGTTTAACAATCAACTATACCTAACTACATGTAATGAAAACCTTTCAAGTTTGAATGAGAAAGAGAATGATAACTATATAGGTTTAGTACTTACTTTGGAAGAAGTCAAGTGCATGTGCCATACTTGTGATATAATGTTGAGGACTGTGAGAGTCAAAATTAACTAATTTGCCTTAATAAAATTGTCAAGCATCATTTGCTTCACATAGTTAAAATAAATAAATTTCTGTCAATATAAATCTACAATTTTTTCTGTGCCATTGAACTCAAATTCAGTTGATGTTATGTTTGTGTTATTTAGTATGTTAGGATGCAAAGTTGTATTTTGGGTAGGCATACCATGACGAAACTGCAGCAAAACCACTACATAAGTTATTATGGTACCCATTAGCTGTGAAAGAATAAGTTACAATCAGTCAACTTTTAATGAAAGTATTACACTGTTTAAACAATGAATTTTGAAGCTGACTCTATCTGGCCATATATTTTAATTTCATTACTGAATTAAGGAATAAATACAAGGCCACAAAAATTGTGCTATATCATCTGAGACCTTAATTTTAGGTATCCATAATTTTAGTTCTCATTGTCAGATATATATCAATCAAGACAGTTCTCTGTAATGCATTTTGATTGTCATCTTATAGCATTTCCAGTAAGGTTTTACTGCATTAGTTTTTTTTTAACTTAAAAAATCATCCTTTATGTTAAATTTATCTAAAACTCATTACCTGGCTGATGAATTCCTTGTTAAGAGTTACATAACCACCAATACTTATAAATGGTGGAGTTGTATCTATTAGTTGAAGAAATTCTCTTATCTATGGAGAAAGAGTTAAGAGTCAAAATTTGTTTGAATAAGGAATAAAACCAAGGAGTAAATTTTAGAAATTTGCCTCTTTTTTCACCCTGTGACTTGTTCTGGGTTTCACCATCATCAGAGATAATTCATCACGGACATCCGATCCTGCCTGCAAACATAGCAAAAGATGGTGAAAACAAAGCATTCAAATTTATGTGCACGGAAGCATGTACAATCTAAAAGTCCTCTGTGAGTATTAATAAAAATAGCTTTTTTATTTTGACAAAATGTAATCTATGTTAAAGCTCACACTGTGTGTTGCCATATGCGCTGAATTCCCAAGGACGATGAGGTCAAACATGTGATGAACCAGTATGAGCACAGGTCCAGACTCAGTTGCTCTAGCACCGCTGTCTAACCAGGCAATGACGCCATATGCTGCGAAGAGCATGTTTGGAAACTCCTTTCCCATGTTGAGGACAAAGGCTGGCCCAATGACTCCGCTTCCGCTAGCTCTCACTATAATGCTAAGCTTCCTCCAAAGTTCCTGCGGAAACAAAATATAGGGAATTTTTACGCTTATCTTTCAAAAGTCTGATCTTGGTGGGAAAACTATGGTCCATGAGGTTGTTACGGAAGAACAGTCTGTATAATTTAATACAGGTGTTTTTACATCTTTTATTTAAAATATGGACATACAATCTCATGTGATAAATTGGAACAGCTTTACTATAGAGATCACAGGCGTTTTCTTACAAAATGAAATCATATGTCTCATTTACTGTTACAACAGCAAAATAGAATCTTCAAACTATAACAATGGTTTAAAACATAAATTGAACTAATTCAACGTTGTTGTATGTTGATTTCTCTGTCTAGTAATTTATTTTTACTTTCTCCATATACGTAATATGAGAAAGTATTGTTTTCATGAAAAAAATCGAACTCGAGATTTCAATGGTAATACATGTTTTAAGGTTCTCTGAACACGTTCTGACTAGTTTCGCGATGAGGTCTGTGTGTCTGTCGGTCTGTATGTGATAGATTTTTGTGGGCGCTTTAACTGAAAAACTATTAATCAGGTCAACGCAAAATTTTATATTTAACATTTTTATAAAAGTTATAAGATCTGATTAGTTTTGGGTAAAAATCGGTCGACCGGAAGCGGGTGTTTACTCTTGTCACTTATCCGTTATTTTGAAATATTTGCTTTAATATTTGATAAATGTAAAAAGGTATGGAATAAAAGTTGTAGAAAATTTAATTTCCTACAACCTTTATTTGATACATTTTTCCATATAATGCATTGTTTAAGAGATATCTTATATTTTTAGCTGCCACCACTACACCACCTACTATTGTTAACAATTGACGCTTAGTTACGTCTTAGTAACGCTCCTATTTCTTTTCTTAATTGTCAACCGGAAGTAAATGTTGACAATGATCCCAGAGCTAACAACATGTAATTTGCCATATAAATACGGAGAAAGTCATATGTTGCCCACATCAGTTTATTTTGTTTATAAATTCAATGCAATAGGTCTAATAGCGGGTTTTTGGATTTTATTTAAATAAATAAATAAAGGTGATTAGTCAAGCAATGAATTACAAGCCAAAGTCATATGGAAGCCATGTTTATTTTATGAACGTTAGTCATTTGTTGTTTAGGCAACTTAACAAATTTTCAGCTTAACGGGAACCGCTTGACGTATTTTGATGAAATTTGATATTTGGGAGTTTTAGTAAAATTTGTCGACCGATTCCAATTTTGGTTAAAATAGGACAATAATTATGACCACTTTACATGAAGACCTACATGTAGTTTACATTGTTTCAACTCCGGAACCTCAGGACGTATTTTGATGAAATTTGGTATAGGAGAGTTTTAGTAAAATTTGACAACTGATTCCAATTTTGGTTAAAATTGGAATACAACTACGAGGGAGAGAGAGGAAAAAAGAAAGGAGAGAGAGAGGGAGACAGAAAAGAAGGGGGGGAGAGAGAAAAGGGAGAGGTAGAGATAGATGGATAATTTATTTTATTTATTTATTAGCAAGAACTCAGAGACAACACAAGGCCAATTACACTGAATATCAATAACGATTTAACAATATTGAAATAACAACAAAGACAATCACATACAACCATGACCAAGGCGGGATTCGAACCCACGACCCTAGCATTGGGAGCCAGACGCGCTAGCCACCCCTCTGCCGAGGCCGTTCTTTATTAGGGCGAGATTGAGACTAGGAAGTCTATTTTTCCAGAGAAGGAGATGGAGAGAGAATGGGAAGGAAGGAAATCGGAGAGAGGAAAAGAGAGAAAAGGAGGAAGAATGGAAAGTGCCTTACATTTAATACTTAATCCACGCAACCTAATTCGGTAGTCGACTACAGAGAGTGATTTCAATCTCCCATACGACGCTCAATATCTCAGCCGTTTGTTTGACTACAAAACCCGTTTTAAACGGATTAATTCATCTAGTGTTTTAAATAATTATCAATTACAACTGATTAGGAAATAAGTCGGTGAATCAAAAATCCAATATTTCGTTGGTATCAATACTGGCATATCATTTTTCAGTTCTTAGACATTATACTAAGCAATTTATAATTACCTTTATTAGTATGCATTATGTGTGCATCTTTCCTCAGATTTATAATTAATGTTTGCTATTGTTATTTTATCTCGTTAAACTTATTAGGTGTCTTACGTAGAATAACAAATATCATTTATAACTTAAATTTAACAATGCGGCCACCAAAACATAGCAAGTGGCCGCAGATGCAATCACGACGATTTTTTCTCTGAAAATCACTATATCTAGACCAGAGCTCGGAAACTAAATTAACAAAAGTTACCTTTTTCAAAATAAATCATCAACGCAATAAGAGTCGCAGTATGCGTGAAGAAGGCGGAACATTCTTAATAAATATGCCAGTTGACATTCAATGACTTTAATACATTCTAATGTGCCACATCTATGCATACAGTGAATGCAGTACATGTACATTACAGGACATTCTAAAAGAATTTCCAAGACCTACTTTCTCATGTATTTGACACGTCGCACCAAGGGTAAAAATCTCAAATACCTGGCCAAAACTCAAATTACAAAGTTGAAACTTTTAACTTGTTACACTTCTATCGTGAAGAGAAATACCTAACCCATTTAATGACCGTCTTCCTGCATTCTTTTTTGTTTTTCTGCGACTTTGTATTAGTTTGAACTAGACATTCGTGTGAGCGACATTGCGATAACTAGTTCTCTGCGTGCTTAGTGACCAAAGTAATTTTGAATTTTTTTAGTGAAATACACATTTCAAATTGTGATGTTATGGAACCAATACTAGGAGGTATGTACAATATTATACAATACTTTATTTCATGAAAGTTGCTTTTGTATTTATTTTACAAGCTATCTAACTTTTGTTGGCAGCAAGTAGGAAAAACAAAAATTTCGTCACATTCATTTAGACTTTTAGTTAGGTGCCTATTGAGATCCGGCAATTTTTAAAATTAGAATACGTAGCTTGTTAAATCTACTATTTGAATTTAAAAAAACGTAAGCATATTTGCGCATTTTTAGTAAGATCTCATGTAAAAAAGATTTTTTGCATGTCTTCGCAAATTTTTATCAGATAAATATATTTAATATAATTTATTTCTTTCCGGATCAAGAGACGAACACATTATTTTGTCCAGGAAGAAGTTATTTAATATAATGCAAGAAAAATCTGCACAAGATTTACAATTTCAGTGTGCACATTTGAAAACTCATATTTGAATTAACAAACGTCCAAAGGGAATCATCAAAGGCGATTTCACGAATTTTAAGTCGATTTACATACGATTTTAAAACAAGGTGGCGGAAATTAGATAGATTTCATAACAAAAACAAGAAGTGGTTGCAGACGGACGTCATGTGCCCTGTATTTCCACAACTCCAACATCGCGGTCCGGTCGCTCCGCGTCGGAATTTCATGAGAGTAGCGAGAGATCTAAACTAAGGAAAACGGAGAAGCTGCGATCTGAAGCGTGTCCTTTGGAATTGACATACGCTGCTCAAATGAGTCTTCGTACTGTAGGAAAAGAGGACGCTGCAAATATCGTAAAAGATGTCGCATTTACGACACCAACTCGAGCTATGAAATACAGAAACACCTTCAAAGAAAGAACAACCCATATTCGTACGCTGCCTATCGATGAAGCATTGTCTATGCTTATTGAAGCTAAACTGACGCAGCATCAGTACAAAATTATCAGAGAAAAGGACAAGACGCGCTTTCTCCCATACTACTTGCTATGATAGGCGAAAAAAATGTGCTACCCCGCTTCAGATATTTCTATTACAGACACAAGTGCTGATGTCAAACTTCAAGCTCTTCTTGATCACACATCTCAGCGCACCATTCAGGTACAAAAAGAAGTTATAAAAAAATTGACCCCCACAGAAATGGAAAACTTGTGTTTGATCTCCAAATGGGGCAGCGATGGTAGTTCGGGCCAAAGTCAATACAAGCAGAGGTTTTCAGACGATAGTAGTATTAATATGAACATTTTCATAACGTCTTTGGTCCCTCTACAGTTAATATGTGGAAATCCTTATCTCCCAAATAATAAAATTGTCTGGAAAAATCCAAGACCATCTTCGCCACGGTTTTGCAGACAAATAAGAATCCAATTTCTTCATGAATCTACAGAAGCAACTCGACGTGAAATGGTGGCAGTTGAAAATGAAATTGAAAGACTAGTTCCTTCATCAATTACGTTAAATGAAATGGATATTAAAGTTCATCACATAATGCTATTCACGATGATTGATGGTAAAGTGTGCAACGCAGTGACTTCGACCACATCTACTCAGAGGTGTTATTTGTGTGGAGCCATATCTAAAGACTTTAATAAATTGGATCATATACTGATGAAGCCAGTGGACGAAACAAAACTAAGATTTGGTTTATCCACTCTCTACGCGTGGATAAGATTCTTCGAGTGTTTGTTACACATGCCCTATAAATTAGTAATAAAAGTGGCAAACGCGAACAGACGAAGACGAGAAAAGTGGCTGAAAACAAAAAAGCAATTCAATACAAATTTAAGGAAAAAATGGGTTTACCACTTGATCGCCCTAAACCTGGCTACGGTAATGCGAACGATGACAATACTGCTGGACGGTTTTTTTTAAACGCAAAGCTATCTTCGTCTCTAACCGGAATAGATGAAAAACTTAGTGAGCGTTTCAAATTTATTTTAATTCTATCCTGTGAATACGACATCAATATATAAAATTGGAAAATATGCACTAGATACTGCAAGACATTTTTTAGAGATCTATCCATGGTATAATATGCCAACAACAATACATAAAATTTTGATCCACAGCCCTCAGTTTATATCTTCATCGATTTTACCAATAGGACAACTATCAGAAGAGGAACAAGAGGGGAAATAAACATTTTAAAAAGTATAGAGAAGGATATTCTAAAAAATGTTCTCGAATAGAAACTATGACAGACGTGATGCACTTACTTCTCATCTCATCGGATCCTTATTTATCTAGTCTACGAAAACTTCCGAAGAAGAAGTATAAGAAATTTCCAAGCGAGGTTGTGGAAATGTTGTTGTCTCCAGATATGAGTGAAACGTCTCAAGAAGAAGAGACATACTCAGACTCTTCTAGTGACCCAGAATGCTTATCTTCAGATTAAACAAATAAATTTCTACACGTAATTAATTAATTAATTAATTAATTTTGTATATTGTTCTTTTCTTCCTATTGATCCTGTTTTACCATCACTATGTAACTGTTTTTTGTCATTACCGTAGCATTTTATTTGGGTATCATTTACCTTTTTGTTGTTGCATAATTACTAATAAAACAAAAAACACGAGTAGCACCAATTATAATATTAAATTAAATTTGTGGAAACTACAAAGTTATTTTTTCATTATTAATTATAATATTGATTTTAATTTTGGCCAAGTTTTTAAAAAAATTTCCCTCTGTGCGTCGGTTAGTGCTATGACATTCTTGTCTCATTGTTCGTTTTACGTGGGTGCATGAAATGTGCAATCCTGTCCAATACAGCAAATATAAAAACATATTTTTCATATAGCGAACTTCCGCACGGTTTCGGTCGTTTAGGTCCCGAGTGAATATTTTGTTCTAGGCGTTTTAACGGGGAGATAAAACCCATAAAGAGCCAAGAGCTCAGGAGACGCAGATTGCTGACCCCTGTTCCAGACAATGCGTTTGGAGAATCGCTCTCGAAAATTATTTTATTTTTTGATCGGTTACTAAGGTTCAAACAAACGTGTAATGCATATTTGTTCTTTAAGAATTACTTGTTTGGCCAGGACCTTAGTAAACCACGACACAACAAAGACACTCGTCGAGTTGTGGAATGTGATAGCGCTATTTTATCAATAAAACGTCGTATACCATATAATTTTTAGTCTGGCGATAGCAGCGAATCTTTTTCTAACAAACAATCCCGTTACAAGAACGTCTCTCCGCGAAAGCCTCGTTTCGAAATTTACTTCACCATGTACTGCTGAGGCCAGTGTCTCGTTCCGCTGTCTTGGTAAATGGTTTTGCTGTCTCCTCTCGCAGAATCCCGGCGCAGCCCTTGGACCAACCCTTTAGAAGCCGACCGTAGCGCCTGGGAAGTGGCCCAAGCCAAAGCGGTATTGAGGAACATCTCCGTGGCGATGTACCAATATGCTCCCAGATGCAGGTTGCTAATCTTCGGCATAATGAAGTAGGCGATAGCCATGATGATGGAACTGACCCATGGAATGCAGAGAACTATCGAGACCACGATGGACCTGTTCATTTTCTGTTCCGTAGCCATGGAAGCGCCGGTGACCGCCTCGTATTGCTCCTCGAAATTCCTCCACTTCGCCAGGAAGCCTAAAAGACGAGGTGTCTGCCAGAACCACCTAATGAAAGGAATAAGAGGCCATTCCCAAAAGTATATGATGAAGACGTAAGCCATCAGACTGTCGTCAAAACTGTCTGTAGATCTGACGAGAATTTGGAATCTGTCTTCGACCACGAACCACACCAGAAGGGACCACGCGGAGTAGATGAGGATTGTAGAGGCGAAAGCTAACGATAAGACTTGGAATTCCACCGTGCCCGTTTTGTCGTCAATGGTCAGTGGGAGACATCCAACTAGCCTCAGTGATTTCAATATGTATGCCATCGTGTTGTAGTACGTTCCCATACGAACCCGCCGTGAGGCGGATCTGCTACAGAGTTTGCCGAACACCGTTTCCGCCTCAAGTTCTTGCAGAAACCGTTTCTTCTTAAGTAGGTGGACATTGCTGTCTTTCCAGTTAGAACCGAAGGAGTTATACGACGAGTGGGGTTTTACCCTTGATCCCATCAGCCAAGTGGACCGCATACTTTACCACTACGGTGATCTTTAGCCGTTTTATAGCAAGTCCACTGCCGTGATTAAAATTCAAATAGTCGTTTGATATACAGGTCTCTAATTATCCCACTAAGAGAGTAGTTGACACACTGAATAATTACACCTCGATTCACCTATGGTCATGAGACGGCAATTTGCAGAGTCGAAGTTGCTCAGCGCCTCACGCAAGCACATCGCTTTTAAAACGTGCAATTTTTCTCCTTTATATTTTTTTGGATCGATCACTGGCGAAAAGTGCTTTTTGTTTATTAAAATGCCAATTTTCCATAGACATTCATAATTGAAAAACATGTCATACTTATGTGGACCTTTTTTCACTTTTTACTTCGCCGTATCCTTGTCAACACATTCCATGGTCGAATGGTGAAGACGAATTTTCTTTTCAATTTCTTTAAGTACGATCGTAGTAAGAAACTCTAGCTTATGGGATAGACCTAATGGCACCATCCCAAACTTCAACCGATATAAAAGTATTTATAATATGTAAAAATAAGAGAACCATTAACAGCTAACTATCCTATGTAGGAAAATAAACGAAATAAAAGTTCAAGAACGATAATTTTCCAAGTATTTATAACGAAATGTCGACTCGCGATTCGCTAGTTTTCTCTTCGGCGCTTGCTTCGGTCGCCCGTCATTTGCTATGGTGATGGTTGATTGAATTGAATTTCTTTGCAAGTTCTATTCATCAATGGCCGTACGCCCCCCTCCCCCCATCCGTACATTACGGACATAAATAAATCGAAATCTCTGGCTTACTATTGACTTCACGGTAAGCTGTCTCTTATATATATATATATATATATATATATATATATATATATATATATATATATATATATATATACACACACACACACACACATTTAGTTTATCAATCATATGAAGGAGAAAGCATTAAAATTGAGCTTATTTTGACCTCTCGTGACATTATTTTTGCCCTCCCAATCGTATTGTGAAACTTGGAATCTGAGAATGATGTTTTCAAAATATCTTACGTAGTTATGATTTTGTTTCATAAGCGATTCGCAGATTAGACAGAGTACGGTAGAACGGTCGATTAACGGCTGGAAAAATAATATTTAAATTGACGCCTTCAAAATCGAGTGTTTTTATTTTGCTTCCCTTGGATATGTTATTGCGCGATTTTCAAAAGCATTAAATTCAATAAAGAGATCATTTTCGTCTATAAATGTGCGACTGTGTTTAGAGAAACGAAAAATGTTTGCAAAACATCCGTAATGTTTGCTTTCCGTGTTTGTCATTTTTGCGCCCACATCATTGATGATTGCGTGCGCGTCACTGCCTTCCTAAAGTAAACATAATAATTTAAAGATTGTCCCCTTTGATCCACACCCATTTTATATTGCCCTACAATTATCCTCCATTTTCCCTCATTTAGTCTCTCTACTATGCCAACACTTTCAGACATTTTAAATGAATGCTAACGGGCTACTATTATATCGAAAATTTCACGTTTCGTATGTTTATCTTTTCAGTTTAACGAAACGATCAGTCTAAAAGGTTTTTTTCGTAAAAAAATCTCCTTAGTAGTAATTTAAAACTTTTTATGAAGCAATCGACGAGAAATGGCATTGCATTTTGTTAGAAGACATTCGATTTTCAGTTTTTATGTAAAAAATATTTCCAAAATAAAAATTTTATTACTATCACATGTTGAGTATTCGAGCATGGGTATTTTTAAAATACGAGAATTTTAATTCATTTGATCCAACCTTTTGCCTGAATGATCAATTATGAAAGTTACTGTGCCTGTTTATTGATTTTTAAACTGGATAACTGGTGATTTATTTCAGCATTTATGTATTTTCTTCATTTTAATCCAAGAATTTGGTAATAATCTATGATTACTTAATATTATTGTACAGGTGGACTCTGAGTTACCTGTTCTTGCCCGTGCACTTGTAACTGGCCGGATACTTGATGCCAGTGGAGAGTTTCAAGTGGTGCCCAGATTGGCTAAGGCTGAAAACTCTCCACCAATCTCTATGAGTACTCCAGCTCAAGATATATCAATAGCAACACATTGCTCAGTGGAACATCTGCATCGACTTCTTCCTCTCATTGAACGATGGCAGGTGAGCTCTCAAGACTTAATTTTTGTCTATTTTATAATATGAATTCAGTTAAAATTTACGCCATATTTGATCTCCGTATTTCTTCTGAAAATTCAGAGGTTGAGGTAGTGTTAATTTTTTTAAATCTTCAATAAGTTGTTCATTGGTATCTTATGAAATGGAATGTCATTGGATGAAAAATTACTAGAAACATTTAAACATTTTTCATAGATGGTGATTAACTTTAGTAGAGCGTTAAGAAGAGTAAATCCTCTCCATTACTAAAGTTATTTGAAAATCTTCATATTTTAATCCTAAATAAGCTCATTGCAGTCAGTCTTAAGTACAGTTTACTACCTTATTAATTAATAAATATTTACATTAATAATTTATTTATTAATATATAAAACAGTTAAATGATTAAATAATAAGTAAATAAAATATAGAACTGAATCAGCAAATAAATGAATTACATAATAAACTGAAAATAAACATAAACAACTAATGTTGCTGTAAAATTATGGAATTTTTCTCTCAGGGTCCCATATCTGTGGCAGTGTTTGCTGGTGAGCCTGAGTTGGGCACTGCTCTCAGCTCAATTGCATCTCTGCGTGCCTGTTCTCCTCCTATACGGCGACTTACTTCATTCCATCTGGTGTCGCCACTCCTACCTGGTGGCCGTGCTCCTCTCGCATCTCCTGGCACATCTGCGCCATCTCGTTGTGGTAGCCTACTGGAGCAGCTGCGAGAGGTTGGGAAAGATAGGACGCGGAAAAACTATGCTCGTGGAATGACAGGAGGGGTCCAAGCGCCTCCGTATCCAAACAACCTTTTACGTAATGTAGCACGACGTGGAATCACAACCGAGTTTGTCCTTGTCATAGATATTGACATGCTGCCATCGCGTAATCTTCGGGCAGACTTTACTCGTTTTGCGATACAGAAGCGTCTCTATGAGGAGTCTCAGAAAGATGATAAGACAGTGTATGTGCTGCCAGCGTTTGAGGCTAGTGAAGGTGCTCCTCTACCTGGTGACAAGGCAGAGCTCCTCGCCCTAGCAGATACTTTCAGACTTCGACCATTTTATTTTGAACTGTGCTGGAAGTGTCAGGTAAGTCCTGATAGACATTATAATTTGACAGCTTCTGCCTTTAAAAACTTATCAGTAATATTTTTTTATATTTTGTTTTTTTTCTTAAATAATCTAAACCTTTGCTATTGTTTTTTATTTGTAATTGTATGTATTCATTTCTTTGAGAAGATGATTTAGCTACTTGAATATCCTTAATGTTTTCAATTTCAATTATACTTCGTCTAAATACTCAGCTCCAACTAAAATATGACAAATATCTTAACAGCATAGATTTATTTTAATTTTAATTTCTTGTTTTACAATTTGGGATAAAGTTACAGTGTGTTTTTTTTACAGTCTGTCATTACAGAATAGTTCCATTTTTAAAGGCTTGAGTTAAAATTTTAGCTTTATACTATATAACTGAAAGAATGAATCAAATTTTTTTCCTTCTGTTTTTAAATGCCTTAGGGCAGGCATGTCAATCTGTGTGCTCTTTCTGCGCCTTAGTGTGGCCCAAAGGCGAGTTTTTGCATAAAGATTTTATATAAATATACTTTAAAAAGATTTTTTTCTTAGTTATTGAGGTACAGTAGAACACAGTTTCTAAATTATAGTGTTTTTTGCAAAACAGAGGTCTAATCTTCTGGAAAAAGTCTATTTGTTCCAACCTTTTTTTATTGGTATTGGAGCTGCGTAATTTATCAAGTAGATTCTAGCCATAATACAAGATTGATAATTACTTTTGAACTTGAGTAATTGGAAAGATGTAATTCAATGGCATAGCTAAAGCTGCATGAGTCCTGTTGAATGAATTGTTGGACAATAAATGAAGAATTAATGCAAAAAGTGTTTCATAGTAGGCTGAAGAAAATAGGAAGAATGTAGATGAGGAGTGGAGATACATCCATAGCAACATTAAAGATGTAATGGAAAAGAAGGTAGGAAAGATAACGGGTCAAAGAAACAAAAAACCCTGGATCACAGCAGCCATGCTGCAAAAAATGGAAGAGCGGAGAAAGTGGAAGAACATAAACACTGAAGAAGGCCAAAGAAAGTACAAGGAGTTAAATAATGCTTTAAGAAGGGAAACAGATAAAGCCCGAGAACAGTGGATAAATGAGAAATGCGAGGAGATTGTCGAATGTGAAAGAATTTGTAGAACAGACCTCATGTATAGCAAAGCAAGGGAACTATTCAAGAAAAAAGCAAGAAAGATAGGACGTAATCATCATCATCATCATGCTTCTGTCCGAAGACAGGTTTTAACTGAATCGCTGCCTCCATTTCTCTCTCTCCCTAGAAGCCTCTTTTATACCTCTATAAGTAGTATATCCCTGCTTTATATTATCTAATATTCCTATTCTTTTTCTCCCTCTTCCTCTTTTTCCACTAATTTTTCCTTCTAAGATCGTCCTTTGTAAACACTGTCTTCTCAATATGTGCCCTATCCAATTTGCTTTTCTTTTCCTGATTGTTTTTATTAGCATCCTATCTTCTCCCACCATTTCTAATACTTCTTCGTTTCTCTTCCTCTCTGTCCATTTCACTTTCATCATTCTTCTCCATACCCACATCTCAAAACTTTCTAAATATTTTTCCTCCTTTCTCCTTATCGTCCGCGTCTCTGCACCATAAAGAGCTATGCTCCATATGTAGCATTTTGCTAATTTCTTCCTTGTTTCTAGATTTATTTTCTTGCTTGTGAGAAGCTCTTCTTCTCGTTAAATGCTGCTTTTGCCATTGCAATCCTACTTCTGATGTCCTGTGTACTACTTCCATCCTGTGCTAAAATACTGCCGAGATATTTGAAACTACTTACTTGTTCCAATTTTTGGCCATTTACCATTATATTTAATTCTTTATGTTCCTTTGAAACCACCATGACTTTCGTTTTTTCTGTATTGACCTTCATTCCATATTGTTGGCCAACCTCAACTAGTCTGTCTGTCATCCTCTGAAGCTCTTTCTCGCCTTCTGCTATTAAGCCCTGATCATCTGCGTATTTAATGGTGGTAATACTTTCACCTCCTATCTTAAATCCTTTCTCTTCCATCAATGCTTCTTCTGTTATTGTTTCTGCATACATATTAAATATCGCTGGTGAAATAGGACAACCCTGCCTCACTCCCCTCCCTATTGAAGTACTTTCTGTTTCTTCTCCTTCAACCCTGACTCTAATCTTTTGATCAAAGTAAAGGTTTTTAAGCAGTCTTTTATCTTTCCAATCTATTCCTATTTTGTTTAAAATACCCAGCATCTTATCCCATTTCACTCGGTCAAAAGCTTTCTCCCAATCTACAAAACAAAAATACATATCTTTATTGACTTCTAGCGCTCTTTCTATCATCATCCTCATACATCCTATAGCATCTCTAGTCCCCCTTCCTCTTCTAAAACCAAACTGATTATCTTGCAGCTCCTTTTCTATTTTACATTCAATTCTTTTGGTTATTATTCTGGTTAGAACTTTAGCTGTATGAGAAATTAAACTAATAGTTCTGTAATCCTTACAACATTTTGCATTGTTCTTTTTCTCCAGTGGTACCATCACAACATCTAAAAAATCTTCAGGCCATACACCAGTATCATATACTTGGTTAAAAAATTTTGTGAGTTGCTTAACTGCTTTAGACCCCAAAACCTTAAGAACGTCCACGGGTATATCATCACTCCCAACTGCCTTTCTTTTTTTCATGTCATCAATTGCTCTTTTAACTTCAGACTCGAGAATACTTGGTCCTAGCTGATCTTCTTCCACATCCTCTTCTTCATTTAATTCAATATTTCTTGGCTTTCCTTCTTTGTCATACAGAACCTCAATGTATTCTTTCCAGACATTCTTTACATTGTCTGGCTCCGATACTATTTTACCACTTTTGTTCATGATTCCTTTACGTCCTATCTTTCTTGCTTTTTTCTTGAATAGTTCCCTTGCTTTGCTATACATGAGGTCTGTTCTACAAATTCTTTCACATTCGACAATCTCCTCGCATTTCTCATTTATCCACTGTTCTCTGGCTTTATCTGTTTCCCTTCTTAAAGCATTATTTAACTCCTTGTACTTTCTTTGGCCTTCTTCAGTGTTTATGTTCTTCCACTTTCTCCGCTCTTCCATTTTTTGCAGCATGGCTGCTGTGATCCAGGGTTTTTTGTTTCTTTCACCCGTTATCTTTCCTACCTTCTTTTCCATTACATCTTTAATGTTGCTATGGATGTATCTCCACTCCTCATCTACATTCTTCCTATTTTCTTCATCTCTCTCCCCCAACCTTTCCTCCAGCTCAGTCATGATAGCCTCCTTGTTTTTAAGGAGTTCCTCTAAGTTCCATTTTTTGTTAACTCTTACGTTTCTCTTAACACTCTTCAGTCTACATTGTATATTTGCCACCAAAAGGTTGTGGTCAGAATCGATATCTGCCCCTGGTAGTGTTTTCACATTTTTAATGCTATTTCTAAATCTTTCATTGACTAGTATGTAATCTATCTGGTATCGTCTCTGGTCTCCTGGGCTTCTCCATGTGTAAAGTCTCCGCTGGTGATGCTTAAACCATGTATTAGTTACAATTAATCTATTTCTATGGCAGAATTCCACAAGTTTATCCCCTCTTTCATTTCTCTTCCCTAGCCCATATTTTCCCACTATGTTATCTTCCTGTCCCTCTCCGACTACACTGTTCCAATCTCCCATTACTATGGTGGTGATCCTTCCTTTTCCCTCCTCCTCCAATATCTCCATAATCTGTTCATACATTTCATCTACTTCGTCGTCGCCAGCATTAGTCGTTGGCATATACACTTGAATTATAAGCATTTCCACTGGCTCCATCTGAAGCTGCTGCCCTTGCACAGGGGGATGTAAAACCCCCAAGACTGCTTCTTAGTCTGACTCTTCCCCTCAGACCTTTCCGGCTTGGATGGTCCTACCAGGAGAATTATCTCCCGCCGGCATAGCTCTTTGGTTCGTAAGAGTACACAAACCCTCCCACCTCTGTAAGGTTATGCAGTCAACAATATAGACTCAGAAAAACCAGTCACTCGATCTTTCATGAAGGTAGACGATCATAAAAAATGTTGACTATGGACTGGAGGCATCCAAAAAAATATTCTCCGCACTAGGGAAAGATCAACGAATAGGTACCCTCTTCGCTCATTTCCATCGACATTTTGGTCGAGAATTCTCGAACCAGAATCACTACTCGTAAGACATGTGATTGAAAAGTATTACAACCTGGGGAATGCATAAATATTGAAAGATGAAAATGAAAATTTTAGTGGACTTCTGTCAATATTTATTTACACAACATGCAATGCAAAATCGAAAGCATCCAATACAATGAAAGTGACTGATAAGGAAATAATGAATAGGCAACAACGAAACAATTGTTAAGTGCAGTAGAGCAAAACAGGAAGGATCACAGCGAAGGCGCGTGAAGATGGTTTCGATAGAGAATGAATGATTCCCTCACAAGTCACCCATGCGGTTGATCAGCTGAGATCGATTTAAGTAATTTTACAGGTTTATTTTTCTGCTGCATATCCCGTATGTTATAAAAGAGTTACTTTGCGCTAAACATAGCCTTTGTAAGATTGGTCCTAAATGGCTATTGCTAGAGGAGGAAGTGAAAAAATGGATAGCAGAACAGAGGAAGTTAGGTACTGCTGTATCAACCAAAATGGTTATGCACAAGGCAGAAAGAGTTGCAGAAGAAAAAGGACTAGTTGAGCAAATGTATCATTATTACATGTGCATTCCAATTTCAGTAAAACCTGCGAGAGGCGGAACCTCAAGGGACCAGCCTTATAGAGGTTAAAATAATTTACACGTTTTCTTTTTGGCGGATTTTAATTAGAAAATAGATGTTATTGTGAGTCTCAGTGAAAATAAAAGCTATAACCTCACAAAAACAATTCATATAGACAATAAATGAGAACAAACTTGAAATTGCATGTATGCACAATTCTAAATTTATTATAAATTAATAATCTTCTGTTAAAAATTGTTTATGGATCGAAACCGGTCATTCTTATATATGTGGAATAAGCCAAAGTGTAATTAAAATGTTTTCATATGAAAAATGGTATCACTGATACGATTATATTTTAGATTTCCACCTTTGGCAGGTTTCTACCACATATAGCTATACAAGGTTTGAAGCAATTATTTATATTTTAGATCAGAGATGCACAGCTGGCCGCACTTGAGGGTTTTTACTTAGCCGAGGACCTCACTGTAATAAAAGCCAAACGATTTAAAATTAACAAACTTTGGAATACTAGGATTCAATTTACTAGTTGCCAAATGTAGAATAGATTGAAACTTATTTATAATTATAAGTTTTTCCTTAGTATGTATCTGCTGATGTCCTATCACAGCAGTTCTGAAAACACTGAAGCACTAAACATGCATAATCAAGAAAACAAATGAAGATCGATATAAAAACATTACTTGAATACACTGCCAGTCAACAACTGCCCCACATCGGAGAAGGGAGTGACTTGGGTATACCCGTAATTGTGAGCCGCTTTTCAGAACATCCTCATAACAATTACAGCAATTTTTCTGTCGTCACTTTTATAAGAAGTAACTATTCTATCTCACTTTTGTTAATTTTATTTGTGTTATTGCATTTAGTTCTCTTCTTAGGGGTCACTTAATGGATAACCAAATTAAAATTTATGTGAAAAGATTTTTTAATATTAAACTTATGTTGTAAAACCCTCTGCAGGGCTCAACGACATCAACAGCAGGCTGCATGTGACCCATGGGCCACACTTTGTGCATCCATGTTTTAGATCAACCCAATTTACTTTCACGAAGTTTACCTAAAACGTATATTCAACTGTTATAACACCACAAAATTTGCTTTAAATGTTGCCAGATATGGACTTAATCACGGCTAGAAATGATACACAACATAGCCCTTCCTAAATGCTTTAGTGAATCAAAATACTTTTTTCCTGAAAAATCTTCAAAAAAATCAGGGTGCACCTTATAGTCCAAAAAAATATGGTAATTCGATAGAGAATTCCTGAGCTTGTCTTATGGCTATAAACAAATGACAAATAAACACTTATAAATCAAACTGAAAAAACAGATTCAAGTACTTATTGTGTTTCATAACCTCTTTATGGATATCGGAGATACCCAAGTAAATACTTATTATGTGATCAGTTCTACATACAGTGGAAACCACTTAACACGAAAACAGATAACACGAAATATCGATTAACACGAAATGCATGCTCAGTCCATTCCAGAGCCTATGCTTTTCAGCATGTATTTATTCGCTTAACGCGAAATGTTTAACATGAAATAGTGAATGCTTAATGCTACATTATCAAAAAATTTAAATAAGCATTATGAGACTACAGGGTGTCCAGGAAGTCCCTGGCAGTTGTGTGCGCGTACATGTTACCTTTACCTAGAAGCGTAGTGATAGGCAATGTGGGGGGGGGGGGTGCATTCAGGGAGCCCCATGGCCTTCATTTTTTTGGGGCATGAAAAAATAAATTCCTTACATATTAAGAAATATTAATATTTTTGCTATCTCCCAGGTCTCTAACACAAAGTATGCATAACCTTTAATTCAGTGGTGTGTGAAGATATTTGTTTTGGGTAAGTTGTTTGGTATCCCTTGAATTACATAGCCTCCGGTTTTGTATTAGCAAGGTTTTAAAATGATATACAAGCATTAAACAACTTAGGAAAGTGTACAGTGTATCACAAATAGGTGCATTTCGTGCAATGGAGTATCTGAAACTAAACGATATAATTTAAATGAATGCACACCATAAAACAGCAAAACATAAGAACCTGATTGTATTTCGTTGTCTATTAAAAATTCCTCTCCCCAAGTCAATGCATTAATAAACATATTACGTAACTTTAATGACTAAATACTGCAAAACGATATACCAGAAATTTATATTTACAGCCAGACATTGTAAAGAATGTCTGGAAAGAATACATTGAGGTTCTGTATGACAAAGAAGGAAAGCCAAGAAATATTGAATTAAATGAAAAAGAGGATGTAGAAAAAGATCAGCTAGGACCAAGTATTCTCGAGTCTGAAGTTAAAAAAGCAATTGATGACATGAAAAGAAGGAAGGCAGTTGGGAGTGATGATATACCCGTGGACGTTCTTAAGGTTTTGGGATCTAAAGCAGTTAAGCAACTCACAAAATTTTTAACCAAGTATATGATACTGGCATATGGCCTGAAGATTTTTTAGATGTTGTGATCGTACCACTGGAGAAAAAGAACAATGCAAAATTTTGTAAGGATTACAGAACTATTAGTTTAATTTCTCATACAGCTAAAGTTCTAACCAGAATAATAACCAAAAGAATTGAATGTAAAATAGAAAAGGAGCTGCAAGATAATCAGTTTGGTTTTAGAAAAGGAAGGGGGACTAGAGATGCTATAGGATGTATGAGGATGATGAAAGAAAGAGCGCTAGAAGTCAATAAAAGTATGTATTTTTGTTTTATAGATTGGGAGAAAGCTTTTGACCGAGTGAAATGGGATAAAATGCTGGGTATTTTAAACAAAATAGGAATAGATTGGAAAGATAAAAGACTGCTTAAAAACCTTTACTTTGATCAAAAGATTAGAGTCAGGGTTGAAGGAGAAGAAACAGAAAGTACTTCAATAGGGAGGGGAGTGAGGCAGGGTTGTCCTATTTCACCAGTGATATTTAATATTTATGCAGAAACAATAACAGAAGAAGCGTTGATGGAAGAGAAAGGATTTAAGATAGGAGGTGAAAGTATTACAACCATTAAATACGCAGATGATCAGGGCTTAATAGCAGAAGGCGAGAAAGAGCTTCAGAGGATGACAGACAGACTAGCGGAGGTTGGCCAACAATATGGAATGAAGATCAATGCAGAAAAAACGAAAGTCATGGTGGTTTCAAAGGAACATAAAGAATTAAATATAATGGTAAATGGCCAAAAATTGGAAGAAGTGAGTAGTTTCAAATATCTTGCCAGTATTTTAGCGCAGGATGGAAGTAGTACACAGGACATCAGAAGTAGGATTGCAATGGCAAAAGCAGCATTTAACGAGAAGAAGGAGCTTTTCACAAGCAAGAAAATAAATTTAGAAACAAGGAAGAAATTAGCAAAATGCTACATATGGAGCATAGCTCTTTATGGTGCAGAGACGCGGACGGTAAGGAGGAAGGAGGAAAAATATTTAGAAAGTTTTGAGATGTGGGTATGGAGAAGAATGATGAAAGTGAAATGGACAGAGTGGAAGAGAAATGAAGAAGTATTAGAAATGGTGGGAGAAGAAAGGATGCTAATAAAAACAATCAGGAAAAGAAAAGCAAATTGGATAGGGCACATATTGAGAAGACAGTGTTTACAAAGGATGATCTTAGAAGGAAAAATTAGTGGAAGAAGAGGAAGAGGGAGAAAAAGAATAGGAATATAAAGCAGGAATATAATACTTATAGAGGTATAAAAGAGGCTTCTAGGGAGAGAGAGAAATGGAGGCAGCGATTCAGTTAAAACCTGTCTTCGGACAGAAGCATAAGAAAAAAAAGCATTTCATTCACTGGATGCACCTCTCAAACCCAAATAGGAAAAAAGTTTCTTGCAGTTGAACTTTTTCATGTCTTGACAAAAAATTTGAAATAAATTTTCCGTTTCTTATATTGTTAAAAGACATTTCATATAGCTTATAAAGTTCTGAGTTGTACAGTAGTCATTCTTCATCATTACAGAAGTTACATGGTGAAAATTGTCCTATTTCGTTCTGTAGAAGCAGATATATGACATTATATGTGTCGTAATGTATGCATAATAAAAAAAAATTAGAAAAGTTTTTAAAAACTTTTAAGGCATTTTCCATGAAATTTACTACAAGAAAATATCATTGTATTGATTCAGTATAACTTCAATAAAAATGGAAGAATGATGATAAATAGGTAGGCCAAAGGTTCCTATTTTGAAATATATCAAGGTTATCCAGATATTCATCATGGTGAAAAAAAAATGAAACAGGTGAGCGATTACTGTGATGTACTGTGTATGTCAGTCGATGGCATACGAAGTTTGCCCCTGTTGTACTCTACATTGCTCTACATCCACCACCTAAATTTAAAGATATTTTATTAAGTAAATGATTAACAACTTTAAAAGTTCATTTTTTCCACTGACAAAATGGCTGGCTCAGTTAACCGATTTTTAACCTATTTTCCATAATGGAAATAGGCTTATAGTTTCTTTATTTTGTCTGTCTGTCCGTCTGTTCCCTGTATTAACTTTAAAACTAAAACTGATTTTCATGACACATGGTGAAAATCTCTTGCTACTGTAATATTGGAGCAGGATTTGTACTATTCTCTGAGGAAAGGAATGGAGATTCTGTTTTTTATCGTAGAATTTTGCTTATCGATCGTATTTCTTTGAATTTTGCGTTAATACTGGCATTTATGCTGTTTTATCACTCATTACGAGAGTTGCCATTGCAATGACTTGGATTCGGTTTAGTCTAGTACATACAGGCATGCCTCGCTTAGCGCATGAGAGGTGTTCTGAGACATCTGTGCGCTATCAGAATTAGCGGTAAAAGAACAGTTTTAACATAGCACTTAACCCGGTTGATTTTTACTATTCAAAAATTTTACTATTTTTATCTTTCAACTTATATAATGATAGGACATTTATATATACTAATTTGTCAAGAAATCGAAGTACCGTATTTACTCGTGTAATATCTGCACTTTTCCCCCACAAGTTTACATAAAAAAAGGAGGTGCGGACTAGAGCCCTGCATGGGTATGATATTTTCCACCCGTACCCAACCCGTACCCACAGACTACTAACCCGTACCCTACCCGTATCCGCAGACTACTAACCCTTACCCGACCCGTACCCGCAGAATATTAACCTGCACCCGACACGTACCTGCAGACTCGCACAGAAGGCCTACTTGTCCAACCTGACCATATTTTTTTAACCGTCTGGTCCTCGAGACACTAATCCGTAGCAAGAAATAGTGAAAAAAATAAAAATATTATTTCTGAGTCAGTCATTAATTTTGTGTAAATTAAAATGAAATGCAATTGTACATTAACATTCATTTTTAAGATCGAAAAATATATTTATAGTGTCTACGATTTATTTTTACAAAAATTACAAATTTTACAAAATAATTCAATTGAAAAAAGGAAACATTAATTAACAGTATCTACCCTGAGATTTAAAATGAATATTTAAAAATGGGACATGTTCCATGTTTACAGGACCTAAACTGTTTCTTCTTTCACTAACAACATGTCCTGCCAATGAAAAACACCTCTCTGACGGAGCACTGGTCGCTGGTATTGCAAAAATACGATTCGCTAAAATGCTTAAGTTTGGCAAACAATTCTTTTGCTTATCCCACCATTTCATCAAATCAAAATTATTAGTAGTGTCGTCAGATAGTTTTTAGTCAATATATGCAGTTAATTCGTCTGGAGAAACATGATCATTTACTGTGTCTGTATCCATAAACTCAACTAAGGTGTCTGACATTTTATACCTTTTCATCGGTTGCTCTAGAAGCATACACGGATTTGGTGTCACGGATTCGATTTCATATCCATTCTCCTTTTTAATGTCATCATAATAAGTTTTAAAAGTTTCATGATGTTAGATTCTGTTGAACCTATTTCTAAATGATCGTTTATTTTCAAATGCCACAAGTAAACCAAAAATATTGTTGGATATTTTTCTCCTTCCAATTCAATCAATGCTTTCTGGAATGGATTGAGGTATTCTACTAAATCTAATAAATCTTTCTTTTCAACCTCACAAATCATATCACTCATCTTTTTTTCAATTAAAATATTGTAAATAACCTCCCAATTTTCAAGTATTGAAGAGATCATACGAGGAATTGAATTCCAACGTGTCTTGACGTCTCCTTTCAATGTAGATTTCAGCGCACCTTGTAAGCCTGACTTTTAAAAATATTTCACAAATTTTCTACACTTCTGAATTAAAGCAAGTAATCGACAATCGTTTGTCAATTGCAACTTTGTATCTATTTATATAATAAAAGGAATCTTTTTTTGTCAGACATTTTTCTTAACACATGATACACAAAGCCTGTGATTTTCCGACCTGCATAAATTGCAAATTTGCATCTCCCTATATAACGCTACTTCTAACCGCAAGGGTGGGCTTTACTAGCAGTAAAAGGCGTGTGAAAAGTTCCTGTGCCTACATTGGCGAGGCAAATTGAATTGGAATTAAAACTAGTTTTTGTGCCTTTTGTGTCCGAACCCGACTCGTACCCGCATGGAAGCCCTCTATACCCGACCCGACCCGCAACTTTCGCTGCGGGTACCCGCGGGTCGGGTCGGATAAACTGCGGGTATGCAGGCCTCTAGTGCGGACATTACACGATATTTGCCCCTTCACCCTTTGAGGGCAGGCAACCCGCGAAACGCCTACTAACTGCTCGCCTGGCGTGAGATGAGTCGGCGTTTTCCTCGGTAGGCGCAATATGCCGTGCATTTTATTTCCCCGATTTATAACCAAGGTATTTTTTAATGCGTAGAATAATATAATAAGCACGATAGGTATTTATCAGGTATTTTTAAAAATTCTTTGCCAGCTCTCAGTAGTAAACCTAAATCACGTAAATATTCTATGTAAATAGAAGAGTGTCATTCATTCTCATAGAAATGTAAGAGAAATAACCAACTGAATTACATATATTTTTCATTAAAAACAAACGAATTCTGTTCGATTGCCTTTTAATTCGTGACATGCTCAAATAACATTTTACCTTAGTGCATTTTCTTGGGTGCCTTTTACGTTACGCAATCCAAAAAATATATTTACATACTTTTATTACTTTGTATAAAAGCAAAGAACATAATCTTGCCATGAAAATGTGTCACTAAATAGTTGTTGGAGTTGTTCGTTTGCGCTTTCTGAAAGCTTGTAAGTGATACATTTTATCCACAGAAACGTGAGTAACGTTTCTACGTAACCGGGTCGCAGTGCGTCTAGTGACCGGTTTATTTTTGGGATTGCGTGATCTCTGAGGGAGGGATTTATTTTGAGCATAATAGTTTACGTTTATTTAAGTCAAGTTCGCTCTTTTTCTAGGTGAATAATGGCTGAGTTAGCCTAATTTCGCAAAATTAGTGAAAATTACTCATTTTAAATTTAATAACTTGAGAATATGCAACGGATCAAAATTGAAAATTTCTGCGAGATCAAGGAGCTAGACTCCAAAATAGGTTTTTGAGTTGTCTCCATGTAATATAATGGCAATGGATTTGAGTTTTTCACGTTTACGTACCTGAAAAAAGTATAGAAAATAATTTTTTGAAGTAATTTATTAAATATTTGCTTGTTGCCATAATTTATCATCAAACCTGGCTTCAGATAGATATTCAACCGATATTGCTGTTAAATATCAAAATTTTGGAAGTTCGGATATTACACAAATTACAGTTTTTCAGATTTTTAGCTCTAAAAACGGGGGTGCGGGCATTACACATCTGCGGGTATTAAACGAGTAAATATGGTTTGTTACAATTATTTTTAAATAATTATTTATTATGAACTTATTGGTGTACAACAGCTTCAAAAAACGAATTCTTTATGATGGAAAATCACAATTTTCTAATGACATTTGCGATGAAAAAACGTATTATAAATTAAATGAGATATACAAAATATCATAAGTATTCTGGTATATACTTGATAAAACATCAATATAGAGTATTGCCTTGATATTTTCCTAAAATTCTTCATGATTACGAAAATCTTTGATGATGATTGGCCAGCGCAAAAGTAAACAAAAACGGGGAATACGAGTGGTATTACGATTCAGCGGCGTAGCCGTAGCTTCATACACGTAACTATAGCATAGGTACCAACAGCAAAATAACATCAGAATAACAAATGACTAACGATAGCTAAAGTTAAAGTTGTCGTGAACCTAATCTAACCCAATCTCAAGCAAAAACCCATACAAAGCGAACCAAACCCTGCACATCTCAACAGTAACGTTAAAAACTTTTAAACTTCCGATGTCACTGCAAAGACTCTGGAATTGTGGCAAACCAATGTAAAAAACAATAAAAGTGAACGAGTTAAATAGAAATAAAGTTAATAAATGTATAAATAACAACAACTTGTCTTTAATTAGAGTGGAATGGCTAACTTTGAACAGAGAGTGAAGTATGAATGAAGGTGAGAAAAATGCTAGGACCATAATAAAGAACCGTAGCACTTAGGAGCATTCTTTTTTAAATTTTCAAAAATTAAAATTTTAGTCCCAAGATGCCAACCGGGCTACATCGAAAATGCGCTAAACGAGGCATACTTGTATATGCATTATTTTTGTCTCACAAGTATGTGTGATCAATTTATTTTTCTGTTCATATGTATTTGTAATATTTTATAATGCTAAATTATGGAATTTGGGAACATGAAGAGCAACTCATCAACAGTGATTTGGAAATTAGGCATCATAAGTTCTGTTTCGATCATCTTGTTAAATAATATATTTTGGACTTGTATTTGAATAGTAGGTCCAATAAAAAATTAATTAAAATGTGCTCATATAGGTTTATGATTAATTTATTATACAGTACATTGTCTAAAAACTGGCAACCTTGGGACTTTGAGGTCACTGGTTTTCAGATTTTTTTCAGTTTCTTGATGTTATATTTATGTAGATAGAAACATGATGAATTATCAATAAAGTTCTTATGCACTAAGAAAAGCAAAATAAAATATAAAAATATGGATTAATTTAGTTTTATTTCCTTATTAAAACTTATTCTTCTTCGCTTACAAACAGTAGCATACTGGAAAAAAATTTAATGCCATCACAAATAAAATTTGTGCCCCCTTTGGACATGGACCACCCTCCTCCACTCTCTCCCACCCATTGCGTGTTTCCAGCATGCCACTGCTTACTTCTTGTTGTCAGAAGTTGAGCTGTTAGAGATTAGATTTTCGATAAAGGAAAAGTTTTTTGCTATTTTCATTAAATATTTTGAAAATTTCATCTAATGTCAGTTGTTTCATTCACCAGGATTTTACTGAAATAAGTTTTTCTTTAAGTGTATGAACAGGCATAATGTGCCCAGTTCAGCTTTTAAAATATCTGGTTTTTGGATAATTTCAGTTTTTTGACAGCTGGTTTTTGGACGTAGTACTGTATAATAAATTTATCATAAACCTAGAGTTTCATGCAGTTACCTAAATTATGCTGTAAGGTACAGAACTGTATTTTCTTGGGTATATCAAGAATCATCATTCCACACCTTTATCAAACCTATTTAATTTTTACATAGCATGTCTAGGGAGGGAATTACAAATATAATAGATGCTGCTGCATTGCTGCTAGTAGAAATGCTTATTATGTTCTTTTTAACTAGATAAAATTCCTATTATGTGGTTAATAACCATTTCAGTCATTCCCCACAGTTCATCCAAGGATGTAAAGAGTTGCTCTGATTTGATTCAATTTTTTCATGTTAAGGTGTCTGTTTATGAAAGTTTGCATGCTTTTGTGTCTTATATGCTGAATTCTTCAGACCCCAATCTTTTAAATTTTGATTGACCATTCTTTGTGATATTAACTAAGTATTGTGTTATTAATAACTAATAAAACACATTTATGGATAATTTTCCATATCATAACTTATGTTGAATTTTTATGATTGATTTGTGAGATTATTAATTCTAATTCTGTAGATACTTGACTCTCATTACATTTAATAATGTGATACTAATTTGGACGAAGAAATTTGAACTCACTTATATTTAGTGCAAAGGAAATATTTATGAAATTACTAGCCTTAAAATGACAATAATTCTTTCGACTTATTTCTATATTAACTCTCTAGCAAGTTGTAATTTAATTGATTTTAGACTTAAAGTGAAACTTTGATTACAATTTAATTATTGTACTTCATCATGCATGCAATATAAAATGCATTGAAAGAATTCCAAATTTAAAAAATAATTTTAATATTTAAATTATTTATTTTTATTTAAAAAATTATAGGTCTTAATTTAAATATTAAATTCTACCCTAATAACCACCTATTAAATTGAATCTCAGATGGAGTAGAAATTACAGTCTGGAAGTTATCTCATCAACTTTCTACAAAGACATCCCTGCATGTATTCTGCTTATGAATTGCCTACAGGGCTGTGATGCATGTATTTTCTTCTACCTGCATGAATATTTTGTAAGTGGAAGTTGTATGCTATATAAATGCTTTTATATTAGTTTTTGGTACATATTATTAATTCCTAGGTTTTCACAATAAATTTTAAAGTGGTTTTAGGTGAAAATCTTTCTTGATTATATATAACTGATAGCCATGAATAATTATATTTTGCTAACTTTGGTCAATATCAATATTTTTTGGAAATAGAGCTTTTTTATATTTGAAGAAATATGGGAGAGATCAGATCAGTCCAAAAATTACGTAAAATAACTAAGATTGGTTTTTGAAAATTTAATGAATAATTTAGCAAAATATTATTAAGAAGTTTTATAGTAAGTTGCCATAAAAGTATGTTTGGTGTATTCCTGTCACCAAGATTTAAGTATTCATTCAGGAAAGAGTTTTATTCTCTCATGTAGAGTTTTAAACTGTTTATTAGTATTGTTTTCTGATTAATGCTGGTTTGCATAAAACTACAGCTCAAGTAAAAGTTTTAAAAATATTTGAATAAAATATCAAAATAGTTTTATTGTGACTTGATTCCAATATTATTACAAATTTGATGCTTAAATTATATCATATTTCAGTTGATTTTTTTGTGATTGAGATGCATCTAATTCTAAAAATGCTGTACCTGTTATATGTGTCAATGTAAATATAATTTCACACTATCTTTATCTCTTTTCACTGACTGAATTTCATAACAAATGGTTGTAGTAGAAGATAATTATTTTTTGTTGCGCATTAATAATGCCGTCATTGTGTCCTTCATGGTTTACAAAATTTTAAGACAATTAATGAACAGCAAATTATACTTTTTGAATAATGATTAAATATTAAATTTTTCAGGTTCATACAGATTATGAGACTTGGCAAAAGGAACCACCCAGTGTTGGTCTTGCACCACTTTTTGAGGTGCTTTGGAAAGATCCATGGGAGCCATTTTACATATCACGTAATACAGCTCCATTTTATGATGAACGTTTCAAGCAATATGGTTTCAACCGGATAAGTCAGGTAATTCCTACCTCTAAAGTTAATTCATAAGTTTTCTTACAAAAAATTTGTGACAAAATTTTAATATACAGTGGAAACCACTTTAAATCAGATCAATTTATTGAACATCAAAAGTACATGGCATATCATTATAATTAAAAATAAATTAAGTGGAATTGGCTTTTGGTGTCTGCTGTGTACGGTGGACCATTTTCTCCATTTTGCACCCATTGCAGATGTGCATCTTCAGGGATGCAGCGATGAATTATCGTCTTCTGCCCGCATTTATAGTATGGTCTCATCCTTCATGTAATGGCCATTGTAGATTTCCCCCTCCTCTTCACCAATTGTGTAGTCACCCCCCTCCCCTTCATTGATCTTCATTGGACATCATCTGTCCTTCCCCTCCCCCTTCACCAGTCACTGATCTATTGGTTTCCTCTTCACTTATTCGCCGTTTTCCCCTTTATCTCTCCCATTGGCCTCATGATTTCTTCACTTTCCCCTTTACCTCCCTTATTGGTTACGATCCCTTTCCCCTTCAATTCCTTCATGGGATGCTCTGCCCCTTCCCCTGGATCTCCCACCCCCAATCTCTCTACAGTGTTGCCCGTTCCTTCCCCTTCGTTTTCCAAATTTTGTTGAAAAAGTCTCTTCCAAGTACCACTGATCCAGTATCCATCGTCCCGATTGAAATTAGATTGGTGCTTTTCAATCTTTATAGCTTCACAGATTAATCTTGGAAAATAAAAGGGTTCTCTCGCGAGAACTTTAGTCTCCTCCAGTTTTATTGTGTCCCTCCCCCATGGTTGTGTGTTCAGCCATGACTGACTCCCTCCACTGTGCATTCTTCACTGCCCTCCGATGTTCTTTCAGCCTGCATAAGATTGACCAATTTGCGCAATATATACTTTGCCACAGGAGCAAGATACCTTGTGCACTCCTTCTATGTTCAGTGAGTGTAGTTGGCAGATGGAAGTAGCTTCGTGATTTTTGGCAGTGTTGAATCAGATAATGATGCTCTCCTTTTTTAAGACCCAGGCAACCCGTTCCGTAGTTCTGGCGATGTACAGGATTTTTGCTTAGGCCACAGGCTTGGGACGATCATTTGCTTGCTTGTTTTTTGGTTTCAGGTGTTTTCTGATGAAGGATATTTGGTAATCATTATTCAGAAATGCATTACCCACATGTCTCCTCACTGAGCATCTCTGGGCCTGAGACAGTTTTGGCTTGATGCATTAGTTTTGATTAAACGGCCGTTTGCTGTGGATGGTGGTGGGAGACAGCATGTAGATATTGGTCCTTATGTGTCTTTTTCCTATAGACCAAATGTTGGAGATTACTGCTAGGCCCTTTTTTAACCAAGACATCCAAGAAAGGTAGGCAGCCATTCTGTCTCCATTGTGAACTGGTTGGAGGGGTATATTAGTTACAATTCTATGAGGAACTCAGTCTTTCCTCTCCCATGGAATTACACAAGTACGTTTTCATTCTTCTTAACATTGAAAATGTTCTCTCTGCTGTGCTAGTTGATACCGGCAGAGTTGCAAATATTTTTAATAAATAATGAATGTTTGGATATATATTTTGATTGCATTGCATTAATGCTTCTAATGCATTTGTAGGGGGTATCCTGTTTTCGTACCGTTTTTGCCAAAGTTTTAGTTCACTCTATAAGACTGAATCGCATACTTCCACGAAAAATTTTTTTGCCAAAGTTGATAGGCTATCTACGTCTGATGTAGAACTGCATCCTTTTGGAAGGAGGCACATGAAGGATTCATTTTATGAGCCAAGAATCTCATCTCTAATTGTGTCACAAGACAATCCAAAAATGGAATAAACATAGATCGCCTGTAATAAACTTCCGCTGATTCAGTAGGAATATTATTTCTATTTTTTTGATATTTCGATATCCTTGGTATTGTAATTTCAACCCCAAAATCTCCTACTTTTTCTGTTGCCTCTTTGAAAATATTTGCAAAGTTTGTATCAGCGTTTTCTCGGATACATTTTAGAGCAGATGTTACATCTTCAACGAGATGTAGTACGGAAATTAAGTCAATGTTTTCACTTTGTAATACTCTACTTAATGGCAGTGTATAACTGTACAGTTTTTGTATACTATACAAAGACACCAAAAATTTTCCTTGGAATATTGCATTCTGAAGAATCTGTGCCGTAGATGAAGTGTCTTTGTCATTCCAGTCACTTATTTCTTCGAGCGCTAAGTAAATTGCATCTAAAAGTTCCACCATTACCATGACAGAATCATGACGCTCTATCCATCTTGTTGGGCACATCTGCTTCAATCGTAGATGCCTACAATTGGGAATACACTCGCTAATTTTTTTGATAATATATTTAATCGCTTTGGAGTGTTAAAAAAAGTGTATGATTTTTCAATAATTCCTAAGCAATTCCTTATATCTTGATTATTTGCACTGTTTCCAATGGCTAAATTTAAACAATGCGAGGTGCAATGTACATATAATGCTTGTGGGAGCTGTTGTTGTATATGTGCCTGAACACCTTCAAATTTGCCACTCATGGAAGCAGCACCATCATACCCCTGACCTCGAAGGTAGGCAATATCAATACCAAATTTTAGTAAACTATCTATAATGGTAGAAGCCAAACCTTTTCCACTAGTGTCGATAACTGGAACTGTAAAAATTTCTCGCAAACTCTAATTTCCTTATCTACGTATCTTACGCATAATGTCAATTGCTCAGTTGTTGAAATGTTTGTTGTTTCATCTGCTAAAATAGCAAAACATTTTGCATCATTTACTTCTTTAACAAGTCTTTTCAGAATCAAATCATTACAAATTTCTATTATTTGGTTCTGGATGTTGGCGCTTAAATAGGTACTGTTTCGCCCGCATTGTTTCAAGTGATTTTTTAAATCGGTGTCACCAGCTTCTAGCCTTGCTCTAAGGATTGCACGAAAATTACCTTCATTTTTCTCAGGCTTTTTATCAATGTTAAACTCTCCAGAATCCACATGACCTCGTAGTGCAATACCTTGCTGTCCACATAACATTATAGTCATGATTATGGGTTCCAAGCGTTTCTGATTCTCAATAACTTGTTTCAGTCTCATCGTATCGAGCTGTTTGTCGATAGGTATTCTTTTGCCTGTCATTATATCACATAGGTTTTCATAAGAACATAATGAATTTGAATGATATAACGCTTTTTCATGAGCTTCAAATGTTTCAACTGCATGTTTCCAATTATTGTACCCACTTGATGCGAGTTGACCTAAAGGTTGAGATTTACTTTTACCAATTTCTTTTGGTGCGAATAAGCAACAATATTTACAAAAACATATATCTAGTCTCGAATAAGCAAGCCACTCATATCTGTGCAACCATTGCTATTGAAATTTTCTTTTCTTTCCATTTTTTTCAGTCATATATGGAAATGGAAAAAGATCATCTGGTTTCCACAAATTCTGTATAAAATCCACTTTATCTTCATTTATAAGTAAGCTCTTGTAAGCCGCGATATCTGATTTAATTAATGTTCCAGTAGTGTTATTCGATGCAGTCTGCAAGTTTTCACCCGTCTCGGGTGATTTTGATAGGACTATCCTGTTTTCCAATTTTGGTTTTTTGGTCAAATACTTGAATATCGTTCCTATTCCCGACTTTCTTTTATCATCCATTACCCCTGTAAATATTTTTTGAATAAATTATTTCTTATAATTGTAATACTTAGCATGAGAAAAATTAATGCTATTGACTTAAAACTTTTAATTTTACAATTTTAAGTGAACTTTTACCTCGTAAATGTAGTGGCCAAATGAGACTAACACTTTTTTCAATGAATAAGAACGGCTATTCCGTGGAAACGTGACACCTGGACACAGCTTATTGAAAATATGCACAAATTTTAACCTTTGAAATATATAATAGTTATATTTTCAAATAAAAATTTACAGTATTTATTTTTCAACAGTTATATGGTATAACATATTCGCGGGCAGAATAATAAATAATTGAAATTCATATTATCATAAAAAATAATTTGGCGTGTAATATATGTAATAAAAATAATCAATATAGAAAGATTTTTCCAATCTTTGAATCCAGAATTTGAAATTTTGTTTTTAAAATCAGAAAACAACTTGCAAAAGAAGCTGAAAACGCAGTCAAGTTTTTAAGAACAAACTAGCCAACGACGATCGATAAATTCACCATTTAAAAGTTTCCAGGTTTACAATTATACAGAAAAATGCCTATTACTCTCATTCACAGGAAAGTCAAAGTTACTATCCCTGTTTGGACCTTTATCAATTACAAAGACTAGCTGATTATCAATTACAAAGACTAGCTGATTATCAATCAGAGGTATTGGCCACAGACCAATATCACTACAGTTAATTTTACATGATTCTGACTTTTCAAACCGAGTTTCTGTTAAGGATATAGATGAAGCTGATGTGAGTACTGGTAATTCTACTAACAGTGTTGTTTCAATGTGTTCTTCTAATAAATGAAATTACGATAACATTTTATTAAAGTTTTTATAAGTTTAATTCAAATTACTTTATCAAAATCATCCAGTTACATTATGGAAGGGCTTTCAGTCTCCTAAAGGACATTATTATTAACAACAAAAATTAAACAAAATTCTGCATCATAAAATAATTAGCTTTACTTACCAAATACTGCTAATTGGGTACTGTAAAAAGTGGCCGTTTTGGGAAAGTATCCGGGAAAAAGAATTTGTCGGCAACCAAGAACTTCCGAAGCTGTTCCTTCGTCTGTAGAGAAACACTCGTGATCAACGTAAAATGTTGAGATCAAACCATGAAAATTAATTATTTCAGAAGAATATCTTAATCACCTTTGCGTATTTTCAAACGAATTATCCAGTGTTCAGTCTAAACAAAACATACGAACTTGAACTATTGATGTTGTTTCAAAGAGAAACCAAATGAGACTAAGCCTCTCAAATAGTTTCCCTCTTTCAAAAAGGACTAGGAAACATTCCTACATCTGGAAACTATTAAAGGGGTCATTTCCTTTGGCCCATTCGTGCGGAGAAAAGAGAAAGACCCAAGTAAGGGACCCGAGACCCTCTCCCTCCTCCTACGGTCAACGTTCGGTCGGAATATGGGAAGGGATAGTAAGATAAGCTTGAAGGAATGTGTGAGAAAAGAAACGCTTTTGGAATTTTGTGAAGAGCAAGTGTGGCAGAATTAATGATAATTCCATTTACTCGATCACTGTTATTTTTACAAGTCCTTATCTAGCACAGGTATGTAAGTACTAGCAGCGGCCTCTGTAACTGGCGGATCTCTTGGAATTGGCGGCCCTAGCTGGCCTATGCAAAGTCCAGCCCTGCCAGTAACTAATAAGAAATAGTAGTATTGGAAAAACAATGCTATTACATATTTTGAATTAAATGTCAATGTGAACATTAGGAACCTTCAGATTTTGTGGGATATAAGTTATTTTAACAGCAATATTCGTCAAAAAAATTCTTAAAACATCGTGAAAATGTCCGTGAGCAAATTAGATTTTGCGAATGTCTTTCGTAAGAACTTTTTACGAAAATATAACAATATATTCGCACAACGCACGTGCCATTTATTGTTTGCAAAGCGGCTTCTTTTTATTACATGTCGACCTTTTTTCCCATGCCTAAGATGCGCTCTTTGAAATGAGTAATCTTGCAGTTTTTCTCGTCCTCGGCCGCCGCATTTTTGGAAATCGGTTACCCAAATTTTCGCGCAACACACGTGCCATTTATTGTTTGCAAAGCGGTATCTTTTTATTACATGTCGACCGTTTTCCCATTCCCAATTCGGTTTCAGAAATTTCCTCCCTTGGCTTATTTCCCTTCCTCTCTTTCTACCAGTGCACCATCCTACACATCAGTCTTTAGCTGTTTTTCTTCGAGTGACATTGTGTTCTCGTTGAGTTTCTAGAAAGTCAGTGTGTTATTCTCTATCTAAAGTTCCTTTTTTTCTATACCATGTCTGATTCTGACATTTCAATGTCAAGTTACCTTGACTCTGAATCTTCCTACAAGCCATCAGAAGTAGAAAGTGATTTATCCTCATCAGAATCTGAAGGCATCGAAGAAGCATCATCCGAAGACATCGATGATATAGAAAATGTTCCAGACTTGTGGGGAGATTGCTCGAATGTTGGTCATCCTTTTTCATACACAGGTAAAGATGGTTTGCTGATTGAGAAGGATTTTGCTGATCCGACACACTCATATGAACATTTTCTGAATGACGATCTTTTGGATCTACTAGTAACAGAGACAAACAGATACGCAAGACAGTACTTAGCATCTGAAGTCCCTAAGAGAAGATCCATAATGAAGAAATGGAAGGAAACATCAAGTGAAATGAAAAATTTCATAGCGGTTCTGATGGCTATGGGTGTAAACCATCTACCTAAAATGCGTTTTTATTGGTCCTACAAACCTTTATACCGGAATGACTTCATACGAAACACTATGAAACGTGATTGGTTTGAGATGCTTCTGAAGTGCTTTCATTTCAATGATAATTGTGCTGATACAAGTGAAAGTAGATTGTCCAAAATCAAGCCATTGCTTGATTTGATTTGCAGAAAATTTCAGTCTACAATTACTCCTGGTGAAAAAATCGTCATTGATGAATCAATGGTGCCCTGGAGAGGCAGATTGATATTTCGTCAGTATCTCCCTGGAAAAGCAAATAAGTATGGTGTGAAGTGCTACAAACTGTGCACACCTGAGGCTTATACTTATAACTTGAAGATTTACACAGGCAAAAATGAAAACCCAGATGGAAGTGGGAAAGGACACGCAGAAAAAGTGGTGCTGGAGTTGACGGCGGGAATTTTGAACAAAGGTAGGACTTTGTATATAGATAATTTTTATACAAGCGTATATCTCTGTGAAGAGTTACTAAAGAAAAAGACCTATGTCTGTGGAACACTAAGACAAAATAGACGGGGAAATCCAAAAGAGGTATGCGCAAAAACACTGAAAAGTGGAGAGATTTTCGTGAAGGAAAAGAATGGTGTAAGAGTGATGAAATGGCAAGATAAGAGACCAGTGCTTATGATTTCTTCGGATCCAGCACATACGGACATTCTAGTTCCATCAGCGTCTAAGTCATGGAAAGGTGAAAGAAAAATGAAGCCATCGTCTGTGATGGATTATAATTTTGCCAAAAAGGGTGTTGATGTTTCCGACCAAATGTCCTCTTATTATACCTGCATAAGAAGAACGATGAAGTGGTATAAAAAGGTAGCAATAGAACTTCTTCTTGGAACATGTGTGGTGAATGCATGGGTGATTTATAACAAATACGGAGGGAATGAGAAAAAATGGACATGCTCTTTTTTAGGGAAAATATTATTTATGGGCTTACTTGCGATAATGGTGAAAGCAGTGGTGCCGTTGGTGGTGATAAAGCTAGGAAGACCAAGAAGAAAGTAGTGCATAGTCTAGGAACATATCAAGGGTTAGCCAGAGATTGTAGAAAGAGATGTATCGGCTGCTATGAAAAACATCGTAGGAATAAAGGAGTGAGTGATGCGAAAGCGAAAGCAAAAAAGTAAAAACATTCTGCAAAGACTGCGATGGACAGCCGACGATGTGTTTAGAATGTTTCAATGAAAAACATAAGTAATGTTTGTAAATTTAACTTCCAACATTTTATTATAATAAACTATTATTTCCTACGTATTTTTCTTCAGAAATATTCAAGTTTTACATTTATATTCATAAAGATATAAAATTTGTATTATTACTACTTGTAAAATATTATCTTAGATTTATCTTGAATAGTAATTTTAAACTAAACCATTTATCGATAATAAATACAATTTCAAACTAAAATGTATGATATTATTTTCCATTGCAATTCCCTGATTTTTCATGGATGGTGCAGCGAGATCAAATAAAATTATTTTTTTTTCGTGGTAAAATTTCATTAACTAAAGATATTCGTATGCAGTATATATCCTCCTAAGAGCGTAAACTAAATATAGAATCCGTCAGCATAGGCATCAAAAGAAAAAATGGTAAGATAAAGGTATGGGGAGGGACCCATCGGTGGGTCCCGGCAGTTGCGGGCGCAAATGCCGGGGACCCACCGGTGGGTCGCAACGCCTATGGGCGCGTACAGCCGGGACCCACCGGTGGATCCCGTCGTCGCGAACGTGTTAAGAAAAATCAAATACATATATCAACTGTTATAAACTTGTTTCCTTTAAAATGTCTATAACATTTTAAGTAAATTACAAATACCTGAATGAACAATTATTAAACACTGGCCTTTGGAAATCTGTACTTTTAGGCAATATTCATCACTGCTGGACCACTGATAAGCTGCGGTGTGGCTTGAATGGCAGTAGGTAATTTCTTCTCTATATTTTTGTATTTTTCTCAAATACTGCATCCGTTTCAAGCGAATGTATCTGTGTTCGCAAAGAATTCTTTTATTATTGGAAGTTTTCTTCCATCTGCGGAAAATGAATTAATTCAATGTTACATTGGAAATTAGGTACATATTATATTTTCTCTAAAAGGCTTATCGTAATTTACTCATATTGTCATTATACGTACTTGAATCCAATTTTTTGCAGAAGAACCCTAAGTGAACTGATTTGGCCTCTAAAATTAGTGCTCTCTCTAATCATCGGAAGATGGGCACCAAGTGTGGGATACTTCTTCTCTGTGGAGTGAAATTGCTGAACACTTCTTCTAATCACCTGCACATCAAAATCATCCACTGTTGATTTGGGACTTTTCTGTGGTTTTGTCTTCTGTGGACTTTTAAATATTGCTTCAGTGCCTTTTGCCTATCCTTCTCCTTACTTCCAAATTTGAATTAAACTTTGACGTGAAACACCAGTTGCTGCCATTACCCGCTCATTAACACTTTTAATAGGAATAGTGATCCCTTCAGCTGCTTATTTCTTCATAAACATCAAAACATTATGAATGATTTCTAGTGCTTGACCATGGATCACTTTTTTATTCCCTAACTTGGAGGGCGACAGAACTGTATCCATGATAATAAGATTAAAAATCTCGGCTAACAGTACAAAATAACAAAGGAAAACGAATCAAAGAGTAACAGTGAATAACAAATACACGATAACAAAACAGCAATCAGAACAACGATAATAAGCAATGAAAAAACATGAAAACAAAACAGCAATCAACTCTTAGAACAAAAAATGAGAAGCAATAATGGGAATGAAAGCAAAAAGCAATAACTGCAAAGCAAATGAACAATAACAAGAAATAACGAGTGGATAATAACAAAACAACTGAAGTTCAGTGGAGCAAAGCAGAAAGATCGGCTGCGAAGGCACTAGGCCACAGTCTCAAACAAGAATGACTGATTACCACATGCATATATACCCTCACCCCCACGTAGCTCGCTTTCAAGAATGGACTCTTCCATGCCGAATTCGTGTTTGTGCACAGGTGCCATAAGCTTTCAATAGATGTGCACAATGCCCCCCCCCCCCTCCCCTCCACACACGACCCCTCACACTTCTCCTTGCCAAGTCTGCCCTCATGCAAGGGGATATGATATGATATCTTTATTAGTTCCAAGTGGCCATCAAAACATGACATAGAACAGGTCAAATATAAAAAATTGCACAATGCAAAAAATTTTATGAATCAAATACAAAAAAAAGAAACAAACAGGTACATATATAAAATTCTCAAACAAGAAACTCCATAATATTATAATAATTTTTTAGGAGGAGGTATTTTTTTAAAACTAGATTTAAATTTAGCAGCAGGTAAATCTTTGATGCTAGCAGGTAATTTATTGAACACATAAGAAGCTGAGTGGTGGGGCCCACGCTGGCAGAGAGTCAGAGAATATTTATTGATATGTATATCCTTCCATCTCCTAGTTTCATGGTTATGATATGTAGAATTATTAGGGAAAAGAAAAGGGTTATTTTTAACAAATAAGGCACAACTCATAATATAAATAGAGGGAAGGGTTAATATTTTAAGTGTCCTAAAGATAGGTCTGCCTGGCGTCCTACTAGACACACCAACCATAGCTTTGACTGCTTTCTTTTGCATCAAGAACACTTTTAAAGCTAATGTGGAGTTGCCCCAGAAGATTACACCATAAGACAAGTGGGAATGAATAATGGCATAATATTCCATTTGAAGAATCTGTGTTGTAACACAATTTATTTGTTTTCTAAGCATAAAGATGCCAGAAGAAATTCTTTTATTTACTGATATAATATGGAGGGACCAATCTAGATCCTTGCTGATAGTCAAGCCCAAAAATTTTGTCGACGTTGCACAGTGTATAGCATTACCATTCAACTTTAGATATTGACTATATAAGGGAGGTGATTGCTTTGTGTGAAATTCTAGGAAGACAGTTTTGTTATCATTTATTTTCAGGTCATTATTCAAACACCAATCTGATGTGTGTTTTATAACATCATTAGTTGACTTAGAAAGACGAGACAAAGTTGTACCTGTTGATAGGGAAATTATATCATCAGCATAAAGGATCAAATTACTGCTGTTAAAATTTTTCGACAGATCATTTATAAAGATAATAAAAAACAAGCAAGAGTAAATAGCCTTGAAGAGGCAGTCAAATAGGGGGGTGATTTGAGCATAAAACTCCGCATATGACTGCCCCCTCCTTAAGTGCAGGAGGTCCCCGACTGGGCTGTTTCCTCATTCAAAGTAGGTGGCCATTATCGTTCTCCTGCATCTCCATGGCACTAGTCTCCTCCTGCAGCCTCCACTGGCTCATTGGTGCCATAGTGCCGTGCAAGACGGTCGATGTGGATCACCTTTGGCTGGAAATGGTCGCCCCGCCGAATCCAGTACACCACATCATTCAGCCGGGTGACAATGGTATATGGCCCCTCCCATGATGGCTGGAGATTGGGAGAGTGCTCCTTCCGACGTTTTGGATTATATAGCCACACGTGGTCACCCTCTTCATAACTTGCTGCATTGGCCCTCTGGTCGTACTTGGTCTTCATCTGCTGACTGGCCACTCCCAGACCTCGCCATACATGAGTGTGGACCTGCCGCATGGTGTCTTCTAATTCCTGTACATAGTTTCCCAGCTCCCTCTGAGATGCTTCTGGGGAGCCGAAAGTCAAGTCGCAAGGCAGGCATAGTCTTCTTCCCAATAGAACTTCAGCGAGTGTGTGCTATGAGCTTTTGTACTGGGCAGATCGATAAGCCAGCAGGAAGAGGAGTATGTGATGGTCCCAGTCCCTCTGGTTATCGGCTAAAACCTTGGCCAGGTACTGGATGAGCATTCAGTTGAAACACTCAAACATGCCATCCGACTGTGGGTGTAAAGGTGTGGTGCAGTTCTTGTTAACTTCCAGACTTACTGAAACACTGCCTCATCAAAGTTCCGGCCCTGGTCAGAGCAGCTCCATAGGGACCTCATAGTGGCACACCCAGTTGTCCACAAACACCCTGGCCACAGTGGTCGCCTCCTGGTCAGGGATTGGGTATTCTTCTGGCCACTTACTGTAGTACCACCAGTATATAGCGGTTGCCCAGCTTTGATGCAGAAAACGGCCCCATGATGTCCATGGCAATCTGCTCGAATGGAGCCCTGATGTTATACTGCTGCATCATCCCGCGTGTCTGCTGGTGAGGCCCCTTGGCAGCTCCCCAGTGCTGACACTGCTGGCACTACTGCTCCATGTTGCTTTGCATATGTTGCCAGTAGTAGTGTTCCCAGAGCTTGATGATTGTCTTATTGATGCCCAGATGTCTACCTGACTGGCCACATTGAACCTCACAAAGAACCTCTGCCACCCTGGCCACTGGTAGAATCAGTTGCTGCACCACGTTGCACCCATCAGGACTCTCTATACGTCGCTTAAGCAGGCCATTTTAAATGTTCAGCGAGTCCCACTGCACCCAGTATGACTTACAGACTTCGCTACTGTCTGCCATCTCCCATGAGGGCTGGTCACCTGCCCCCTCATTTGCCTGCAAAAGTGGGTCTATGTTGGCATCATCCAGCTGCTCCTGCTGCAGGATTGCTGCTGTCCATCTGTCTACTGCTCCAAGGGAGATTCGGTTTACAGCTGCCACTTTCTCCTGTTCCTCCTTGCATGTGCAAATGCCTGCAGTTGTCTGGGCATGGCCTCTGGGACAGTGTAGTAGTGTTACTCTGGACATGGCCCTGCCAATTGACAGTGAAATGGTAGGCCTGCAATTTCTCCAAACACCGTGCCAGCTGGTCTTCTGGGTTCCGGAAATTCAGTAGCCATTTGAGTGCACTGTGATCAGTATGTAGCAGGATTTCTCTTCTATACAGATATTTATTAAAGTGTTCCAGTGCCTTCACTACTGCTAGGAGTTATCACCATGTAACACAGTAGTTCTGTTCTGACCGGCTAAGCACCTTGCTATAGTAAGCAATGATGTGTTCCTGCCCATCCTGAACCTGGGATAGGACCACCCTAAGCCCAATGTTGCTAGTGTCTGTGTCCAGCACAAATCACCCTTGGGGAAGAGGGTAGGCCAGTATTGGGCTGGAACACAGGACCTCTTTTAGTTCCTGGAATGCTCTCTCACTCCCCTGCATCCACTGGAATGAGCGCTTTTCCTCTGTCAGCTGGTGAAGGGGCTTTGCTATACATGCAAAGCCTTCTATGAAGTGCCAGTAATATGTGCATAGCCCAAGAAAACTGCATAATTCTCTTATTTTTAGGTTGCAGCCAGTTGTGCACTGTTGCTAATTTACCAGGGTCAGTCTGCTTACCATCGCCTGACACTATGTGGCCTAGGTATTGTACCTTCTTCCTGAAGAGGGAGCATTTCTTTGGGCTAAGCTTCAAATTAGCTTCCTTCAACCTGTCGAAGACTTTGTGCAGGTGGCACAGGTGCTTGTTGAGGTCTGGCTGACCACCAAGATGTCATCCAAATAGACAAGATGTTTTCCATGTCAGCCCCAGCAGCACAGCATCCATCAACCATTCGAATGTGGCAGGTGCATTATACAGCCCAAATGGCATCACCTTAAACTGGTACAGGCCATTCCCCATGGTAAATGCTGTCTTCTCCTTGTCAACTGGATGCATAGCGATTCTTCAAATCGAGCATGGTGAACCACTGGGACCCAGCAAGTATGTCAAGTGTGTCGTCGATATGCGGCAGGGGGTAGCTGTCCTTCCGTGTGACATTCAGGTGCTGATAATCCATGCAGAACCACAGGCTGCCATCCTTATTGCCGACCAAGACAACTGGTGATGCCCATGGGCTGACTGATGGTTTGATGACCCTATCCTCTCCCATTTCATTCAACATTTTCACCACCTCAGCCTGCTTGGCTATGAGGAGATGGCAAGACAGCTGATGAACTGGCCTGGCATTCCCCGTGTCGATGTGGTGCTGCACAATGTCCGTTCGTCCCAGCTTTCAACCTTCCACAGTAGTCGGCCAGGAATTGGCATACAGCATGCACTTCCTAGCTAGGGAGGTTCCTTTTGGCATCCTGGATGAGTTTCTCTAGCCCCAGCGGCAGATCTTTCCTTGGCAGTGGTGCTACCTGGTGCTCATCTCCCACAGCCACCCATGCAACAGGAGAGCACTTTGCCATAACTGTGCCCTCTGCCAGATCAACTGCTTCCTCCTAGAAGTTTGCTGAATGCACTGGGACCTCCTGGCCCAGTTGGATGACCCTCTGGGAGGTCAGCATGCCATTTTCATTCTTCCGGACCAACTCCAACAGACCAAGACAGTAGTTCCCAAGGTTCTCCACCCTGGACATTGCTCGCCAGTTGCATCCTGCTGACATGAGTTCGTCCGTCGGCCATAGTGAGGGCCAGTTCTTCCCCTTCCAGGCACAGTATCCTCTGAGGCAGGTCCAGAATGAAGTTGCAATCATGCATAATATCCAGGCTGAGTATGAACTCGTCCATGATGTCCACTACGAGCGCTCGATGCATGAACTGCTTCCTTCCAAGCTGCAGCTGTAGGTCTACCACTTGCTCTCCTGTCGCCATCTTCAGGTGGCATGGCTCCCGCAGGTTCCATAGTTGTGCTGTCCCATTTACATCTGATCTCATCCACCACCAGCATACCTGGTTGCTGCCATATGAATGATATATGGAGAAACCTGGGGGCTACTCATCTCTCAGCCAGCCTGCACCCCTTCAAGCTGGCTACTGCTCGTTTCCCTGCTGGCTAGAGTTCTGTCTCTGGTCCCAGGTAGTTGTGGGCCCACTACCCTCGCTGCTAGCTCACCGCTTGCTACAATTATGCTTGAAGTGGCCTACCTCTCGACAGGAAAAACACCTTGGTTGTCTGACACCTCCCTTCTCCAGAGTGGCCACCCATTCACACAGCTCATCCACTCCGAGGTCTTCCAGTATCACTTTCCTCAACCATGGCTCAGCTACCTTCTGTGTGACCGACTGGATGCCCTTAACTTCCAGAGCAGCAACCAGAGCACTCCTAAAATCCCGCAGTGCATGCATTAGTACTACCTCTCATACACGGCTATTCGACCTCAGCATAGTACTGCTGCAACAACTCGCCCTTATACTGCATCCGGTTAGAGAGTTGGATGTAATAACACTGCTCCAGCTAGTGGTGGTCGTAGCGGATTCCCAATTCCTGTACCAACTCCTCCACATAGTTTTCCTTTCTGCAGGTGTTAGGTGCCACAATGACTCCAGCGCCTGTCCTCATAGGCAGTTGAGGAGCATGGCTGCTTTCTCAGTGTTATTCCAACCATTCATTTTGGCAGCAGATTCGAACTGCTCGTGGTACATTACCCAGCTACTCAGGCCATCAAAAGTAGGGGGCTTCACTTTCCGCCCAGCAGTCTTGCAATTGCTCACAGCTGTGGATATTGGGCTGACTCTGGCATTTTCTGCGCTGCTGATCCTCTGCGCCATGTCTGTGATGCGCTTCGCAAGCTTGGCTTCGAGGTCTGCACTCTGATGCACTACCTGTGCTAAGACCTTCGCCTGTAGCTCCTCCTGATGCGCCAGCTGATCAGCACAGAGTGCTTCCTGCTTGTCGCTGCTGCTCTGCAACCTCCAAACAGTGACTTCTGTCTGGCCTCCACTCTCTCAAGATGCTTTGCCTGCTCGCCGAGCTGTCCTCTCACCTCCACTGAATAATCGGACAACGATTGGTCCATCTCGGTCATTTTGGCAGCCATAGCCCTCTGTTGGACAGCGAGTTGTTGTGTGTGTTCGACTGCCTTCTGGTTTAGCCCAGTGATTTGGCTGGCGAGCATGGTGTTCTGCTTGCTAAGTACCTTACCTTGCTCAGCCATTTGGTGAGTGCCTCAACTGCTGCTGCTGCCGCCTCCTTTCCTTTGCTCCATTGCTGGAGTTCACAGTTAACTATTATGAAAGTAATGCACACAAGCAACCTCAATCCCACTTCTGACACCAGTGTTATGCATCACTTTGAATCATCTCTTGCCGCAGTCCACAAGCGAACTCGCTCTCCTCAGGACTCTTCCCGGCGACTCCCCTGCCTAAAACCTCCAGCAAAATAGATCCCTCCCCATGGTCTCCTTCCACCGCCACTTACAACGCCCCTCCCCTCCACACAAGACCCCTCTCACTCCTTGCCAAAATAGAAAAGGAGCTGCAAGATAATCAGTTTGGTTTCAGAAGAGGTAGAGGGACTAGAGATGCTATAGGATGTATGAGGATGATGATAGAAAGAGCGCTAGAAGTCAATAAAGATATGTATTTTTGTTTTGTAGATTGGGAGAAAGCTTTTGACCGAGTGAAATGGGATAAAATGCTGGGTATTTTAAACAAAATAGGAATAGATTGGAAAGATAAAAGACTGCTTAAAAACCTTTACTTTGATCAAAAGATTAGAGTCAGGGTTGAAGGAGAAGAAACAGAAAGTCCTTCAATAGGGGGGGGAGTGAGGCAGGGATGTCCTATTTCACCAGCGATATTTAATATTTATGCAGAAGTAGTAGTAGAAGAAGCGTTGATGGAAGAGAAAGGATTTAAGATAGGAGGTGAAAGTATTACCACCATTAAATACGCAGATGATCAGGGATTAATAGCAGAAGAGGAGAAAGAACTTCAGAGGATGACAGACAGACTAGTGGAGGTTGGCCAACAATATGGAATGAAGATCATTGCAGAAAAAACGAAAGTCATGGTGGTTTCAAAGGAACATAAAGAATTAAATATAATGGTAAATGTCCAAAAATTGGCAAAAGTAAGTAGTTTCAAATATCTTGGCAGTATTTTAGCGCAGGATGGGAGTAGTACACAGGACATCAGAAGTAGGATTGCAATGGCAAAAGCAGCATTTAACAAGAAGAAGGAGCTTCTCACAAGCAAGAAAATAAATTTAGAAACAAGGAAGAAATTAGCAAAATGCTACATATGGAGCATAGCTCTTTATGGTGCAGAGACGTGGATGGTAAGGAGAAAGGAGGAAAAATATTTAGACAGTTTTGAGATGTGGGTATGGAGGAGAATGATGAAAGTAAAATGGACAGAGAGGAAGAGAAATGAAGAAGTATTAGAAATGGTGGGAGAAAAAAGGATGCTAATAAAAATAATCAGGAAAAGAAAAGCAAATTGGATAGGGCACATATTGAAAAGACAGTGTTTACAAAGGATGATCTTAGAAGGAAAAATTAGTGGAAGAAGAGGAAGAGGGAGAAAAAGAATAGGAATATAAAGCAGGAATATAATACTTATAGAGGTATAAAAGAGGCTTCCAGGGAGAGAGAGAAATGGAGGCAGCGATTCAGTTAAAACCTGTCTTCGGACAGAAGCATGATGATGATGTTGTGCAAATTTATAGACAACTTTTAATTGAAACCTGTTCAGCCAATTCCTTCCAAATCCTTAATTACTGAAAGTTTAATTTGTATTTGTGGCACCCCTGTTTGGCTGATTTGCTATAAATATGCTAATAAGGTTTTGTATATATGTATATATTATAAGTATTAAATTTGGTTAAAATTGACTTGGACAGTTCAACGCAAATATGTGGAAAAATAATTTTTTTATTCCTTGTGTTGTGGCAGTCCTGCTTTTTATATCTATACTAAAAATCTTGATTTTTATTATTTTATGTTGCACACCTACTTCCAACAAAATTTTGTTGAAATTGGTTTGGCCAATTCTTTCGAAATTCATAATTACCGAAAAGTTTAACTTTGCAATTCTGGCACCCCTGCTGAGCCGATCCGGTCCAAATGTCATTTGGTCATTAATATATGTGCATATTCTATGTACCAAATTTTGTTGAAATCAGTTCATTCATGAAGATGATGTTAGAGGGGGACTCACACACAGACACCGAGACGATCTCATAAGACTGCTTGCAATTTTTTGGAAAATAGGTTAAAAATGAAAATAGTAACATCAAAACTTTTAACATGAAATTCTGATATCACAATGCTTGTGCTGATTCCTCATATTTCATGTTAACCAGTTTTCACTGTATTTCAAGTGTTACAAGCTTGCTTGTCTTATAAAGTCAAATGAACATTTTTACACGACAGTTTTGCATACCTTTGCAAATTTGATAGATTTGGTTTGACAGTTTCTAAAAAACATTTAATGTTTAAAAGTCATGTTCTTGGGTATAGTGCATGTGATCTAATGTTATAATTGATTATTTCAGGTTTGTGAGCTTCATGTTGCTGGATACAAATTTTCTGTACTCAATAATGCATTTTTGGTGCATCAGGGTCTTAAAACACCTGAATCATTTCATCCAGAAAAGGATGCAGATCAGGAACGCAATCGAATCCTTTTCCGTCAGTTCAAAGTAGAGCTGCGTGAAAAGTATCCAGAATCTTCAAGGAGATGCTATTGAACTCCTGAGAAATGGAAGATGTCTAGTATATAATGTTATTGGGGCAAATACCACTGAATAACTATTCAGTGGTACTGTACTGTTGTAGATATTGAAATGAAAAATTTCATATTTACACAGTGTGAATTGGTACGAATTCAATGTTTAAACATAAGTGTGAACAAGTAAACAAAGAAGAATATTATGTGACAATACCAAAATGATATTACATATGTAATGAATTTTGATAAATGAAATAATTTCACTGTCAGATTAACTTTCAAAGTATTTATAATCAAACAAGAAGCTTTGTTTGATGCTGCTGAAAGTTGATGAGAGTTTGTTTTTGTTTAAACCCTTTCTAGACAGGAATATCTGTATCAACCGCACAAAATAGTATAACCACCTCTGTCAAATTAACATATCTGAAAAACTGAATGGTATATACATTCTTATATTTATCTTGAAAGTAAACCTTTTAGAATGTCTCTCGAATTTTCAGAATTCATGAATAATTTTAAAAAGGCATGCTTTTGATCCATGCTATATCAACCACATTATATCTATCAGCTTGAGATGAAATTATCACTCTGTAGTTTGCCCTTAGTTTTTTGTTTTACTTTTGGTCTTGGAAAAGTTTGTAGTAATTCAAAGAAATTTAGGGATCCATGTAAAATCTGTTTATATTTTCTTAAAAGGAACCATTCAAAATGAAAATTATTTGTCAGTTAAACAATTATGTATATCAAATAATTGTTTACACATTTTTCTCATTGCTGCCCAGTGGTGCTGTTAAAGCTAGTCTTACTTTTGTGTTCTCTTTTCCATCTCTTCTGTATAAAAAATACCTATATTTATGTTTCTGATTGGTATTTTGTCACATTCTTTCCTTCTCCTGTGTTGTTATCTATATGTTTTCTTATTTCTTTTTCTTTATCAAATTTTCAATTTGTTCTAATTCAATTCAATTCAATTTGTACTATCTTTACTTTTGCTTTTAAGATCACAGCATTCTTTTATAATTTGTTTATTAAATTATTTTCTCTCTACATCTGACTTCCATCGACTTTTTTCTAATTTAATGCTTAAGCCTCCTCTATGCCTGTTACATTTTTGAAATCCTTTAGTTGTCACTATAGTTCTCTAATATTTGTTTTCCATTGTGATACTTTTTTAATTGTTTTATTGTTCTTGTCATTCAATTGATCGTTTCTACTAGGGTTTCTCTTATAAAACGTGATATTTTGCATTTATTTTATTCTCTATATTTATTGAAATTTTTTACATTTATTAGAACTCATTGTCATTATCTTTATTATATAAAACATTTTATGAATGTAAAAGACTGAATATTCATACTTTTTCGCACTAGACTTGTTATTTTTCAATTTGAAATGAATTATTTTGTCATTTAATGCATACCATAATTTCATCAATTTAATCACTGATTATTTAATCATTATTAATACAATAAAGCTGGTCTATTTTTTGTGAAATATGCTAAACATTAGCATATATTACATCATTTTAAGAAGGTGTAGATGGCTGAATCCTCTTATTTATAAAACCAAATTTTTATTCATTTGAGTAAATTAATGATTAATTTTTTTTATTGTGTCATTCAGGCATAAGCTTGAATCAAGAAGTAATAACATTGTTTTGTGAGGTAAGCACTGCCTTCCTTCATGTTCATATTTTGTGATGAATTGTGCACAAATAATTCTTGTCTACGGGTTTGCATTAGGTAGCAAAATCTAACCTGTATTTCTCTGCAGGGTAATTCTTTGTATTATTCCATTTGTGAAAATTAATTTTCTGCTGAAAGAATAAACTAGTCTTGGTCACATTTTACCATAAACTGTGGGTACTCGTTAGTTCCATTTTATTTATCCATATTCAAATTTTGATCTATGCCTGTTCAGTTATTCACTAACTCCTTATTAAAGCTTTTTCCAAGAGAGTTGGATACGTCCTAATATCAAATCATTAGAAAACGCCAAGCTCAAGTGTCACATTAGGTAAGACCTTAAAATAGATTTTTTAGTAAAACTTCATCATTTGTTCTGTTTTACGATATCATAACTTTATTTAGTCGATTACATATATGACAATATAAAAAATCACAAAAGTTTGTGCTTCACGCGTAAGCATAAGAAATAATAAAAAAATAATGTATTAATTGGTGGGCAATGCGTAAATTCTCCCATGTCCTGCAAATATCACGAGGACAGAAATAATAATCTTTCTGTTTCAAATTTAATTTTAACCCTTTATTGAAAAACATCGAAGTACCGCAGTAAAAGCTTTTTTGAGTCTCTTATTTATACCATAGAAGCCTCGAGTGTGGTTAAAAATCTCGCCGCACGAAACTCAGCCGAAAGTGATTCCGAAACCATTGGCTTTTGTCCTCCGATGATGCTTCACACCGAGTGAAATCTGTCTTTTTAAGTTTTTCTTCTTCGGCGGGCCGAAAAATGCGCGTGTCACCCTGAGAAAGGTCAAGGATCAAAGGAGGTCACCGAGGGTGTTGCCGGCATAGGGGACACATTCGGTGGCATGTGCGTAACAACACTCTGGTGCTTTTGTCACATTACTTTCTTTAGAACCTGTCAGACATGCTGCCGATGTCTTACAATGGTTCACCGCGTAGGTTCAAGCACAAAACCTTTCCATTTTGGAAGAAGACGTCTGAAAGCAAGGCACGCAGTTGCTTCCTTTTTTGTTGGGTTTGTTTTAAGAGTACTCTTTTTCCGCATTAAAGTTTAGCTTTTGCGCTGTCATTGACCTGGGATGGATGAAGAAAATTCCAGAGAGGCATGTGTTCACAGTACATATATCCAATCGGCGGCTCTGGCGAAAATGGATTGCTCGTTATCGAATAAACTTTTTTGTTCACATGTACATTTATTAAGAACAAACATACAATGCTTCTCCAAGAAATATTTGTCTTTAAATTAATTACTAAATTATATCTACTATGTTATATTATACCACGCTTACATTTGTTGCTAAATAATTTGAATAATATTTAAATTCATCTAGAATATAACTTACTAACAATGAACTCACGATAGTGAGACCAACAAAGAAAAGACATTTCTGTTTGTCATGCTTTGTCTCAAACTTCAAATTGTTTTAAAATTTCTATAAAACCCTGCTGGAATATACTTAACAGCATAATTCAATCTATCCTGTATTAAATCACCTACTTCCCCTACCACCTAATTATCAAATTTATAGCATGAATAAACTGTTTACAATGTTAAAGTATACTCATTATCCAAATTTAGCGCCCTCGAACGGTGGGAATTCAAACTAAGGATTCGTAAAATGCGAATCGTAATATTTTATTAGTATCCCGTCAACCAAAAAGGAATTTTTCATCTATCTCTTAAAAAGAAAAAGTTGAATGCCTACAGACGGACGGATGACTGAGCGATAAGAATGGTTCGTTTATTACACTTTTGAAAACGAGCAAAAAACAGGATCCCCATGTATAAGGAAAAAGGCAGAAATGGAAATAAACTTACATAGTAGGTTTTGATTAGGTCGGTTGAAATGTCTTCGTCTGTATATTAAGTTTGTGTGCGTACGTCATACCGGTGTGGAAATGGCGGATTCAGAACAGGTGAAAATCTGAAACTTGGCCGGTAAGTAGATATAAACGGGACAGTATCAGGAAAAACTGAAAACTTTGAAATATGGATTACCTATTTATGAAGTAGAGTGATGATAAGGTTTTTCGATGACAGCTGCATTGACTAGAACATTTCTCCGATGTTTCGAACCCAATGCTTCCTCATGTACGATACTTCCATGAAGTAGCACTCCTGTGTTGGGTTAAAAACTTCAAAGAAATGTTCCAATCAACGCAGCTGTCACCAAAAAACCTAGTCAGTGCTCCAAGACAACGCCACAAAAACCTTCACCAGAAGCTGTGAAGTAATTAATTTTTCATAAATACATTGAATAGTCATAACAATGCTTTTTACTTTCTCCATATACATAGTATAGTGGAAAGTATTGTATTCATGAAAAAAATCGACTTCGAGATTTCAACGGTAAAACACGTTTTGAGGTCCCCTGAACACGTTTTGACCATTTTATCGATGATGCATGTATGCGTATGTGATAGACAATTTATGGGTGCTCTTAACTCTAAAACTATTAATGAGATCAATGTGAAATTTTATATTTGACATTTTTGTTAAAATAACAAGAGTTGATTAGCTTTTGGTGAAAATTGGTCAACCAGAAATGGGTGTTTACTCTTGTCACGTATTCATTTTTATTTTCTTCCTAGGTAGTATAGGGGAAAGTATTGTTTTCATGCAAAAAATCGACTTCGAGATTTCAATGGAAATACACATTTTGAGGTCCCCTGAACACGTTTTGACTATTTTCTCGATGATGTGTGTGTATGTGATAGCTTTTTTGTGGGTGCTTTAACTCAAAAACTATTAATCAAGACGAGATTTTATATTTAACATTTTTATGAAAGTCACAAGAACTGATTAGTTTTTGGTAAAAATCGCTCAACCGGAAGTGGGTGTCTACTCTTTTCACTTATCCGTTATTTTGAAATATTTGCTTTAATATATATATATATATAAATTAGAAAAAAAAACTCGTTTGATGCCATAAAAAACGAAAATATTTCAAGATTTTAAGAAAGAGATATCCTGACACCGTGGAAACAAAACCAATGTTTTTAAATGGTACGATATTTGATATGGGGAGGGGGGAAGAGGGAGAAACATAGAAAGAGAGAGGGAGAGTTAAAAAGAGTTGTATATAACTGCGAAATGACGAAAGGAAAAAAAGAATTATTTTTATTGCGATTTTATGACGATTCGATTATTTTAATACCGAAAAACATAAGTTCTTTTACTTTAATTTCTAAAATAATAATTATTGCTTGTAAAAATCAATGTTTTTAGTCTTTTTACCAACTTTTATATTAACTTCGCTTTATATATACAATATATATGTCCCCGCAAGGGAAAGCGTCGAGGTGTGTTGTTGTTGTTCTATATGTTTTGGACCCCATATAATCTGAAAAAAAAACCGAAGCTGTTTGCGGGGTTCGAACCACCTCATCTCACCATCGCGGACTTCAGTCACTTCAGCCACTAGATCCTTACCTTGACGCTGCGATAAACTATTGTCATTGTTAATGCTGTAATCTTTCAATGGAAGTCCCTTTATTTTAACTGGTATTGATACGAGCATTCCTACGTTTTTTGAAGGGATATTTCTGTTAATGATTGTAAGTTTTTATTTATCGTATTTGTTATTGATAGTAAGTTTTTATTTATCTTAAATACTTTTTGTCTTTATTCACTATTTAAGATAGGTAATACTGTTGTAAAGGATGTAAATTTGAACAAATTTACATCCTTTTTTGTGGTAAATGATGCCCTCTAACCGAATAAATTTTTAATCTATACCTTACGGATCATTTAAGAGCTAGGGAAAGAAAAATATGGTATTTCATTGTTGCTTGACGGATGTCATTTAACGAGATAGGAATATAAGTCTAAGTAATTATGTAAAGTGGAAGTTCTAATTGACGGATTGGCGATTGGGCGATAAATTATAATAAGGGTCACTCGTAAATAATCTGCCCAGCGGTTTAGGAGATGAAAGTAACGACAGACGGACGGCGAGAAGTGCTCAACGTTCAGCTACTACCGCTTCGCTGGTAAAGAACGAAGTTCTGACCGAAAGACATAAGAGAAGCCCGATAACCACGAATCCATGACCGAATTTAAATCCAACTTCTTCCAAGTATACGGTGCGGATTGCGGTTAGATTCAACCTCATTTTTTCGTGGCGTTTTTACGATCGAACCTTCTCTCAAATTTTTGAAGAATTTCAGTAAGAAACGTCGTAACAATTTCGAGAGAATATCAAAAATTACGAATTCAAACTGTGGTGTATCACTGTAGGAGGCTAATCTGCCCTATAAATATGGATATCGGATTCTTCCTTTCATATTGTCTGTTTTGACCGCGAAATGACACTAGACATTCTCAGTTTTCTTTGCAGTCTAATAGTAAACATTCCTTGAAAAGATCTCGAATGTTTGTGGCGTGAGGAAAGGATAACATTGGATATACATATTATTTATCATATGGCAAATATAATTTAGAATATATCATATTCGCCATAAGATTCAAGTATAAGCAATATGCGTATAACGTGGTGACTTGATTGTCAGAAGTTTGGCGAGCATCTCAACCTCATTGGAAATCGAGATATTAGATTATTTAGATGAGCGGTTCTCAACCTTTTCTCCGTCGTGACACAAATGACGGCCGCTACTCAAGTGCCCGACACCCTGCACCCTACATTCCGCTGAACTAAGAGCGCAGTAGTGTGTAATAATGAAGAGATGAAGCCTTAAGAATTGTTGTTATTGCTGTTAAAAATGATTCAAGAGAAAGGCAAAGACTCGACTTAAGAAAATTTACCTAATTTTTTACAAATGGTCATTAAAACTTTCGGCGACACACCACCCGGCCCTTCGCAACATACCATAGTGCCGCGACACACCGGCTAATAACCGCTGATTTAGATAATACTCGTAGGTGTAAGCCGCTTGAGCAATCAGATACCGGTTTGAAAAACTATTTATGCATTATCAGCGGCAATTCGCCAATAGTTCATTCTAAGAAGAATCCATAGCCAGTGAATTATACTTCAAAAGTTATCGGGTGAAAAAATAATGCCGTCTTATTTATAAACCTGATCCATCTCAAAACAAAGTTGTTAGCAAATGCTCTATATGTTTACAAATACAATAACACGAGGCATTTCATCGGGAACATAACACCTCGTAACATTAAATGATAAGGTTGCAATAAACATCAGTGACTAAGAAAATAATCTCCACGAACGTCTGACTTTTAAATGCGAGTTAGACGACTCAGAACGGATTAGAACGACTAGATTTCTAGGAAGCAAAACTGGGACATTGCGTGTTCCGAGGGAGAAATACGTGGAAAATGTGATTTTTAGTCTTCTTATCTTATATAAACTTTCGCGTGGTTTGGATATAACTTTCTTTGAAAGGTGGCAAATAATTTTACAAAATCTCGAAATAGGTACGCAGTATCATCATAGAATAGATGAAGAAATAAATGGAAACATGTTTTAGAGCCACACACAAATCCAACCCAAGTTCTTAAGCGATTTTACATTCAGTGCAGAAAGGATCCCAGAATGTCAATGCTCAGAGATGGTTATTACTATTTTTGATCTTACGTTGATTCCCACTTAGAAATTGAGAAATTTCCGCTCCCTCTCCAAAATCTACCACTTTGTGCCGTGACCTCCTTCAATACGATGACAAATCCGCTACTGCCCCCTCGGGTGTCCTTGTGAGGTGCAACGAATATTTATATGATGGTCAAGTCCAGGGGTGACCAAACCGCGGCTAGCGAGCCGCATGCGACTCTTTTAACTTAACGTGCGACTCTTATTCATTTACACTCAAGGGCGTATCAAGGCTTATCACGTCAGAATGCAATAACGTGGTGAGACGAAGACGTTTTAGGGATGATGAAGAGATATGCATTCTCTCTGTATTCCTACGAATACAAATTATGTTTACTGTTCATATATTTTTCTGTGCAGAATATGCGTCTTGCGGCTCTCGAACTTAGGAAGACTATCATATGCGGCTCTGAGGGTAAGCAGGTTTGGACACCCCTGGTCTAGTCTTGAGTGTCGAAACGCATAAATTCAATTTTTTTTAAATAGTGGAAAAATTGACCAAATAAGCTTAAGAATTCAATTATTTCTCTGTTAATTCGCTCAAGCGGAATATGCAAACAAGCTACAACACGATCCGTTATTCAAAACGTTCATAAACAGGAATTAACTTTTACTCTAGGAGCAGCAATGTTACAGCATGATACAGTGCAACGCAAAGAAAAAATAATACCGTGAGGTAGTTAAAACAAATCATCTGGTGTTCAAAAAGACGGAAAATCATGACGGATAGTCGTCTTAGTGATAAGGAACGATTCCATATGTTTTACTACGCTTGTATTTTTTCCCAGTCACTAGGTTTCGTTATTATCGAGTTTTCAAAGAAACTAGACTTCTCTGAAACTTTCTAGGATTACGCAGTTGAAGAAACACTTTTCGAAATAATCCCAGAAGATGCACCTATTTCAACACCGATTGGGAGAGGCAGCGTTGCTATGAATCGATGGAAAACTGCGATTTCGCCATGCGTATACACGAATCTCCGAAGTCTTTCAGTGGCTGATTACAATCATATTCTCAGCTATGCGCGGAGCGCTGCATGGTTCGTCCCTTTTCCTGAGGTAATTCCGCCGGTTACACAGTGTTTCTTTAACCCGGCAGTACTCGCGCACATTTTTGTAACGTAAGAGTTCGCGCGGGGTCTCTGACACCCCACGGATATTTTTTGTTTAAAAAATTATTAATTGTCGATTTTCAATAAATGTTTCATTTTATATGTCTCTTGATGTATTTTAGTTTAATTGGAATTTATTTTAGGATGTCAATTATTTAAAAAGACTGGAAGAAAAATAAAAATTGTGGAAAATACGTTTGTTCTTACTTTTATGAAATTTTATATTTTGTAATCAGTGAAGTAACGGTTCAATAGCGATCCCAGATCATAAACAACAACACCAACGACGCAAATATTAACAATAATTTCACAATAAAACGTATAAACCACTCGCAAAACAAAAACACGGAGATTTCCGCACAACGCTCGGTCGCACCGTCTAAAAAAAATGACCAAACTCCAAGAATAAATAGGATACTAGTTTTTTAGGCGAAAATGGCTATAGGCACGTGCCACTCCAGCTACAGAAGGGTAGGAGTCATAAAGCCTAAAAGTAGAGGAACCCTGTAATAAAACATAGGGCTGGGGTGTCTACAGCACACCGTGCGACCACTCCCGGGTTAAGGGTTACGCTAAAACGTGAAAAAATGTTTTTCTCCTCACTTCTGTCTACGAGAGAATTATCAAGCTCAATTTATGCCCTAAAACTAATCGATAAACCGTCTCCCCGATAGCCATATAAAGGTTGGAAAAATCATATCGTTATCAGTAGTAGTCCACCGAAGGAAGATTCCACCTTTAGAATTCACTTTTATTAAAAAGCACTATATTTAAACCCCCCACGTACCCTTTTAAAAAGTGTTTTATTAGTAACGTTATTTAAAACTGGTGAGATCGCGTGATCTTCTGTCACGATTCTTTTGAAAAGTAGATTTAAAATGAAACGCATCACATTATTTACATAAATTAACCTAAATGGTAATGTCTTATTTGAACGCACTGCACAAATTGAACGCATGTAGTCGTGTATGCGCGTCCGCACTTTTCAACTGACAAAAATTTTGATTGATTTTTATGAGACAATAAAAGTGCAAATTTTATTTTGATCCGCAAATGTCCAGTAGAATGTCAATTTTTCTTGTACTACTCATTGGTTGTAGTTAGAGACTCCGAGTTTTGTCCGTCACTATAACAATAATTAGGGAAATTGTCGACATAGTATTGGATTCATAATCATAAGTCAATAGATATTTACGTCTTATCGTTTTTGGATAAATTTATAGAAGGATATAAATTTAACGTCCCGTTCTACAACCTGCCTAATGTTGTCAACGAAAAATCACTAAGGCCACTTCTCTAGCTACATAAATAGCTGAATTTTGATCTAGCCGCTTGATTTTAGATTTCAAAATCTTTTTTAAATTAACATATTCTTTTACAGTGGCTGTCCCAAGAAAAGGTTCTAAGCAAAAATATTAAAGTTTCTCACTGAAGAACTCAACAGCCACTTGAATATAAATCCCCAAACACATCCAAATTTCTGCAAAATCTTGGATAAAATATCTTCAATATTTTCTATATTGAACATTGATATGACAGCGAGTAACTGGTAAGTACATCCTTCAACTCTGGCCTTTGGGGGTAAAGGTACATGAATTCGTTACATCACTGATAGTTTTGATTTTTCTGCAAAAAATGTAGAACAATGGATAACCAATGCACGGTCGCACTCTTCACTATTTTTTTTAAATAATGAAGCGCTGAAGAAGATATTATGCAGACATTTAAGCAAAGTGCATTTAGGTGACCAATGCGCTGAAAAAATCGATTCTGTTCGCTCACACCAGTTTGCCTTCTCCTACGAAGAACCGCTACAAGCAGAGCGGGAGTTAAATTTTACAACCGTAATATAAATGACTCTTTTAACACACTCGCTCTTTGATCCGAAAAGAAAGGACTAAGAAATCTTGCTGCTGGATTACCAAGCTGAAATTCTTGATAAATCGTCCACTTTCGATCGCCGTGTTCAAACTTGTCGAATTTTGCGTTCCGAGAGAGTTTCCAAATTACGAGTGTGGTTTTTGAAAAATATCCTGTATAGAGTGAATCTCTGAGGCACGCATGTCAACTTCTTGTGATTACACTCGTTTTAGGAATGACTAATTACGTTTCCTGAGTGTATGACTGTAATGAGAACACTTGGCCTCTGCCATCAATTTATAAGTAATCTAATAAAACTCGCTTTTTAATAAGTAGGAAAAATCTCTTCGTATAAACTGTTTATATATTATCTGCTACATCACTTCCATCTGCACTAATGCCAGGAATGTTGCCTAGCATCTTCTAAGAATTGGGTAAAAAACTATGCAGAAAAAAAGCATCGCGATAGCAATTAAGGTCCCGGTTGCCCTCAACCAGCTTCAACGTTACTGATCCCATTCAAAGAGGAAGTAATGCGCGACACTCGATTCCTATGCACGTGAGATCGAGCTCGACGCTTTTTCCTTATCCTACGTCGTGATCCGACGTCGTCCTTTGCTTCCGTCAACCGAGGGAAGAAGTTTCGTATTATGGAGATTACGATCACGATGATTTCAGAGTTGGACGCGAGGCCTTCCCATGAAAAACACGCCCTTTCTTCTTTGGAACTCTTTCGCAAGTGAACCGCTCAAGCGTCAAAGAGCCGTTAAGATGAGTGCATGCGTTCTCGTCATGCGTGTGTGCGAGACGGAGTAAAGGAATCACCGATATTCAGGCGGCGAAGGTCGCTTTCCTCCGATTGGGTTATTGTCCGTGGTGGGTGGGGGACTCCTCCCCTTCCTTTCCCCTCCCTCCTGCGTCATCTATGTTTCTTTATCCTCCCGCCTCCTTCGATACGTACGTATAACCCCCTTCCACACCTTGCGGGCCATCGGTACGTCTCCCCGCCACGCCTCCCACACCCCCTCTTTCTCCGCCCTCGTCCCTTCCTCCTCGTCCTCTCTGAGATAGGGACACGCGAACGCGAGGTGTTAAGAAGCGCGGGCTCATTCTGCTCCTGGCGTCAGCTCACCGCAGGAGGACAACGACGAATATACTCGTGCCCTTTCTGGACGAGGGTTTTCCTTTTTCTCCCCGAGTATTTTTTTCAAGAGAGCGAATTATATCGCATCGTAGCAAAAAGGGACGAGTGACACGTGCCCGTGAGGTGTTTCAAGTTTTGGAAATTTAGGAATCCGTGCCGTCGTTGAAGAACTTGTCAACCTATCGGCTAGGAAAAAAAGGTAAGGAAAATTAAACGGTTTTCTTTGGGAGTTAAGTGATCACCGATCGTGTTTTAAAAGGAACTTTGTTCCGGCAAGCGATAATTGATTAGTGCGCTTTTAAAATTTATTTGTTCCGTCCACAATACCTCAGCAGTGGGATTTATTTTGAAAGTACGGGCCGAAACTTTTATACGCCGGGAAATATATCGAGACTATCGTATCGTTTCTCGATCGGTATGCGCGCCCTGGACGCATTGAAATATTTGCGCCATTTTCGTGCTATCTGAAGTCTTTAAATAACTTATCCTATCTAAGATGTTGATTTTGTCTTTTAATCGTATTCAGGTTGAAAAGTGTTCACTTCCGCGAATGTTGTAAGGATTTGAAATGTTACTTTGGTGATTTCAAAGTTCGACTACATTCGTAAGTAATCGCATTGTCCGAAAATTTGAACCAATAATTGGTGTATGTATATGACACTTGTGCCAGCTTCAGCTCTAGTTTACACTAATCTACACGAGTAAGTTTCGTTAAATTAATATAAGAGGGTAAGTCAAAAAGTAAAGGGACTCTTAAAAAAAACACATTTATTTTAAATATACAGAAACGAAACTAATATCACTTTTCAATGTAATCTCCCTCCACTTCAACGCACCGGTTCCAGCGTTTCACAAGTTTTTTAATTCCGTTAGAAAAAATTTTTTTTGGTTGCGTCAATTTTGCACCGCGTCAATGACTTCTTCATCGGATGAAAATCTTCTTCCTCTTATCGCTCCTTTCTTTAGGCCAAACATTTGGAAATCGCTGGGAACGTGATCTGGACTGTATGGCATCCATCAATTCGAATCCCAACTCGTTTACTGTTTCGACCGTCCGATTGGCCGTATGTGGACGGGCGTTGTCATGCAACAAGATGACGCCCTTTCGAAGTTTTCCACGGCGTTTGGATCTGATCGCGGGCTTCAGTTCCGTTCGTAACACATCACAATAGTTCTGACTGTTAACGGTTTCACCCTTCGGAGTGAAATGAACAAAAATCGCACCTTCCATCTCCCAAAAAAGTGTAAGCATAATCTTACCGACTGATGGTTGACCTTTGAATTTCTTAACCACGGGTTATGACGGGTGTTTACAAGCCATACTCTGAGCTTTACTCTCTGGTTCGTAATGATGCACCCAAGTTTCATCTGTGGTGACGATTCGCTCTAAAAATTCATCTCCCTCACAGCGGTAACGTGTCAAATGTGTACGTGAGACTTCCAAACATCGAGCCTTATGCTGCGCGGACAATTGTCTAGGGACCCACCTTGCACACACTTCGAAAATTTAGCGTGTCGTGCAAGATGGAATATGCTGAACCATGACTGATGTTTAAAGCCTCCGCAATGTCGTCCACTCTGATTCGTCTGTTTTCTCGTATCATTCTTTCAACGACTTGAATATTGTTCTCAGTCTTTGACGTTGACGGCCTTTCTGATCTCTCATCGCATACAGAAGTGATCTATCCACTCGTAAATTTTACTGCGCGATAAACAATTACGACCGTCTTGAGCCTGCATTCGACGAATAATTTCCACAGGTTTAACACCTTCCGCAAACAAGAATCGAATCACTCCCCGCATTTCTTCTTTTGTGCAAATCGACAATGGAGCTTCCATCTTCAACGGTTAACTACGACACACAGAATAATAATCCTCTTACGTAACGCTACGACACAATAACTGACGTCGACTACACTACACTAAACCAGCGGTATGAGTACGAGCAGTATTACCACCCAATCGAGCGAGAAATTAAAAAATCCCGTTACTTTTTGACTTACCCTCGTATCATCATCATCATAGGTAGTCTGTCCGTAGACAGGTCCGTGATTATTCTTGGTTAAACCTGGTTCTCCATATACTCCTATTTTCCGCTGTCCTCTTTATATCTTGATAACTCTCTTTCCCCTTCAAATCGTCTATCAGCTGAAACCTTTTCCTACCTCTTTCCCTTTTCCCATCTAGTTTTCCTTCTAACACGTCTTTAATCATACTCTCTCTCCTCAGGTAATGTCCAACCCAGTTAGCCTTCCTCTTTCTGATAGTCTGTATAATCATTCGCTTCTCTCCTATTCTTCGTAGCACTTCATCGTTTTTCATCCTATCTGTCCATTTTATCTTCAGCATTCTCCTCCAAGTCCACATTTCAAAGCTTTCCAAGTATTTGATGTCATTTTTCCTTAGCGTCCATGTTTCTGCCCCATACAATGCTATACTCCATACGTAGCATTTTATCAACTTCTTGCGGATATCTTCCCTTATATTCCCTGTAAGTAGTTGTTTCTTTCTCCTGAAAGCCGCTTTTGCTTTTCCTATTCTAGTTTTGATCTCATCCGTACATTTTGCCTCTCGTGTTATGATACTTCCAAGGTATTTATATTCTGAAACTTGTTCTAATGGCTTTCCCCCAATAGTTATGTTCAGATTCTCTTCTTTACCCGATATTCGAATAACCTTGGATTTTTCTGTATTTATTTCCATACCGTATTTTCTACCTGTTATCACTAGTCTATTTATCATTTTTTGTAGCTCCTCTTCCTTTCTTGCTAGAAGTACTTGATCATCTGCGTATTTCACTGTTCTTATAATCCTTACTCCAATTTTGAAATCCCCTGGGCCTTCTAAAGCTTCTTGCATTAGACTTTCTCCATATATATTGAATAGGGTAGGCGATAGGCAGCAGCCTTGTCTTACTCCTCTACCGATATTTATTCCGCAGGTGTCCACATTCTCAAACCTGACCTTTACAACTTGATTCTCATATAGATTCCTAATCAGTCTCCTGTCTTTCCAGTCTACACCTATATCCTTTAATATCTTCATCAACTTTACCCAATTTACTCTATCAAAGGCCTTCTGCCAGTCTACGAAACATGCGCAGATATCTTGACTGTATTCTATTGCCCTTTCTGATATGATTCTAACTACTCCTATAGCATCTCTAGTTCCTCGTCCTTTTCTGAAACCGAATTGATCTTCCCCTATTATTTCTTCTGCCTTTTTCTCCAGCCTTTTATTAAGAATCCTCGTGATGATCTTCGATGTGTGTGACAGAAGGCTTATAGTTCTGTAATCTTTACACTGCATTGCCTTTGGCTTCTTCTTTAGAGGGATCATTGTTACTTCTAGGAAATCCTGAGGCCACTCTCCCGTGTCGTAAATCTTATTAATTAATTTCGTGATCGCTTTTAGTCCTTCTGATCCTATGACTTTAAGTATCTCAGCCGGTATTCCATCGCTGCCCGTGGCTTTCCCCTTCTTTAGTTCCATTATCGCCTTTTCTACTTCGCTCTCCATAATACTTGGTCCTAAGTTGTCTTCATCAATGTTTTCTTCATTTTCCAGTTCTATTTTTGCCGCTCCTGCCTGTTTGCTGTATAATTCCTTAATGTATTCTTCCCATACCTGTGCTACATCCTTTGTTTCTGAGACTATCTTCCCATCCGTATTCATAATTCCTTTACCACAAATTCCATTAGACTTCTTATCTTCTAATTCCAGTGCCCTAGCGTACATCATATCGTACCGTCCTAACTTCTCCATTTGTTCTATTTCATCACATTTTCCTTTTATCCAATTTTCTCTAGCTTTATCTGTTACCCTTCTCAACTCATTGTTTATGCGCCTATAGTTGGCTCTACCTTCTTCACTGTTAACGTTTTTCCATTTTCGTCTCTCATCCATTTTCTCCAGCATTTCCTTCGTGATCCATGGTTTTCTGATTTTCTTCTCTTGTTTTCCAATCTCTTTATCCAAGGTATCCTTGATACTGGTTTTAATTTCATCCCATTCTATATCAACGGTCTTCGGTTTGTTTTCCAACTTTCTTAAGTTATCTTCCAACTTCATGCTGACTACATCCTGCCTTTCTTTCAGTTTTTCTAGGTCCCAGGTCTGTCTTTCTCTTCTCGTTTTTCTTATTTGTTTGAGCTTTGTACTCACGTCAAGTATTAGAAGGCTGTGATCTGAATCAATGTCTGCTCCTTGCAATGCCTTGGCGTTCTTTATGCTGTTCCTGAATCTTTGTTTTACAAGGATGTAATCTATTTGGCATCTCATTCTATCTCCTGGGCTTTTCCATGTGTATAACCTTCGTTTATGGTTTTTGAACCATGTATTAGTCACTACAAGGTCATTATTGATGCAGAATTCTACGAGTTTCTCCCCTCCTCGATTTCTCTTCCCAAGTCCGTATTGCCCGACAACATTTTCTTCCTGTCCTTCTCCGACTATGCTGTTCCAATCTCCCATTATTATGCAGTTTACCTTTCCTCTTCCGTCTTCTTCGTAAATTTCATTAATTTGCTCATAGATCTCATCTATTTCTTCATCGTCATGAGCTGACGTTGGCATATATACCTGGATTATCAGCATGTCCACTGGGACTGCTTTTAGCTTTATTGCCATCAGTCTATCGTTCGTTGCTATTATCTTTGTCACGCTTTTCATCATATCTTTCCTAAGTACCAGAGCTACTCCCCTTTCCCCACTATTTCCTCCAGAATAAACTACCGTGAATTCTTCCGAGTCGAACTGTCCTTCTCCCTCCCATCTAGTTTCGCTTAGCCCTATAATGTCAACTCTATTTCTTCTCATTTCTTCTTTCAAGTTCTCTAGCTTTCCTGCCTTTCTCATAGTTCTTACGTTCCAAGTCCCTATTCGTAATTTACTTTCGACAAATGTTTTCCTCAAGGCAGTCCCCGCCCGGAGATCCGATTGGGGGACTATTTTACCTCCGGATTGTTTTACCTCGAGAGAACTCATATTGTCCAACCATATAATCTTTACTAGGGATTGTAATGTGGTAGTTTCCCTCTTGCTTTCCACATCGCAGTACTGTAGCCGTTCAAATCGTCCTGATCACGCCTACAGCTGTATTGGATATAGACCCAACCAACATCATTTGTTTTCGGCTCTATACCATACTGACAGTACTGCTGCCTACTGCCAGGCACTGATGATAGTTTTTTTTTTTTATAAAACCTCCATTCGAGGGGTTTGAACCCCCGAACTTTGCAATAGAAAGCCGACACACTAACCACTACACCACCAGTGCCTCGTATATTAACTTAAAATAACTTTCAGTTATTAATTTACCGCATATATCGAAATATAATGATTAAAACTCAAATAACTTTAACTAAAAGCTAGCGTTCCCGTTGTTAAAATCTCTCAATTCGAGCACTCGTTTTATGAATACGATTTCACTATCTGAAATCCGCTCATCTAGATCGCCAGTGTTAAACGCGTACTGACGAGTGTTCTCGGTGAAGATAAAAATAGCTTCCGCGTTTCTAGAAAGAGCTATTTAAAAAGACTAATAAATCAGTAATCACCAAAAGCCATAAAAAGGTCGTGAAAACCAACATTAACCACCATTTGACGGCTTTTGGAGTATTCTGATTCATTAGTGTGGCCTTAGTCATAGGACGAGCTTGATAATTCTTTGAAACGAAAATTCTCAATTTATGAGGAAGTAATGGACTGAAAGAATTGAATGTTGAAACTCAATTCACTTAGATAGCTCAAAAAAATATTTACTGCTGTCTGAATAGGTTCATATAATCGAAGAGGTCAGAACTAGAAATTGTTTTACATTAGATTAGAAATTCAATACTTCCTGCATCAATGCACGAAGTGATTAGTATGCCAAGGCAATAAAATAGCCTATCTATCCGAAAAAAGTGCTTTTTTTAATTACCCGTGATAATTTTATCTTGAAGAAATAAAGAAAAATTATTCATCGAGCTGTAAACGAGTGTAATGTAAAAATATAAAAATAATGGTTACAGTATTACGAGTTGTACGTAATCAGGATATGATCGATATATTTCGAAGAGGGTCACGTCAGAGTGAAAGGGTCTATTGAGTATCGAATTCCAAGATTTAATAAATGATTGGATGCGACCTTCCGTTTGTCGATAATCGTGTTATCCAGAAAATGCCCTTCACGGCTTACACGATACTGACTGATCTTAACCGCCTTCAAATGAATTAATACTTTTTTCGTGATTAGAATGGCATTAATTCTTTAAGCACCAATAAACGTAAGCATGAAAAATAAACTACTTAATTTCTGCGGCACAAGTTCCGGAGAACATAATACACAATAAAATACTTGTCGTTTTTGATTTGAAATGTGAAAATAATGCCATATGGCATCGTTGAGTCTCTGGACCTTGAGAATTTCCTGAAAAATGTTTATAGGTTTCAATGGAAAATTTTTATTAAACAAAAATGAAAGTAAATAGTTGCAAATTCTTCCTCTTGCGCATAGTTTCCTGAAATATCTATTTCAAATGTAAATAGAAAATAGATGAAGGGCATCGCAGTGAACAAATAAAACTTGAAGGAAAAATATAACGCTATCAGTGGATATTAAGGTATAAAATAAACGAATTAGTAAACGGGAAGCTTTCCTATTTGTTTATTTCCTGTTACGTAGTTTTCGCGTACATATAACAGCGGCGCAGCGGCTAAGAGGCAATGACATTCACCGAAAGAAAATATTCTAATAATTGAATAAGTTTAAATTGTAAAATTTAGGTTGTAATAAGGCTGCTCGTTAGATAACGAATATTAAGAATTTCTCCAATAATTTTTATTCGATGTAAATTGTTGGCTACTTAAGTCTAGACGTTGCTTTATAAGGCGTTATTAAAATAGTCAATATCTTTACGATAGCGAGTGATTCTTATGAATTGATTTCATTTTATGGTAAATGTAATTTTTTAAAAATCCAAAGGTTACCTTTTATGAACGACTTAGATGTTCAGTAAACCACGCGTGTATAGTAATATTTTAAAAATAATTCCAGGATTAGAAACTTAATTTTTAGCAGATAATTTATTGAAGGTTGTTTATTACAAATTTTTAGATTTTTTTGGTGATATTATTAAATTAAATTATATCATTCGTTCGAATGCAAAAACAAGGTTTAAAGGAGTCAAAATTAAGAGAAATTAGATAGGTATTCGAAATGGAATCTAATTAAAATATTTAATTTTCTGTTGGAACTAACAAATTCACAACAAGAAGTCCAAACCAGGACTAATGCAGGTTGGTTTCCCAAAGTCACGCCCCGAATTGATTACTTATATTGACAGGAAATGTTTCAGTATGTGTTAGTCATTCCAAGGAATTCTCATACCAAAAATACCACTTGTAATTCATCATCAAAGATAGAAAAAATTGGAAAACAAATTAATAGAGCATTATCAGGTTTAAAATATTAAAAGTAATGTCAAAATCTCTTTCTGACATATTTTTCATGTATTTTTAAAAATAAACGAATTTAATAAATGTTACTGTTTATACGCTAATGTGTCTGGATTAACTGTCCATTGCTGGAGAGTAGTCGAGCGGAAAAGAAAATAACCCATTTGTTCACTTGTCTATGCTCAAGCCGAGTTCGGTAATAATCGTCTCATGGTAAAAATCCCATAAAATGCAATTTAAAACACTATGTTTTAGTAGAAAATCAAGAAAATACGACCAATTAGCAAAATTTGGTGATAAGAATTAGAATCTACATTCTTTTCCCCTTAGAACAGTACACACCTCGCTCCGATATCACAATTTTAGGATTTTTTAAAGTATTAAAAAAAACATCTCTGAACGATGGATTTGAGACCCGCCATGTAAAACAAATAGGGAAAATACGTTCCTGGAATCGAACTCGGGACTTCAATTTTCGCCAAATAAAATATAACCCGGAGGTGGGCCCTGTCAGCACGAGCCTCATACCAAGTTTCATGAAAATCGGTTCATTGATACAAAAGTTTTTAGCAGGGGACACACACACATACAGGACCATTTCATAAGGCTATGTTTCCTTTAGAAACCAGCCTAAAAATGAAACACACACAAATTAAATAACGCTGTAAATTATAGTATAATGCACAATGCTCCACAACAGAAAAATTCACTACGAATAAAAAAATCGCCGAAAAATATTTCATATAATTTTCCCTACCTCCCATTAACTTTCGCCCAACCCACGTATTGAATTTCAGCCGAAGCGCGGTTGTTTTTTTCGTGAATGTAATGTATTCTGAGGTCTCGGGGACAAAAAGTGATCACTACACGAGGAAGAAGAAATTTGAAAAAATTGCCAGCTGTTTCAAAATGTCTCGTTGTTTTTCTCACTCGTCTCATGTGTTGTTAGCAGTTGAAGTTTTGTTTGAAATTACATTGGGAAATCGCCATACCTCGACATCCTTGACTCAGAATTCCTTTTAGAACAGCGCGAATAGATGATCTTACGGACGCTGCATGACTTTGATATACGAACAAACGAAGATTTACCTCAAAACCGGTGAGAGGGAGTACGTGCGACTGTCTTTTTTCCGATCTGGCCTCCAAACGGTAAATAGTTTGGCTCGAAGTAACGAATAAACGCGTGGATAGAAAATAATGGCTGCTCGACTGAAAAACCAAAGGAAAAAAACTTTTGCAATACCTATATATTTTGAATTCAACAGGTCGAAAATTGATTTATGAATGATATCGGCGATGAAAATTTAAATATACCTCAGCATTCCTTTTTAGAACCTATTATCAGAGTAATCACCCATCTTTGGAGTACAACTTTGGCGTGGGTAGAAGGGTTTGAGTGTTTCACAGACCTCGAGACCTCACTGAGGACGATTGTTTTGTAGCCTAAATGCGCATCTTGTTTTCCCAACCTTATAATCGGTATTAGCGCTATTTAATTTATGAAATCTTAATCGAACAATGAATATTAAAGGTGCTCCTAGAGATCTGCCCCATAGAATAATTTAAAAACATTTTCTCCAGATAAAAATGTTTATTTTAGCAGCTAACCTGGAAAATTATCTAAGACTATAGCAAATACGTATTTTCCATTACGAGCACGTATTTTAATGTTAGTTGAAGAACAAGCATTTAAAATAGTACTTATTCTCAGGTACCTCCGATAGCCACAACAACGTTATGAAAAACATACGCATTTCGACTACAAAGCAGCCGTATTCCGTGGTAATTCACCGAAAATAGATTCTAAAAGTTCTGTTTTGTAGCCGAAATACGCATCTAGTTTTTCATAACCTTGCTGTGGCTATTGGGGATATCTGAGATAAATGCTTTTTAAGTGCTTGATCTTAAATTATTTCAGTCAAAAGACGAGCTCGATAACTCTCTGTGCAATGAATGTTACTTGAGAAGCAAGTAGAGCAGTTCGTAAAATTCTTCTAATTGCATACTGTCTATTATTCATTACATTATCATGACTTTATGGTGAGAGGCGTAAAAATGAAATCCATTAAACTAGCATTGTCGTATCATGACTCGTTAGCGAATGCGGTAAAAGTTAATGATTAAAGAAGCATGAAAACAACTTTTATTAGCATAAAACTCGTTACTTTCGGAGCAAGACATACCTATAAAACTTTTACGGAAAACGATCAAATTATTTTCCGTAGAAACCTTCAATGACGGAGGAAATTCAACGCGGCTTCTCATTTTATAGCAACGAATAAATTAATTAGCATTTATATAGTTTAAGTTGGCTAGCAAAATACGGCATTCTCTACAAACTAAAAAACCAAAAAATATCTCCGGAAAACGCACACACAGCTAACGAATGCGCATCAGTTAGAATTTCCTCTTTTATTGGGCAAAAAAGACCTCATAGTATAAGCGTTTACGATTGATTTAAAACGCCTAAAATAAATAAATAATAAAATCACTTTTTGGCACAGGATCACGTTATTATTTTTTCCAATAAATGTATAGTTGTTTTCGCGAACTTTTTAATACCTTATACATCCCCGCAGCGAACATAGACAATTTTTTATAATCAGACGACTTTTGATTTAAACCAATTCGTAGATGAACGCATCACGACGAGCACGTAGACTCCTCAGTGCCACTTCCTTTTTCCCTTCATCTTTCCTCTAAATGGCTCAACGAGATGCAGATGGCACAACACCGCGAGATGTAAGCGATAAATCCTAGAATGGAAATAAAATCCGCCCTTTCTGTCCGCGGACATTTAGAGGCCATAGTTACTTTTAGTTCGCTGCTCATCGGCTGGAAAGTAAATTTGAATTCTTTTAAGCGAGTCCAATTTTTAAAGGATATCTTGACTCGGGAAACCTTCGCGCAAGGACATTTTTTTATTCTTCGCGCGCTTTTTAAGACATCTTGCCAACAAGAGCAGAAGTAAATACAAGTTTACGTAACATCGCTCACGGTGATGACTTCAGTAACAATGCATCGATTTTCAGATTGTTTACAGAAGTAAAAGTCTGTAAGTATAGACGTAAGCTGTTGCTTTTAGATTACGGCTGTTTCATTACACCGCTTGAAGAAGGAGAGGTAAGCATTATCCTCGTTATAGTTATGTAAGCGATCACAGCCTCTTGGTCAACTTCTCTAATGTAGTTCGAATCTTTTCCGAATTGTATCAAATCACGTAAGAAAATTAAGCGTAGTATCATTAGTGTAAACCGTCCGTATCATCTTCAGCCAACACATTCATACATTTTACTTAGAAAATTTCTACGAAATGAACGAGAAACTTCGTCGATCTTGTAAATCAGCGTTTTTCAAACTTATTTCTCGCGACCCAGTGGAAGGAGAGGCAACATAAAATTAAAATGCTCTGACTTAAGTTTCCGTTAGCTTATAATGAAAAGCTATATATATTATACTAAAAATTGGCAGTTATCTAATTAGAACATTCCATTCTTTGACGTTTTTTTTTTACATATTTCAGCTGGTTATGCAGTGAGTGCTCACTGCTTTCATTATGAGCCTCGCAACTCAGTATTTGGTCGCGACCCAGTACTAGGTCGCGACTCGTACTTTGAAAAGCGCTGTTGCAAATTACGCGTCCCTGTTGTTATTCATAATACCTTCCTCCAAAATCTCAGGAGGCCAAGGCAAAAATTGGGATAGGTCGCCCAAACACGGCTAATTTTATTTTTTCCAAGCGACCTAAATTTTGAGACGGTCGTGCAGGTTTCTCCGTGCACAAAGGAAGGACGCATTTTTCATCCTGGAGCTTAGGTAACATTCTACGGCGTGAATGATACGGATGCGTCTCGGAGGCGAGACCGAGAACAAATTGATCGATTTTCTTTGTCTCGTAGCGATCGATGCTATGGGGGAATTAAGTGTGACGTGATTGTTTTTAAGGCAATTTTATTCAAAGGCAGACGTTTGTTTGTAATACAAGTTTCGAGTATCATTAATAAGCAGCTTTGAGTGATTTTCTTAATATTTTGCGCTTTTTCTTAAACAATGTACGCTCTAAATTACGAAAATTGTCCTAATTCAGTATTGTCTCTCCGAATGTATTATTTACCTTTAGGCCTTTTTCGTTCACCTTTCTTTTTTTCTGTCTAGCCTGACTTTTCCCCATGGATAACCTCGAGAAAGATCAATTTTCACTTGCTTTAATTCTCTAAAAAGGTCTTAAAATTTCGAATCGAGATGATGATTATAGAGAAACTCCAAACTTTGAAATAGTATTTCGATTGAAAATTAAATGACAAAACAATCTGAGCTTTACGACGCGTAGGTCCTAAAAATTTCATTGAAGACTCCTTCTCAGGAGCGGATTTAAAGGGTGCGAGGTCCGTAGGCGACGGTGGTTTACGAGGACCTAAGGCGAGTGGTTTCCGAGGCCCTTAGGTGGGAGTAACCACGATTTGCGAATCCTGAAAACATGTGGTCAAGTTTTATGGAGGAAAGCAGACTATCAGATTCTTGATAAATTACTTTGATATATGTTTACAATATAGTTTGTGGGTTTCTGAGGTCGATGTCGATCGTAGCTCAAAGTCTTCGAAAGAAACCATCAAAAATAATTATTTTTTCAGTGATACCCGTCAGCTGAGACTGGTCTTCGCCTAGTATCGTTTACGTTGGTCTTTGTTTTGAGAAATTTTCCCCCTCCTACACTAAACTCCTGACTCTGTGCACACTAACTCTCCATCGGCTCTAGGTGCGAGGCCCTTGGCCATGGGTTCCCAACCTCTTTCATGTGGTGAGCACCAAGTTGTATTCTGGTACATCAAGCGAACATAACTATTCTTGAGCACAAAATAATGATCATAAATACTAAAATCAAAGCAACACCATTGTTATTAGTAATGTTTTTATATACGTTTAGAAAGAAAGCAACTGATAATACTAAATTAATGATGTTAGGAAACGAGATTTAAGCATCGCAGAAGTGCACAACCAGGCTGCCGAAGAGTACAGCGGTGCTCGCGAGCACCAGGTTGGGAACCCCTGCCCTAGTCGGCCGTCCAGCCCTATATCCGCCTCTGCTCCTTCCCATTTACTTTGGAACAGGCAAAGTCAAACTGTAGACCGTATGTTTGTCTCTCTGTGGAATACATGCTTGTTTTTATTTTTTTATAAATCAATATTCTAAATTTTACGAACTAATTGTTTTTATCTCATCCATTAATGCATAATACATTTTTTCTTAATTGCTTCTCTTAATAAGTAAATATTCATTCAAGACGAAGAACGAAGTCGAAGTTTTTAACAACAGAGTTCATAGGGCCTTTTCGGAATAATATCAACTTAGTCACGATGTCTATGAATTTGAAATGCCTGCCTTAAAGAGGATGTCGATTTTTCCGATTATGGCGGGACTTGTACGTTTTTTAGACTTTTACCTTACTTAAGTTTCCTTAAGATTATCAGTTTCGCCAAGTTAAAGTGTCTAGGACAGTGTTTTTCAACCGAAGTTCCGCGAAATATTCCACCGAAAATAGTTTTTCTATAAACTTAGATTTCTTAATGAATTTAAAAATAAAGTATTTTTATTTTGTTCTCATACCGTAAGTCCATCTATCGAGGAAGCAGAAAGTAGCAGGTTACAACTTCTAACCTGTTGCAGTACGCATGTGCGTTCCCACAGCCATTGTAAATATATATATATTATATATATATATACAGTCAAACTCGTTTATAACGAGCACGGTTGTAACGAGGTCACGGCTATAGTGAGCAAATGCTACCTCCAAGATAAGTTTACGAGTATTTACATACAAATATTTCACGTATATAACGAGCACGCTTCACGGATATATCGAGCAAACTTCGACCACTTCTCACTGTCTCAAACGCGGTGGCGGTCAGCCCCTTCAATCTTCATAGTGACCCAAGATATGTAACCTTGTGTTCTCGAGTCCAGCCTCTACACCCTATCCTTCGGGGAGGTTAAAGACCGCGGCGTTGTTGTTAAAAAATAATCCCTTCGTCCAAACCAAGAATTCCCAACTTGCAAGTACAGTGGCACCCGCGGAGGTCCTTTGTCCTCTCCTCCCAACCCCCAGCTCTTTTACAGCCAGGAGGTTGTGTTTGGAAGGGGGGTAAAGGGCTAAGGGTATGTACAATGGCGCCCGCCCCCGTCGCTCAGCCGAATGCACCCAACACCCTTTCCCACGTAAAGATGGGAAATCCCACGTTTAATCCGTCTCCTCATTAACTCTTCCTGGAATTGGTATGCTCGCAGTTTGCAAAGAAAGTTCGTAGCGTTGATCACAAAAATCAGTTGAGATTTTGCCCTTGAACGAGTAACATGTCCGTACATAAAAGGAAGTGTCTGTCTATTCGCGAAAAGGTTGATATTATTCGAGAGTTAGAACGTGGTGAAAAAAATGTTGAAGTGTGCAAAAAATTTAATTTATCGTCGTCTACGGTTTCAAACTTATGGAAAAACAAAGAAGCGATTTTATCTGCACTAGAGAACAACCTAACAACGAACAAGAAAATGAGGAAGTGTGACTTGAGTACTGTTGATCAAGCACTGCTGGAATGGTTTAAGACGCAGAGAAATGCTGGTTTCCCCATCAACGGCCCCATTTTAAAGGTACAGGCAGATAAATTTGCAAAACAGTTAGGACATGAAAACTTCACATGCAATAATGGGTGGCTCGATCGTTTTAAAAATCGGCATAACATTGTTTATGCGAAAGTCAGTGGAGAGGCCCTGTCAGCAGATTCAAAAACGGCAAGTGAATGTGTGAAAAGTGTTTGGGAGGAGTGTCGAAATGTTACAGAGAAGAAGACATCTACATTGCCGACGAAACTGGACTGTTTTACAACATGATGCCTGATGCAACGTTTAAATTCAAAGGTGACAAATGTGTTGCTGGCAAAAGACCTAAGAATCGTTTAACAGTTTTAATGTGCGAAAACATGAATGGGAGTGACAAAAAAAAACTTTTTGTTATTGGTAAGTCACAAAAGCCGCGTTGTTTCAATAATGTAAAGAAGCTTTCCGTTGAATATGCAGCTAATAAAAAGGCATGGATGACTTCCAATATTTTTCAGCAGTATGTAAGTCAGTGGAACAACGAGTTACGGAGGAAAAATAGAAACATTCTACACCTTGTCGATAACTGTCCTGCGCACCCACATATGCAATGTAAAACTGGTGTTTTGCCTCCAAATGCGACTTCTATTTTGCAGCCAATGGACATGGGGATAATTAAAAGTTTTAAAGGCCATTTCAAGCGATTTTTTGTTCTACAGTTGATTGAAAGGAGGGAAAGAGGTTTAGATGGCAACGTCTCTGTATTGGATGCAATTCATTTGATGACAGATGCATGGGACAATGTTTCACCTACAACGATCATAAACTGTTTTCGGAAGTCTGGTTTAATATCGGGAGAATTTTCGATTGATAACCATAACGTTGATGAAGATGATCTACCTCTGTCAGAATGGCTTAAAGAAAATGGAATTGCGAATTTTGACCATGTAAATGACATTGACAATTTTGTTCATGTTGATGATGATTAATTACCAGTGGAATTCCTACGGAGTGTGAAATAATAGAGACAGTACAAAACACAGCAGACAGTGATGAAGACATTGTTGAATGTGTCGAAGACACAATCCCGACGAAAGCCGTGTCAACTTACTCTCAAGCTCAGGATGCTGTGGAAACATTAAATGATTTTTTTGAAAACATTGACATTTCCGATGGTGTTTTTAGTGCAATAAGTGTAATAAGAGGAAACTCCAAAGTGAAATCTATGAAACAGGCTACTATTCAAAGTTTGACTGTATATATGTATATATATATATATATATATATATATATATATATATATATATGTATATATATATATATATATATATATATATATATATATATATATATATATGGATGTCAACAAGGTGTTGGGATGAGGAAACCCAGTGAGCACTCACCAATCAAGACGACTTCAGGTTGGCGAGGCCCCGGGGATGTCGAAGCGACACACGTAAAATAACACAAAAACACAGAAATATATATATATATATATGCGCATGTATATAGGTGTTCCGCCAATTTTTTTCAATCCAAAGTGTTTCGCCACCCAAAAAAATTTGAAAAACACTGGTCTAGGGGAATGCGTCTCGTCACTGTCTTTCAGAAGTTAGAGAAGGTTTAGTTTGGTGGCACAAAATCTGTGATGGTTCTAGAGAACTGCAGATTTCTCTTTATACAAGGTAACTGTAAGAAAATGAAAAGTTACAAAAACATATTCGTTGAAATCATGGAATACGTTAAGGCGTGTTCCGATTGGATCGCAAAACGAATTTCCTTAATACTCCCGCACATAATATCCGCAGTCATATAAATTGGGAAACAGCCATCCAAGGATGAATGTTGTTAGTTAATGGCCCTTTTGTAGCCTTCATAAATTCAACCATAAAAAACTGATGGGATGATAGTATGTATGTTGCTTAAGTAGCACTTAAAAGGCCAACAATATATTAATAATATATAATACTTAATGCCATGGCGCATTAACAGTAATATTTGTAACGTTTACGATACAAAAAACTATTTTATTTAATTTTTATTGTTATCATCTATGAGTGGATTTGTAATATTTCTTACTTATTTTATAATTTGTTGTATTATATAAACTTCACCGCTAGTCATGTTATCAAACTTTAATTAAAAATTTCAAATATACTCAATTAATGAAGGCACAGTAAGAAGGAGGATCCTTTTTGTTCGCGTACCTTTTTGCTAGAAAACGTAAATATTAAGAAAAAATACCATATATTAAACGAAAGTAGTTTTATATACCAATGTATCGAATATTCAGTTTTCTTCTCGCTCGCAGGGCCTGCCAAACACCGAAGGGGACCGGATGCGATTACCCATGTGGGTCCCAGAAGATTAAGACGTATAGCAATAACGAACAAAATGTTAATTTTTCGTTGGAAGCTAGTTTGGCAAGTGATTTTTTTTGTAAAAGTTTATGCAAAAATTGACACCCGTTACTTTAATAACTGATATCTCCAAACTTCGTGGGAAGGGGAGGTGGGGGCGGGGTAAGCAATATTCGGAAGCAGGGGTGCCTCGCATCAGCTGCATCTTCCCATTCGGCCGGCCATGCATACGTGCGTAACGTGTACATTCTGGTATGAATGGGTCCGCTGACCTCGCCTGCCTCGTGTATTCAGCTTGTCGCTGGGATTGGAATCTTGTGTGACGCTGTGTTTTTCTTCATTGCAGGGGCTTCTTTCGACGCTCTTCCTAATCTTCTCTCCCTTGACTTGAAAGAATGGCTTCTTCCGAGGCGCCGGCCGCTCAAGGAGCGGCGTCGTCTTGTGGCGCCTTTGCAGTTCAGCTCCGACGCGCGTGCAAACACTACGGCAGGGGGAAGTCGAGAGTGAAAATCTTAGACAGCCTCGATATGACAGTGACCAAAGGAACGATGTGAGTCAAGGTCGCGGCCCCTTTTTGGCTCTCGACCCTTTTCTTATTTGAAGACGCGTCGAGTGAATGCTATCTCGAAAATGCATCCCAATTAGCACCATTACCCGACCGCTGAAACTGTTTGTCTTACCCACCTGGTAATTCTATTGAGCGAGACTAGGTGACGAGTTATTGCGTATATATTCTTTACGTTTCATGGACTCTCCCTTGGATTTGCATTAGGTACTTAAACGCGTTCTGAACGAATAACACTCGCCTCTTTATCCTGCAGATTAGGCAGCGCAACCGACATTTTTTGCTTTCATAGCCAAAGAAACAAATTCCAGAATAAGCATTTAAGTATCGAAAATGTAACAACTAAGTATGAAATTGTCTTAGGTATCTCCAATAACCATCACAAAGTTAGAGTGGAGATGCCTAAGACAGGTACTTAATTATTCAATTTTTTTTACTTAAGTACTTATTCTGGAATTTATTTTCTGCCATAAGACAAGCTCGATAGTAATTCTCTTCCATTTCTTCCACCGCTACACACGTGCCTACAACATGAAACATGCTAATTAGCCTAAAAATAAAATAAAATAAATTACGTAATAAATCAATAAATCCTATAGAAGTCCTGCTCATCCGAATTGATGACGGTGGGAGTCGAGGTAGCAGGAGCTACACGGTAGGCAGGCAAGTTAGTGTCATCCGTAGCTATCCAGCAGGTATTGCACATCGTCGATTTTATCGATACACGCTTCCTGGATCATTTCTGCGACGTCAGTGGCAATAAAACTTTATTTTATCGCTTTGCAGGAAATTTCTGAAGTTGTACAATTTTTCGATATTTTTGCAAAAATAATGCCGACTTCGTTCCCACAGGATTCGTCAATCGAGACCTAAAATTTCATTTCCATTTTTTCATTATTACTTTTCAGCTTTTATTTTAATTTTTATGATAAATGTATTAATCACATAAAAAAGTTAAAAAGCTTGTTGTGAAATATCTCTAAAACTCAAAAAGAAGTTTATTGCAAATTTCGTAAATGTTCGTATTTTCAAATATTTGAATTATATTAGCAAAATACAAAACTCTGCAGCATCGCCGCTGTTTGTTTATGCAATAAGAAAACGTTGTGGTGATTTTATATTGCCTTTTGGTCCTCAATATAAAAGTAGCCCTGATCAAATGTCTTAATATCAATGTTAATATCTTAATCTTAATATCAATGTTCTATTTCTTTAATTTTTTTGCCTTCTGAATTTACGCCACTTTTTGTAGTCGACCGTTTTTTCCAATTTTTCTGCTCCTGCATACTATAACAATAATACAGAATTCTCGGAAACTACTCGAATGGTCCTTCGCTTTGATAATAGACTCTTCTGATTCGCAATGCCAAATTATATTTCCTTAAATAGTTAAATTTTCTTATATACTGCAATCAGACGGATGTTTAAATTGAGTAACAGAAGGCAATTTGATTTTCGTGTTTGATAAGTATCGTAAATAAATCCTCCGAGACGTGATCTTCTACAGTTAAAAACTCGACATACTCATCACTCGGTGATTTGAAAAAGTATTCTTTCTCATAAATTCGTCACGGTACTGTTAGATCACGATTTAGCGACTCCCCTATATAGCGCCATCCCCGCCCTTAATCATTGTGAACAGAACTTCCATCTTATGGTTACAGAGCGAGCGCATACCTCGATATACCGCCACCCCCGCTTTAGCGCCAATGGTGGTGCTAAATTGGGGTTTGACTATACACTTCTTATGTATAAGGACCTCTTTCTACAGTCTCTATGCCTTTTTTCTTTCATTTGATTCGTGTAATTATGCGTCATATCCTAAATTTTACCGTAGGGAGTGCCCACGCTTCGACTGGTTTAGAAACCGCCTGTTTGTGATAATTACGTTTAGAAAAAAGGAATTACAAGATAGAATTATAAATATTCCTCATATCTCGAAATTAAATCTTGCCGCGAAAACAAAAATCGATGTTTAATTCTTGAAACCTGTTTCTTAAGTTCACTAGTGCAGCGGTTTTTAACTGGTGTGGCGCGAGGAGCCGGGAAGTGTGTCGCCAAAAATTTTAATAACGGCTTGGAGAAATAAACTAAATTTTGTCAAGCAGAGATTTTTTTCTTTTACGTCATTTTTGAAAATAATAAAAGCAATGTTTAGACTCAAATTCTTTATTATCACACATTACTCCTTTTTACTTTCTCCATAGAGAAAGTATACTAAGTGTGCTATGCCCTAGGCGGATGCCTCCATTCGCCTAGCCTTTTCCCGGCTCTGCTGCGATCTTATTCAATTTTGAATTTACGAAAGGAAGATAGAAAAAAAACTTAGAAAGAAACTGAGAAACGAACAACGCAAAATATAGCATGAAAAAGAGAGTTGAAGGTAAGAGGTTGAGTTTTCGCTGGCTGAAAACAATCTTAGAAGCTATGTTTTTTTCCTTAAGCCAGCAGATGAGGTGAGGTAGTACTTTTCCGTCGAAAAGTTGTCACAAACGAAGTGGTGGTAACAACGACGATGAGGCTGAAATCCAACTACGAAGATGAGGCTAAAATCCAACAACGACGATGAGGTCTCATCGTCGTTGTTACCACCACTATGTTTGTGATTAATTGTCGATGGGGAAAAGAGAGAGAGATGATAAGCCGATTCTTAAAACCGAGAAAAAACAATGTGCGTGTTACCTTTTATATCGAGAGGGGAGTGAGTGTCATATATCTCTGATCTTTTCCTCATATCCTCGAATGACATGAGGAAAACGCTGCAAAAAAGAGAGAGAAAATTTCTAAGGAGGTAGGGTAGGTGTTCATACGCAGATGTTGACGTATGGAAGAACAGGAAAGAGAAAGACGTGACAAGAAATCACCGATGTGCGGAACGAAGACACAAGAAGTGCGAAGTTTTACAAGGGAGGAAAAAAGTACCGGAGAGAGAAAGAAGGATACAGGTTTGCAAAGGAAGGAGCGATATCGACAAATTGCGTATGTGTTTATTCTGAATGCAATTTCTCAAGAGGTTAGAGTTGATGCTGTCGAGGAATGATAATGCCGGGTACCGATAAAGTAGCTGTTGATCAGTGGGCAGATTAAAAGAGAAAAAGCTCTCGTTAGGCAGGTAAATACCTATTTAAATATACAGCAAGAGTACTTGCACATTTTGAGAACGGGGAAACACTAAGTAAATGTTTTCGCTTTAGAGTGTTTATGTTGCTGTTATATAACTTCTTTACCATTCCAGATTTTTCTTTCATAAAAAAACCAGTGTCTGCCTAGGGTTAGTTTGCTTGTGCGCCTTCCATGTCTACATTACTCGCCTGATAAAAATGTTTTCAAGAAAAATTACCAAATCGAGTAAATATAAGAGTGGTGTAAAGAAATAATAGTAGAAATGGCAACCCTAAGATGATAGCATAGACAAAAGTGGAAAAATGAGTTAAACCTGCCAAGTTGACGTGTGGCTTTTAAGCATATCATTTGACGATAAAATGGTTTTATCGCATCTGATGGTGCTAGTTACTTAGCGGAACTTCTCGAGCAATAAATTCAGTTTGTGTGGGAGTTACTAGTTGCTCCTTTGTTGTGAAATATTCCTTAGATTATCTTTTATCGCTTTTTAAGTTCAATTGATAGGGTCGAAAACATCATACCACTAAAATGCTTATTCTGTCTTGTGGTCATTATCTCTGTAACGCTCTGTATCTCCGCCATTTTTAATCCTATCGACCTCAAATTTTGTACATAGACTCTTATTATGGTCCTTACAAAACATATGAATTTTGGTTTCACTCACAGTAGAAGGTCCTATTCCAGGACTCTTATTTTCGGGATTGGGCGCAGTAGGCGCCAGGGGCGTAGCCACTAGTCTTCTGTATTAACAAGATTGGAAAGGTGTACTCCATGTCGCAGTACACAGAGTTTCCAAATGCGTTCTTTGAGATTTCACAATGTTCTCAATATTTTTCGCTCAGATGAGAATTTAACGAGAAGCAAGCGAGGCACGTTGTAAAACACATGTAGGTCTTCATGTAAAGTAGTCGTAATTATTTTCCGATTTTAACCAAAATTAGAATCGGTCTATTAATTTTAACAAAACTCCCCAATACCAAATTTCAGCACAATATGTCAAGCGGTTCCCGAGTTGAAATAAAGGAACATCGCAAATTACATGTAGGTCTTCGTGTAAAGTGGTCATTTTTTCGGATTTTAACCAAAGTTGGAATTGATTGACCAATTTGACTAAAACTCCCCAGTACCAAATTTAATCAAAATACGTCTAGCGGTTCTCGAGTTGAAACAAAGGAACATTGTAAACTACATGTAGATCTTCGTGTAAAGTGGTCGTTATTGTTGTTCGTTAACCAAAATTGGAATCGATCGACCAATTTCACTGAAACTCTCCAATACCAAATTTCATCAAAATACGTCTAGCGGTTCCCGAGTTGAAACAAAGGAACATTGTAAACTACATGTAGGTCTTCATGTAAAGTGGTCGTCATTGTCGTCCGATTTTAACCAGAATTGTAATCGGTCGACCAATTTTATCAAAACTCTCCAATACCAAATTTCATCAAAATATGTCCAGTGGTTCCCGCGTTTTAACATGCGGACGGACGGACGGACGGAAACGACCTCCCCTATATGCGTTCACTTCGTGCAAAACGCATAATAAAAGGTAGTGTGTGTGTGTGTGTGTGGACAGCATATCTCCAAAACCAAGAAACTTAGAGACTTAAAACTTGGTATACTTATTAATGCGACCACGAGAATGTTGGAGGGGGATGGAGGGGGTGCCATTTCCCATAAGATAACAGATAAAATTCGATTTTTCGACTTACAGGCTTGACCAACCATCTCCGGACTGGGGCCATTTTAAATAAAAACAATAACGCTTCTTGTTCTTATCATCACATTTTGCTTACGATATAAAATCGCTCAAGTTATACTTTTAAATCATATTTATTTGAAATGTTTAAGCTTTTTAACAATATGTTGCCTTGCCGACCGTGTCAATGTTAAACCTCGAGATTGTATTATCGCCTAAATCCTTATACTCTATGCGTAAGGAATGCGTGCTTTGAATGCTTTAATACGAGAGAGAGAAGAAGAGAGAGAGAGAGAAAGAAAGAAAGAAAGAAGGAGAGAGACGGAGAGGGAGTGACAGACAAAATGAAATGTTCCATATTTTAAAAATAATTTTGGACCTATAAGAATTGTATAGCGTAATGTATTTCTTTGTTATACCATTTATATTCGCCCAAAACTATTTTTACTCTCTGGAACACTCAATTATGCGAATTTTATATTTATTGCTTACTTTTTAGTGCATTTAAAAGTTAGTTTCATTAATTTTTATTTCAATTTTAACTTAATACTCAATTCACGCATACTCGTCATATTTGACGGACAAATACGCTAGCTTTTAATAACAAGCAATCAAGTGGTAAACTTGTAGATAGTATCGAATAGCATATCACTGTCCACGGTAGAAAAATATCTAGTCGTGAAAGCTTTCAATACAAATAAAATTATTTTAAGTAAATCAGTCTTTTTCGGACAAAAATTACAATATTCCGATATCATCAAGGATCTCAAATACTAAAATAAAGCAGATATTCTTTCAGATGCAACGGTGCTGGTATATGCGAAACACGATAAAAAATCAAATACCAAATTGACAGTGGTGTGTTGAAATTAAAGAAATAGTAGAATAGGTGGAAACTCCCAGTTGATATCTAAGATATAGTCTCACGAATGATCTACCAAAAGCTTCATTTACTTGTCTGCGCAGTGAATGACTATAGCCAACAGGAAATTCATCCAAGGTCTAGATCTAAATCTAAATCGTGGAATTAGAGTGAAATACGGATAATCCGTCTAATCACGCTGCTACGATGAATATTTCAGAAGAATTCGATGAGAACGTGAAGGTGTGGCACGCAACAAAGATCGCGTAGAGAACGTCCACGTCAGATACGATAAAAACGACGAGCGTTACGTGTTTATTAGGCGTGTCGATCTCCTGAAGAAGAAAGCGCAGGTGGCGGAAGTTGAAGAGGGCGTGCGAGGGTAGCAAAGGGATGCACCCATGCCTATACAGACGATAATTGACACGTTCAATGCTTAAGAGGTTAACACGACGGTTGTGCAGAGAAAAAACATCAGAAAACCGTGTACGAGAGCCCGAAGAAAAATGGAATTGCGCCAACACGTTTTGTTTGATTTCGCGGTTCGAAGCTTATTTGCTTCCGTCCGAGTGCTGATGCACTTCGGTGCTTGTGGGTCCAGGGGCGAGGGGAGAAACTAAAGGTGACCCAGAAGGGTGTGTATGAGTGTGTGTGTGTGTTTGTGCGAGGATAATCGAAGAAGAGAATGGAAGGTCGGAGGAACCGACGGGATAAGATTGCCCTTGACCTGGAAGTGACAAGAGGTGTCGGGCCGTCAAGAGATGTGAAGAAATTGTTTCGTTCGAATAAATTGCGCAACGTCGCGATTCGAACGCGGATCACCCGTAGTTAATTGTCGTTTGAAAAAAATGGACGTCGAACGAAAAGATGTCGGCGGGAGCTCCCGATAAGGGGCAAGGAGATAAAAAAGGATTGGCTTCGCCGCTTGAATCCGAATGCTTTTGACATTGAAGTCGGGGATTCCTTTGTCACCCGAAAGTTTCTTGATGAGCCATTACCGCGTCACGGAAAAAGAGCAACAACATGAAAGAGACTGGATTTCAAACGCTTAACTTTTTGAGACTGGGGTAAGAATTAAATAAACTAGCACAAACCTTACCGTTTTTAAAGCAACGATTTCATTGGAGCGAAAAATATGAAAATAAATAATGATTTGAGAACTCCAAGTTTCTGAAGAAGATTATACGACTTGTAATATGTTCGAATATTATAGGATAGATCGCCAAATCTCTCAAACATTTACCTATAAGTACCGAAAAATGAAAGTAAAACTACCAAAATCAATCAAAATGTCATGCCGTATTCTAATAACTTAATACGGGCATAATTGTAAACATCGGAAGGGAGTTAAATTTTGGATTTAAGACTCCATCTGATATTTGATAAAAATGCAGCAAAATTACATAGAAATGGGGACGGCCTGTGTATAAGGTATTTAAAATGATTTTTGACATTTAGATAATACGTCGATGATGTACTCTACGATCAAATATTCTTTATTCAATTACAAAATCCAAGTCCTTCATAGTTTACTGAACCAGCACTAAGACGATTCAATTTCCTTAAGAGGTCATTTCATCATCGTCAAAATTTTTATAAATAACAAATTACATTAAGTAACAATAATAACTCGCTATCAAAAAACTTAATTCAATACTATGTGATAAAGATAAAAATAAGCTAAAGGAATTACACCCAAAGCAATGATTCGGAAAGGGGTAGCGCAAGTAAATAAAACAAGGTCAGCCCGGATTACTCCAGCATCCTGTAATAGCCGAAGGCAATGGCCGATAGAGCTACAGAGACATATGGATTAATTTCTTTCTGGCAAAACTCATGGTACGTATTTCACTAATAAAGCTGGAAAAAAATAACGTCGACCCAGAATGGTCTCGAACACCCAACCTTTTGGTTAACAGCCGAACTCGCTAGCGGGTTGCCATACGGAGATTTGTTGTACAGAATTTTTCCCTGACCCTTATAATTTTATTCTACCATAAAAACCTAAATAAAATAATGTCGCCCCCGGGAGGGCTCGAACCACCAACTTTTCGGTTAACAGCCGAACGCGCTAGACGATTGCGCCACGGAGGCTTGTTTTATAGGGTATTTTCCGTGATCCTAATTATTTTTATTCTATTACAAAAGGCTAAATAAAATAATGTCGCCCCCGGGTGGGCTCGAACCACCAACCTTTCGGTAAACAGCGAACGCGCTAGCCGATTACGCCAGGGAGGCTTGCTGTATAGGGTATTTTTCTTTATCCTAATTATATTTATTCTACTACAAAAGGCTAAATAAAATTACGCCGCCCCCGGGTGGGTTCGAACCAACAAACTTTCGGTTAACAGCCGAACGCGCTAGCCGATTGCGCCACGGAGGCTTGTTTTATAGGGTATTTTCCGTGATCCTAATTATTTTTATTCTACTACGAAAATAGATAAAATAATGTCGCCACCAGGTGGGCTCGAACCACCAACCTTTCGGTTAACAACCGAACGCACTAGCTGATTGCACCACGGAGGCTTGTTGTATGGGGTATTTTCCGTGATCCTAATTATTTTAATTCTACTACAATAGGCTCAATAAAATTATGTCGCCCCCGGGTGGGCTCGAACCACCAACCTTTCGGTTAACAGCCGAACGCGCTAGCCGATTGCGCCACGGAGGCTTGCTGTATATGGTATTTTCCGTGATCCTAATTATTTTTATTCTATTACAAAAGGCTAAATAAAATTATGTCGCCCCCGGGTGGGCTCGAACCACCAACCTTTCGGTTAACAGCCGAACTCGCTAGCGGGTTGCCATACGGAGATTTGTTGTACAGAATTTTTCCCTGACCCTTATAATTTTATTCTACCATAAAAACCTAAATAAAATAATGTCGCCCCCGGGAGGGCTCGAACCACCAACTTTTCGGTTAACAGCCGAACGCGCTAGACGATTGCGCCACGGAGGCTTGTTTTATAGGGTATTTTCCGTGATCCTAATTATTTTTATTCTATTACAAAAGGCTAAATAAAATAATGTCGCCCCCGGGTGGGCTCGAACCACCAACCTTTCGGTAAACAGCGAACGCGCTAGCCGATTACGCCAGGGAGGCTTGCTGTATAGGGTATTTTTCTTTATCCTAATTATATTTATTCTACTACAAAAGGCTAAATAAAATTACGCCGCCCCCGGGTGGGTTCGAACCAACAACCTTTCGGTTAACAGCCGAACGCGCTAGCCGATTGCGCCACGGAGGCTTGTTTTATAGGGTATTTTCCGTGATCCTAATTATTTTTATTCTACTACGAAAATAGATAAAATAATGTCGCCCACGGGTGGGCTCGAACCACCAACCTTTCGGTTAACAACCGAACGCACTAGCTGATTGCACCACGGAGGCTTGTTGTATGGGGTATTTTCCGTGATCCTAATTATTTTAATTCTACTACAATAGGCTCAATAAAATAATGTCGCCCCCGGGTGGGCTCGAACCACCAACCTTTCGGTTAACAGCCGAACGCGCTAGCCGATTACGCCACGGAGGCTTGCTGTATATGGTATTTTCCGTGATCCTAATTATTTTTATTCTATTACAAAAGGCTAAATAAAATTATGTCGCCCCCGAGTGGGCTCGAACCACCAACCTTTCGGTTAACAGCCGAACGCGCTAGCCGATTGCGCCACGGAGGCCTGTTGTTTAGTGTATTTTCCGTGATCCTAAATATTTTTATTGTACTACGAAAATAGATAAAATAATGTCGCCCCCGGGTGGGCTCGAACCACCAACCTTACGCCTAACAGCCGAACGCGCTAGCCGATTGCGCCACGAACGCTTGTTGTATTGGGTTTTTTTCGTTATCCTAATTATTTTTATTCTACTACAATAGGCTAAATAAAATTATGCCGCCCCCGGGTGGGCTCGAACCACCAACCTTTCGGTTAACAGCCGAACGCGCTAGCCGATTGCGCCACGGAGGCGTGTTTTATAGGGTATTTTCGGTGATCCTAATTATTTTTATTCTATTACAAAAGGCTAAATAAAATTATGTCGCCCCCGTGTGGGCTCGAACCACATACCTTTCGGTTAACAGCCGAACGCGCTAGCCGATTGCGCCACGGAGGCTTGCTGTATATGGTATTTTCCGTGATCCTAATTATTTTTATTCTATTACAAAAGGCTAAATAAAATTATGTCGCCCCCGGGTGGGCTCGAACCACCAACATTTCGGTTAACAGCCGATTGCGCCACGGAGGCTTGTTTTATAGGGTATTTTCCGTGATCCTAATTATTTTTATTCTACTACGAAAATAGATAAAATAATGTCGCCCACGGGTGGGCTCGAACCACCAACCTTTCGGTTAACAACCGAACGCACTAGCTGATTGCACCACGGAGGCTTGTTGTATGGGGTATTTTCCGTGATCCTAATTATTTTAATTCTACTACAATAGGCTCAATAAAATAATGTCGCCCCCGGGTGGGCTCGAACCACCAACCTTTCGGTTAACAGCCGAACGCGCTAGCCGATTGCGCCACGGAGGCTTGCTGTATATGGTATTTTCCGTGATCCTAATTATTTTTATTCTATTACAAAAGGCTAAATAAAATTATGTCGCCCCCGGAAGGGCTCGAACCACCAACCTTTCGGTTAACAGCCGAACGCGCTAGCCGATTGCGCCACAGAGGCCTGTTGTTTAGTGTATTTTCCGTGATCCTAAATATTTTTATTGTACTACGAAAATAGATAAAATAATGTCGCCCCCGGGTGGGCTCGAACCACCAACCTTACGCCTAACAGCCGAACGCGCTAGCCGATTGCGCCACGGACGCTTGTTGTATTGGGTTTTTTTCGTTATCCTAATTATTTTTATTCTACTACAATAGGCTAAATAAAATTATGCCGCCCCCGGGTGGGCTCGAACCACCAACCTTTCGGTTAACAGCCGAACGCGCTAGCCGATTGCGCCACGGAGGCGTGATTTATAGGGTATTTTCGGTGATCCTAATTATTTTTATTCTATTACAAAAGGCTAAATAAAATTATGTCGCCCCCGTGTGGGCTCGAACGACATACCTTTCGGTTAACAGCCGAACGCGCTAGCCGATTGCGCCACGGAGGCTTGTTTTATAGGGTATTTTTCTTTATCCTATTTATTTTTATTCTACTACAAAAGGCTAAATAAAATTATGCCGCCCCCGGGTGGGCTCGAACCACCAACCTTTCGGTTAACAGCCGAACGCGCTAGCCGATTGCGCCACGGAGGCTTGTTGTATAGGTTTTTCCCTAACCCTTATTATTTTATTCTACTACAAAAACCTAAATAAAATAATGTCGCTCCCGGGTGGGCTCGAACCACCAATATTTCGATTCACAGTCGAACGCGCTAGCCGATTGCGCCACGGAGGCTTGTTGTATAGGATAATTTCCGTGTCCCTAATTATTTTTATTCTACTGCGAAAACTAAAATAAAATAATGGTACCGTCTCGTAAACTGATAAAATATAGATTTGACAGCTAAAATTCACCTACCTTCCTTGCTCTATGCAAGTGCTCATGTTGCTATCAATTTGTTTTTGGACGCTTCTGAAATATACTTTTTTTGGCATGTCTCAGAATACACCGAGCATTCAATGTTTTCGAATTCAGATGTTTGTATACGCTCTGACTAAGGGCAAGGGCATGTTATTTATGAATAATGTTTTGAAAACTTTGTATATTCAATTAATAAAGAAACTGTCACAGGATGTGACATGGGCGTACGTTCCAACCCTTCTCAATCTCGCCGACCGTCCTTCCCGGACTATCCTGCCTCCTATATGCCAGGCCGGCTCGCCATTCGTGATGCCGTTTGAACCTGGTATATAAGGGGCAGGGTAACCGGGACCAAAGGACTTGGAAATTCGGCAGAAATTGGGATAGGCGTTGGGACGTGCGCCCATCATCATCATCAGTTTTCAGCCGTTCAATTCGATGATTTAAATTTACTTTTTATTTCGAAATTCTACGTAAAATTTACGTTTATTTTACAATACTTTGATTATTTATTAAAAATTTTATAAAGATAAACGATTAACGGTCAAACGACCACCGAAGTTCCTCTCTTCCGAACCTCGTTTAACAGAACTCGAGGAACTCTCAGCAGGGCAAATGCATGACCTTATCTGTATAGAAAGGCTCGTGGAATATCCCACCATTAGGTCGGCAAATATAATCTCAAAAACCTCAACGGGGCTAAGAAACGCGTGTTCTCAAAACTACCTTAGGGCCTTGCGGTTACCTGACTGTTCAGAGTAGAAGCGTGAGCTTTTCAAAAAGACGCATAGTTGAGTGTAAGGAGTGTAACTTCTTTCAGTCCCAATGTTAATGCAAGCCCAGAAAAGAAACAAAATTTTAGGTAGAAAATAATATTGCAATAAATAAGCAGAAACGAATTTAATATTATAATTCAGTATAGGTTTTTAGACGGATACTTTTCCATCTTGTTGGAAAATCGACGACGATTCATTTTTTCGATTTTGAAAATTTATCGACGTTTTTCCATTTAAATGGAATCCTATCAAGCCTAGATGTATCTACAATTCCATATAAGATATATATATATATATATACATAGGTATGTTTCATAAATATATTCATTAAATTAAAATTGAAAGTGTATGAAAATTTCGAGACGTTCCTTACAATTAGGATTTGGCAGATTATTCAGAATTGTCGAGATCTCCTAGTTCTTCATGATATTGAGAGAATATATACCGCCAATAATCAATAAAAAGATCATGAAAATCAAATACTAAATTCAGGTAAAATACTTGCCACCAGTGGAAATTATCCGAAAGACATCTTTTATATATAATTACTCAATGTCTGTCTGACTTTCTTTTCGTCTACCCCCCCTTTTATCTCTTGAACAGTTTAACTGATAGTAGCTCAATAACTTTGGCCAAAACTAACAAAAGTGGAATACTCCTTTAGCCAAAACAACTAGAGGGCTGCAAAACCCAATGCATTTCGCCCACAAGGTGGGCATCGTCAGGGGTAGAACCTGTTTCAACAGTGACTGGAAGCCAACTGCCAGGTTGAAACGAAAAGTATTAAGAAGACGACCGAGAAACAAGCGAAACGCGGAAAGATTTTTCGGCGTGTGTGTCGTTTAAATCTGTCAATTTGTATAGGGTCTTGTTGAAATCTGTGTCTGTGTTCATAAGTGTATCGCGGTTTTTGTAAATGTGAAGGTTTTCTAACGAGTTTAGTGAGTTATTGGCTGAAGTTATCAGTGTTAAATCGTTTACGTGTATACTATGACCTGTTTCAAAGATGTGGTTGGCAACGCTTGATTTTTCAAAACGATTATATTTATAGTGAGCCATGTGTTCCTTGAAGCGTGTTATTAGTTTCCTTCTTGTTTGTCCTATGTACTTTTTGTCGCAGTGTGAGCATTGTATTTTATAAATACCGGACTTCTTCAAAGATTCTGTTCTGTCTTTTGTACTGCCCAGTAAATATTTCAAATTAAAAGGATTTGTATATGTTATGGTATAATTCTTATGTTTAAAAATTTTGTTCAAGCCTCTGTTTAATGGTGGACAATAAGGCAATTTTACAAATTTGTCCTCTTTTTTGGTGTGTAATTTAAGGGAAGTGGCATTGGACAAAGTTTTATTAAAGTTATGTTTTCTCACTACTTTATTAATGAAATTATTATCGTATCCAAGTTTAGCGGCAATTTGTTTTATGTGTTTAAGTTCCTTTGCATATCTGATTTTATTGAGGGGGATGTTACATAATCTGTGTGTTAAAACTTGAAACACAGCTATTTTTTGGTTCATAGGGTGAAAGGAGTTGTTAGGAATAAAGTTATCAGTATGTGTAGGTTTTCTAAAAATGTCAAACTCAATGTGTTGTCTATTATTTATGATAAGCAAGTCCAAAAATGGCAAGGTGTTGTTTTCTTGAAGTTCATAAGAGAACTTGATTGAAGGATATATGTTGTTTAACTGATTAACAAATTCATCTACATTTTGTTTCTTTAAATCAAAGATTGTGAATATGTCATCCACGTACCTCAACCATATATCTGGAAAGTAATGAAATATTTCTTTGCAATCGTTTTCAAAAGAGGACATGAAAATGTTGGCTAAAAAGGGAGGTAAGGGGTTTCCCATAGAAGTGCCTTGAGTTTGTTTGTAAATTTCATTTTTAAATGAAAAAACGTTCTGTGACATGCATAAATTATTAAGTTGTAAATATTCGAGGACAATTTCATCAGAAAAATTTTGTTTTAGTAACAATGATTTTAAAATTTGGGATGTTTCTTCCAGAGGTACAATTGGGAAGAGGCTTTTGACGTCAAAGGAGACCAAAATCTCAGACTCTTTTAATGTTATGTCTTTTAGTTTACTTATCACGGGGGCGGCATAATTTTATTTAGCCTTTTGTAGTAGAATAAAAATAATTAGGATAAAGAAAAATACCCTATACAACAAGCCTCCGTGGCGCAATCGGCTAGCGCGTTCGGCTGTTAACCGAAAGGTTGGTGGTTCGAGCCCACCCGGGGGCGGCATAATTTTATTTAGGCTTTTATAGTAGAATAAAAATAAATAGGATAAAGAAAAATACCCTGTACAACAAGCCTCCGTGGCGCAATCGGCTAGCGCGTTCGGCTGTTAACCGAAAGGTTGGTGGTTCGAGCCCACCCGGGGGCGGCATAATTTTATTTAGGCTTTTATAGTAGAATAAAAATAAATAGGATAAAGAAAAATACCCTGTACAACAAGCCTCCGTGGCGCAATCGGCTAGCGCGTTCGGCTGTTAACCGAAAGGTTGGTGGTTCGAGCCCACCCGGGGGCGGCATAATTTTATTTAGGCTTTTATAGTAGAATAAAAATAAATAGGATAAAGAAAAATACCCTATACAACAAGCCTCCGTGGCGCAATCGGCTAGCGCGTTCGGCTGTTAACCGAAAGGTTGGTGGTTCGAGCCCACCCGGGGGCGGCATAATTTTATTTAGGCTTTTATAGTAGAATAAAAATAAATAGGATAAAGAAAAATACCCTATACAACAAGCCTCCGTGGCGCAATCGGCTAGCGCGTTCGGCTGTTAACCGAAAGGTTGGTGGTTCGAGCCCACCCGGGGGCGGCATAATTTTATTTAGCCTTTTGTAGTAGAATAAAAATAAATAGGATAAAGAAAAATACCCTATACAACAAGCCTCCGTGGCGCAATCGGCTAGCGCGTTCGGCTGTTAACCGAAAGGTTGGTGGTTCGAGCCCACCCGGGGGCGGCATAATTTTATTTAGGCTTTTATAGTAGAATAAAAATAAATAGGATAAAGAAAAATACCCTATACAACAAGCCTCCGTGGCGCAATCGGCTAGCGCGTTCGGCTGTTAACCGAAAGGTTGGTGGTTCGAGCCCACCCGGGGGCGGCATAATTTTATTTAGGCTTTTATAGTAGAATAAAAATAAATAGGATAAAGAAAAATACCCTATACAACAAGCCTCCGTGGCGCAATCGGCTAGCGCGTTCGGCTGTTAACCGAAAGGTTGGTGGTTCGAGCCCACCCGGGGGCGACATTATTTTGTTTATTTTCGTAGTAGAATAAAAATAATTTGGATCACGGAAAATACCCTATAAAACAAGCCTCCGTGGCGCAATCGGCTAGCGCGTTCGGCTGTTAACCGAAAGGTTGGTGGTTCGAGCCCACCCGGGGGCGGCATAATTTTATTTAGGCTTTTGTAGTAGAATAAAAATAAATAGGATAAAGAAAAATACCCTATACAACAAGCCTCCGTGGCGCAATCGGCTAGCGCGTTCGGCTGTTAACCGAAAGGTTGGTGGTTCGAGCCCACCCGGGGGCGGCATAATTTTATTTAGGCTTTTATAGTAGAATAAAAATAAATAGGATAAAGAAAAATACCCTATACAACAAGCCTCCGTGGCGCAATCGGCTAGCGCGTTCGGCTGTTAACCGAAAGGTTGGTGGTTCGAGCCCACCCGGGGGCGGCATAATTTTATTTAGCCTTTTGTAGTAGAATAAAAATAAATAGGATAAAGAAAAATACCCTATACAACAAGCCTCCGTGGCGCAATCGGCTAGCGCGTTCGGCTGTTAACCGAAAGGTTGGTGGTTCGAGCCCACCCGGGGGCGGCATAATTTTATTTAGCCTTTTGTAGTAGAATAAAAATAAATAGGATAAAGAAAAATACCCTATACAACAAGCCTCCGTGGCGCAATCGGCTAGCGCGTTCGGCTGTTAACCGAAAGGTTGGTGGTTCGAGCCCACCCGGGGGCGGCATAATTTTATTTAGGCTTTTATAGTAGAATAAAAATAAATAGGATAAAGAAAAATACCCTATACAACAAGCCTCCGTGGCGCAATCGGCTAGCGCGTTCGGCTGTTAACCGAAAGGTTGGTGGTTCGAGCCCACCCGGGGGCGGCATAATTTTATTTAGCCTTTTGTAGTAGAATAAAAATAAATAGGATAAAGAAAAATACCCTATACAACAAGCCTCCGTGGCGCAATCGGCTAGCGCGTTCGGCTGTTAACCGAAAGGTTGGTGGTTCGAGCACACCCGGGGGCGGCATAATTTTATTTAGGCTTCTATAGTAGAATAAAAATAAATAGGATAAAGAAAAATACCCTATACAACAAGCCTCCGTGGCGCAATCGGCTAGCGCGTTCGGCTGTTAACCGAAAGGTTGGTGGTTCGAGCCCACCCGGGGGCGACATTATTTTGTTTATTTTCGTAGTAGAATAAAAATAATTTGGATCACGGAAAATACCCTATAAAACAAGCCTCCGTGGCGCAATCGGCTAGCGCGTTCGGCTGTTAACCGAAAGGTTGGTGGTTCGAGCCCACCCGGGGGCGGCATAATTTTATTTAGGCTTTTGTAGTAGAATAAAAATAAATAGGATAAAGAAAAATACCCTATACAACAAGCCTCCGTGGCGCAATCGGCTAGCGCGTTCGGCTGTTAACCGAAAGGTTGGTGGTTCGAGCCCACCCGGGGGCGGCATAATTTTATTTAGGCTTTTATAGTAGAATAAAAATAAATAGGATAAAGAAAAATACCCTATACAACAAGCCTCCGTGGCGCAATCGGCTAGCACGTTCGGCTGTTAACCGAAAGGTTGGTGGTTCGAGCCCACCCGGGGGCGGCATAATTTTATTTAGCCTTTTGTAGTAGAATAAAAATAAATAGGATAAAGAAAAATACCCTATACAACAAGCCTCCGTGGCGCAATCGGCTAGCGCGTTCGGCTGTTAACCGAAAGGTTGGTGGTTCGAGCCCACCCGGGGGCGGCATAATTTTATTTAGCCTTTTGTAGTAGAATAAAAATAAATAGGATAAAGAAAAATACCCTATACAACAAGCCTCCGTGGCGCAATCGGCTAGCGCGTTCGGCTGTTAACCGAAAGGTTGGTGGTTCGAGCCCACCCGGGGGCGGCATAATTTTATTTAGCCTTTTGTAGTAGAATAAAAATAAATAGGATAAAGAAAAATACCCTATACAACAAGCCTCCGTGGCGCAATCGGCTAGCGCGTTCGGCTGTTAACCGAAAGGTTGGTGGTTCGAGCCCACCCGGGGGCGGCATAATTTTATTTAGCCTTTTGTAGTAGAATAAAAATAAATAGGATAAAGAAAAATACCCTATACAACAAGCCTCCGTGGCGCAATCGGCTAGCGCGTTCGGCTGTTAACCGAAAGGTTGGTGGTTCGAGCCCACCCGGGGGCGGCATAATTTTATTTAGGCTTTTATAGTAGAATAAAAATAAATAGGATAAAGAAAAATACCCTATACAACAAGCCTCCGTGGCGCAATCGGCTAGCGCGTTCGGCTGTTAACCGAAAGGTTGGTGGTTCGAGCCCACCCGGGGGCGGCATAATTTTATTTAGCCTTTTGTAGTAGAATAAAAATAAATATGATAAAGAAAAATACCCTATACAACAAGCCTCCGTGGCGCAATCGGCTAGCGCGTTCGGCTGTTAACCGAAAGGTTGGTGGTTCGAGCCCATCCGGGGGCGGCATAATTTTATTTAGGCTTTTATAGTAGAATAAAAATAAATAGGATAAAGAAAAATACCCTATACAACAAGCCTCCGTGGCGCAATCGGCTAGCGCGTTCGGCTGTTAACCGAAAGGTTGGTGGTTCGAGCCCACCCGGGGGCGACATTATTTTGTTTATTTTCGTAGTAGAATAAAAATAATTTGGATCACGGAAAATACCCTATAAAACAAGCCTCCGTGGCGCAATCGGCTAGCGCGTTCGGCTGTTAACCGAAAGGTTGGTGGTTCGAGCCCACCCGGGGGCGGCATAATTTTATTTAGGCTTTTATATTAGAATAAAAATAAATAGGATAAAGAAAAATACCCTATACAACAAGCCTCCGTGGCGCAATCGGCTAGCGCGTTCGGCTGTTAACCGAAAGGTTGGTGGTTCGAGCCCACCCGGGGGCGGCATAATTTTATTTAGCCTTTTGTAGTAGAATAAAAATAAATAGGATAAAGAAAAATACCCTATACAACAAGCCTCCGTGGCGCAATCGGCTAGCGCGTTCGGCTGTTAACCGAAAGGTTGGTGGTTCGAGCCCACCCGGGGGCGGCATAATTTTATTTAGCCTTTTGTAGTAGAATAAAAATAAATAGGATAAAGAAAAATACCCTATACAACAAGCCTCCGTGGCGCAATCGGCTAGCGCGTTCGGCTGTTAACCGAAAGGTTGGTGGTTCGAGCCCACCCGGGGGCGGCATAATTTTATTTAGCCTTTTGTAGTAGAATAAAAATAAATAGGATAAAGAAAAATACCCTATACAACAAGCCTCCGTGGCGCAATCGGCTAGCGCGTTCGGCTGTTAACCGAAAGGTTGGTGGTTCGAGCCCACCCGGGGGCGGCATAATTTTATTTAGGCTTTTATAGTAGAATAAAAATAAATAGGATAAAGAAAAATACCCTATACAACAAGCCTCCGTGGCGCAATCGGCTAGCGCGTTCGGCTGTTAACCGAAAGGTTGGTGGTTCGAGCCCACCCGGGGGCGGCATAATTTTATTTAGCCTTTTGTAGTAGAATAAAAATAAATAGGATAAAGAAAAATACCCTATACAACAAGCCTCCGTGGCGCAATCGGCTAGCGCGTTCGGCTGTTAACCGAAAGGTTGGTGGTTCGAGCCCACCCGGGGGCGGCATAATTTTATTTAGGCTTTTATAGTAGAATAAAAATAAATAGGATAAAGAAAAATACCCTATACAACAAGCCTCCGTGGCGCAATCGGCTAGCGCGTTCGGCTGTTAACCGAAAGGTTGGTGGTTCGAGCCCACCCGGGGGCGACATTATTTTGTTTATTTTCGTAGTAGAATAAAAATAATTTGGATCACGGAAAATACCCTATAAAACAAGCCTCCGTGGCGCAATCGGCTAGCGCGTTCGGCTGTTAACCGAAAGGTTGGTGGTTCGAGCCCACCCGGGGGCGGCATAATTTTATTTAGGCTTTTATATTAGAATAAAAATAAATAGGATAAAGAAAAATACCCTATACAACAAGCCTCCGTGGCGCAATCGGCTAGCGCGTTCGGCTGTTAACCGAAAGGTTGGTGGTTCGAGCCCACCCGGGGGCGGCATAATTTTGTTTAGGCTTTTATAGTAGAATAAAAATAAATAGGATAATGAAAAATACCCTATACAACAAGCCTCCGTGGCGCAATCGGCTAGCGCGTTCGGCTGTTAACCGAAAGGTTGGTGGTTCGAGCCCACCCGGGGGCGGCATAATTTTATTTAGCCTTTTGTAGTAGAATAAAAATAAATAGGATAAAGAAAAATACCCTATAAAACAAGCCTCCGTGGCGCAATCGGCTAGCGCGTTCGGCTGTTAACCGAAAGGTTGGTGGTTGGAGCCCACCCGGGGGCGACATTATTTAATTTAGCTTTTTGTAGTAGAATAAAAATAAATAGGATAAAGAAAAATACCCTATACAACAAGCCTCCGTGGCGCAATCGGCTAGCGCGTTCGGCTGTTAACCGAAAGGTTGGTGGTTCGAGCCCACCCGGGGGCGGCATAATTTTATTTAGGCTTTTATAGTAGAATAAAAATAAATAGGATAAAGAAAAATACCCTATACAACAAGCCTCCGTGGCGCAATCGGCTAGCGCGTTCGGCTGTTAACCGAAAGGTTGGTGGTTCGAGCCCACCCGGGGGCGACATTATTTTGTTTATTTTCGTAGTAGAATAAAAATAATTTGGATCACGGAAAATACCCTATAAAACAAGCCTCCGTGGCGCAATCGGCTAGCGCGTTCGGCTGTTAACCGAAAGGTTGGTGGTTCGAGCCCACCCGGGGGCGGCATAATTTTATTTAGCCTTTTGTAGTAGAATTAAAATAAATAGGATAAAGAAAAATACCCTATAAAACAAGCCTCCGTGGCGCAATCGGCTAGCGCGTTCGGCTGTTAACCGAAAGGTTGGTGGTTGGAGCCCACCCGGGGGCGACATTATTTAATTTAGCTTTTTGTAGTAGAATAAAAATAAATAGGATAAAGAAAAATACCCTATACAACAAGCCTCCGTGGCGCAATCGGCTAGCACGTTCGGCTGTTAACCGAAAGGTTGGTGGTTCGAGCCCACCCGGGGGCGACATTATTTTATTAATTTTCGTAGTAGAATAAAAATAATTAGGATCACGGAAAATACCCTATAAAACAAGCCTCCGTGGCGCAATCGGCTGTTAACCGAAAGGTTGGTGGTTCGAGCCCACCCGGGGGCGGCATAATTTTATTTAGCCTTTTGTAGTAGAATAAAAATAAATAGGATAAAGAAAAATACCCTATAAAACAAGCCTCCGTGGCGCAATCGGCTAGCGCGTTCGGCTGGTAACCGAAAGGTTGGTGGTTGGAGCCCACCCGGGGGCGACATTATTTAATTTAGCTTTTTGTAGTAGAATAAAAAAAATTAGGATTACGGAAAATACCCTTTACAACAAGCCTCCGTGGCGCAATCGGCTAGCGCGTTCGGCTGTTAACCGAAATTGTGGTGATTCGAGCCCACCCGGGGGGCGACATAATTTTATTTAGGTTTTTGTAGTAGGATAAAAATAATTAGGGTCACGGAAAATACCGTATATAACAAGCCTCCGTGAAGCAATCGGGGTTTAACTGACTGTTTGGTGGTTCCGGCCCACCCGTGGGCGATAAGTTTATTTAGCCTTTTGCAGTAGAATAAAAATAAGATTATTTTCATTTTTAGGCGTTCTCTACCAGCGAAGCGATAGTAGCGGATCCCCGGGCACTTCTCGCTCTACGTCCTTCCGTCTGTCGTAGATTTCATAACCTAAACCGCTGGACGGATTTTATTTAAATAAAGTAGGGGTGATCGTTATTAAATGTATCGCCTAAATCTGATTTTGAACTACATCTGTCAATTAGAACTTCCACTTTACATAAATACTTTAATAAACATATATCCGTATGTCGTTAAATGGCATCCGTGAATCAACAATTAAAACCATAAATTTCTCTCCCTAGCTCTTATATGATACGTTAAGCAGTCGGCCTCCTTGGAGCTCTTCGTTATGAGTAGGCTAATGCCGGTACCGTGTTTCCCTCCTCCCTTGTGTATGTGTTCGGTGTGGAAGGAATAATGGTTATAATAACCCAAGAGATTGATTGGCCAGAAATTCCATGGAGTATACTTTTTCATCTTGTTTTAACATCACATAAACGGATGTGTATTTTTTTACGTGAAAGTATAATTTTAGACTGAAATACATTATAAGTGTAAATTTTTATTTCCAACGTTGATTATAAATGTAAGAAGAATGATCTTAAATGATTCCGCATTTAAAATTTTGATTTTGTTCGAACATATTTGTCGCAAATTTATTGAAATTTTCTCGATTGAGTAAACCATTCTGTTAAACGGTTCGTTAATACAATATTTGGCGAAGAGTGATGCATAATTTTTTAAACATGAAAATTAAATCACTCTTTTATGAAAATAATATAAGATTAAAGACAGGTTTCAATAAAAGAATGTGCAATTGCCGTTTAACATAAAATATTTTAATGCAAAACGCGAGAGCAGGGATGGCCAACCCATGGCCCGCGACGACATTTGGTATGACCCGCGGTACTCAGTCGAGCACTCAACCGAGAAAAATATATTTTTGGTCCGAGTGGAAGCAAAACCTAAGCCTGAAGTTTGTTTTGATCTTCTTCCTTCTACCCGTTAAGATAATATACGGGTTTTCCCACCATTCCGTTATTTTGATTTCCACACTCTTCCCTTATGCTATTATCCCATGCTCTGTTGTTGCGGAGACAATGACCCTGGTATGGGACAAAAGAAAGTGTCCGGTTTATTGGGCCTACGGAAAATTCATCGACCACAATTCATCGAAACACAATTCATCGACCACAATTCACCGAATCACAATTCATCAAAAACGCAATTCATCGAAACACAATTCATCGAAATGTAAATTCACCGAAATGTAAATTCACCAAACTACTATTCATGTAATGTATTATTCATCGAAATTTCCAATTGCTTCTTCCTTCTACCCTCGACCGCATCCGATAATAAGATTCTAGAGTCACTTTCAATATATGACGACCAACATATGTACTCGATTTATTGAAAGGCGCCCGTGAGACCCTTCTTTGTATGTACGACAAAATCTGGCGACTTCCTCCAAGACACGAAAAGAAGGAATTTCTTGAATTTGATGACTTGACTAATTTCGCTAGCTTTGTGAGTCACCAACTTCCCTAGATTTAAAAGCCTTTTGGAAATTATTCCCGAAAACAACTACATCGAACTGCACTGAGTTTTGTGTGAAACTTTGGTTCAACGTACGTTTGTGAACAGACGTGGACAGATAATGAACTTTGTCAAAAACAAATATGGATCTGTTTTAACAGACACTCATGTGGGCAGTCTGCTTCTTTTATCGACGTCGAAAATCAGTCCTAATATCGAGATATCGTCAATTTAAAATCAAATAAAAAATCACATCGAGATATTTATATCAATATTTTTTATTTTTTAATTAGCCTTTCAAATGTTGTCATTTTAATAAATCTGTTTAAGTAGGTTATTGTTTTTATCATTCCTGTTTATTTTTGGCATAATTTAAATTAGCTTAAGCTATCAATTTAAACCGGATAAGAGGATAGTGACACGCCAAAAAAATCGCGCCGTTTTATTGACCCGTCTTAAAAAAAGGAGATTGGCCACCACTGCGCTAGAGCAAGACTAGAAATTACGTCTCTAGGGTAGAGTAGTAAATGATGCAAGAAAATGAAAGCAATCGGCTCGATATTTTCGTCGACCAGAAGGCATATCGATTGCTACTCCATTCGCTAAAATAAATAGCACCGCCTTTATTGCGAAATAGATCAGCTGTTCGTCACTTTGATAAATACCGGAAAAGATTTAAAATATATTCAGCCTTTTTTCCCTCCCCCACTCAGCAATTTATGTTCCCGACACCCATGATCAAGTACGCGATCCTGCATTTTCAGTTACGGTCTGCTGGGTGCTAGCGGATGCGGCAAAACCACGCTCCTCAACTGTGTCATTGGCCTTCGCAAGCTTGACGCCGGCGAACTCACGGTGCTGGGTGGAATCCCAGGCGAGGAGAGCACTGGAGTGCCCGGCCACCGTGTAGGATACATGCCTCAGGTATTTATTGCCTAGCAACGTTAAAACATTTGGAAGACAGCATAATATAAAGGTTACCTCTGGCTATATCCAGTGTGGAGAATGACGGTATGAGTCTTATGACAAGAATCGCCATATATGCTTAGAATTTTAATCAAGATATGATCGTGAAAGTTTCTCCAGCCTAAATTTTTCATATAAGAGGCACTAAAGGATAAAAGCAAGTAGGGGAGACCGGGGCTAGATGTTACACGTGGAATGTTGTTACATCATAGTTTTAAGAAGTCCCATTAGTGGTAACACCTAATTGATGTGGCGGAATTGTGAATAAACATGGCCTTTAGTGCCAGAGCGAACGCTGCTATGTACCGACACATTGTTTGGCTGAGGTGATAAAATAAGTGTTTTTATGGTAGATACTATTATTTTTTTTGACTTTGAAGCCTTCTGGCTCAGTTACTATTCTAGGTAAGACGTTCATTAATGTAATTTCAAATAGCTTATAGTATAGGCTCCGTATTGCGTTGTTGTTGTTTGTCTTGCGCTACACCATTGCGGTTAAACCAGTGAAGAAAACAAAACGGCTAGGTCGGAGAATGTTGTTACACTTGTAGGCGGGGCATGTTGATACAATGTAACAACATGCCCCGAGGGATGAGATGTTTAGAATTTTAAAATTAATAGATTAATTATAGTTGTTTGGTCTCTTTTATCATACACGAGAAAGGTGGACAGAGGGAAAATATCTACAGACATTTTTCATAAGGCGGTAGAGGCTGTGCGGTCGGGAGGGATGTCAATATGAGACTGAAAAGACGAAAAATGGAACGATGAAAATGAAGAATGTCTCTATACTGTTTATGTACAACCGTGCCCTGAATATAAACCTGGCGAAAAGAGGATACAGAGCATTGAATGTAAAAGATGGGTTTACGTTGCTTGTGGCTCCGACAATCCGCTTTATGTCTGCATTACAATTGCGACTCAGATGATGTTTTAGAATGGGAGTCGACAACCTTTTTCGTACGGCGGGCCACATTCGTAGTAGTGAACGGTTCGGAGGGTCACATTGGAACTCACGAGAGCTTCGGTTGGACGAATGAGCCTTTATACATCAGGAGTTGCCTAGAAATTCTGTGGTCTCATATTAATGAAAGTCAAGTCTAAATATTTTCCAGCGTTAAAACTTCTCCAGAAAAGGTTTCGAGACCACAATTTTATTGAAAAAATATGAAATTGTCTACCTATTTAAATGTTTCCGATCACTTTTTCATCATAGTTTCATGGACTCCATGGAGAGCTTTCGGGGGCCGCAGGTTTCCGATCTCTGATTTAGAGGATCCTTGAATTGTCCAATGATCAGCGCTACTTTCTTACATTTTTTTATTTGATCTTTTGCTCTTTTAGTCACCATTTTGAAAAAGCAATGTTAAATGTTTTAAGGACCTTAATATTCCATTGTCTTATACTCTTTTATATCCAGTTATTGTTTCATACACGTGCTAAAAATATTATTGTCTAATGCCTATAAGAAGGAAAAATCAAAAGAGTTATAAAGGAAGAAAGTTTAGCCTATTCATTAACACTGCTACAATTATATGCTGAAACAATTTGCCCCAGGTTGGGGCAAGTTGTTACGATGTGACTTATTCTAAAAAGGTTTTCCTATTTAAACTAGTGCTAGGCACATTTTAAAAACTATTTTACGACATTTCTGAAGAAATTTGCAACCGAGAAACTACCATTTGATTAATATTACCTTAAAGGGTTGCGAGAAAAAAAACACCAAAGAAAAAATTATAACAACTACCCCGATCTCCCCTAGATATTTTGACGTTTGTCCCATTCGTGCATGCACCCCCGAGCTGTTCCAAAATCTAATGATCCGCGATACTATCTTAGATTTAGAAGTTTTATGCTATTAGTGAAAGCAAACATCGAGTTTGGAAAATTAACGATGAAAGAGGGATTATAACGTATTAATTATTTTTCATCAAATAAAAATATCTATAATGAAAACTTTTCGAGGTAGCTAATATTCACTTTGTCTTTCAATTCGATTATTTTCTAATTTTGTTAGAAAAAAATGTATCATATATTCCATACATACAATAATCTAATTGCAGCTACTAGCTACGATTAACAAACTTTTTTGTAGCGTTCTCCGAACACGCTTCATAGTGCGCGCGGAACTCATAAATTGGGAAATTATAATTATTTTCCCGTGCCGTCTTTTAGTGCCTATGATGAAAATTCATTAAAACGTAGAAATTTAAAAACGGCGCATTTTAAGGAACTAGAATATTTCCAGGGAGACGAAAATTTCTGTGAATATTTTATACGCTTTGGTCGAAGTAGAAATGTAATCTAATGCGGTTCGTGAAATAGCGACTTAGATTGTATAATAAAAAATCAAACACTCCTGACATGTTTCCTTCCGAGAAGAGCTCTTCTCAGCGTTGTTTTGAGCAACACGTACCTTTTCAAGGAAGGGGTGTGGAGGAAGAAAGTTTTCGATGTCGTTCTACCTTTGTTGCGAATAGATCGTCAAAAGTAATCTAAAATAATGAAGATCGAATCATCATTTTATTTCCGACTTGCAAAACGACGCATCTCCTTGAGTGCCGTACGCAAAGACATTGGCGGTGACTCAAAGAGCCCTTAGTATTCTTCCCGCGAACCACTTAACCGTACGGAATGAGGGACTAGACCGCGAATAGAATCTCAATCGGTTTTTCTCGGCAACCGTAAATACTACGCATTGCACACCGTAAAGGCACGTTCGTGACAAACTATTTTTTTTCGCCTTAAATGAAAGAATGAGTAATGACTAAGCGAATAGGTTGCCTTAATGAGGAAGTTTACAAAGCAATACGTGAAGAAATATAGCACCTGTCTAACCGTATTGTATATTCCATAAATATTTTTCTGCATAAGCTAGTAATGGAAAGTGTAGCAAAAGATATATCTAATTATTAATGCTCTCTTTTAACATTATTTTTCATCGAATATATCATCGAATGTCGAGATACCATATTTTCGAACTGGAAAAAAGATAGCTCCTTAAGTAGACGCTGCGTTTACATAAACTCGTAACGCTGCGCCGTTAACTGTGTTAACCTCGTCAAAAGAGCAAAGAAAATCGCATTGCAGATTGATAGAAAGTTAGGTGTCTTATAAGCATTTTTAATGCCGAAATCCCCGCAGCAAGGAATGGATTTATTCGTAAAATATTGGCTCGGAAGTGAGCCAGTCATTAAAATAATCTTACATTATTTATCGATGATGAAATTCTAAGGACACGATAGCCAATCAGTAATCCTCATTATTTTTATTCGACTGCGAAAGCTAGAATAAAATTATGTCGCCCCCGGGTGGGCTCAAACCACCAACCTTTCAGTTAACAGCCGAACGCGCTATCCGATTGTGCCACACAGGCTTTTTACGGGGTATTTACCGTGATCCTAATTATTTTTATTCGACTGCGAAAGCTAGAATAATATAATATCACCCACTGATCGGCTCGAATCACCAATCTTTCGGTTAACCGCCGAACGCGCTAGCCGACTAAGAATTGACTGATATTTTCAAGGTTACATGATCTATTCAGACAACTATTAATACCATTTCAATTTATTCAAGTTTACTCAAAAACTTCTCGATAAACAATATTTTTTACTTTTTGTTTACTTGATAAAATTTTTATTGCGTCTTGTCTTCGTACTCTTGACATGGCCACGTCGAGTTGTCCATGCACGAAAACTTGATTTTTCAATAGCAAACCAACACAGCCAAATGTTTGCCCCTGACTTTTCATTGGCACGTCGATTCCTTGTATAGTTTCTTTGTTAGTCTCGTCGACGGCGTTCTCTCGTATTTGAAGTCATCAGTTCCATATTGAGAAATGATAAGAATGTTTTTTGTCCAGAAGTTCACGGCTTTTTTAAGTAAGGTACCTAATTTAAATGTAATTGAATTTAATATTAATTTTACATGATTGATACACTCGTCGGCAAAATATTTTAAGGCTTAGTTTAATCTTAAAATGTTGGTTATTTTTGTTTCAGTAACTTAATAACTTAATATAAATATAAACACGATTTTTTTTAAATTTGCTTTAATTGACCATTGACTTTCAAAATTTTAATAATTTGAAATTAATAACAAAATATTTTTAACCCAAGATTGAAAATGAATAAATTTATTTTTACCTATAATTTAAAAATTTACTTTCAGTTAAAAAAACATCCTGATAAATAATTTTTTACATTTTTACTACTTTATTAAGGAAAAGGTAAGGTATCATCATTATTGAAAGATAAATAAAGTCACATTTTAATGTGTAAAGTTTAAAATAACGGCCTTCTGAAAAACGTTCACTAATACTAAAGATAATTTGTCGTAATACACTACTACTATTATAAGAAGAAATAAAATAACGTTTTACCGAGTATATTTTAAATGAACAAAATTCTGAGTACGTTCTCTATAAATAATGAAATCACTAAATATAAGTTGTCTAAGCTAATACATTAATTTATCTTTAGTTGAGAAATAGTTATAATTTTTCATATAAACTATCACTATTATAAGAAGAAATAAAATTACCTTTTAATGCGTAAGGTTTAAAGAAACGTCTTCTAGAAACGTTCATCAATATTATAAATTCACTAAATATTTGTTAACTTATATTTTTTTATATCTTAAGTTCAGTCAACAGTTAAGATAACTAAGGCAATTGTTCATAAACATCCCAGTAGTCAAGGATGTTCGCATATATAGAGATAAGCGCTTTATTAATATAGTATGATAATCTTCATGTAAATAAATAACCAAATATGTAGTATATTTCAACCAGGTCAAATAAACAGGGATACCACAATATCAAGGTTAGAATTTATCTGCAACTATGAATTTGGAAGGAATTGGCTAAACTTATTTCAAAGAAATTTAGTGTGCAGGGCGAGTATAGAATGGCAAAACGAAATGAACATGTTTAGAACGGATCTAAAAAGTAGGGCTACCACAATATAAGGAAAAATAATTTTCTGATTTAAAATCAAATACATTAGTATACGATATACTACGGCGAATTTGACGAAAAGCAATTCTATAACACGGGGAACCAGTTGTACATCCCTACTTGTTATCACTAGTGGTCCTAGGCATGAGCGACCGCCCAGGGCGGCCACTCATTCTTTCCGATGCGTATTTGCAAAAATGGGCGGCGAGATATGACCAGTCTCTTCCGATCCAACAAACTCAACTTGATTATTTTCACCCTCCACTGGACGCTCGCCTTCTATGAATTTAACAATAGGAACTTTTGATTCTTCTTAAGGCGCCTGTTTTACTCTATAGCACTCTCCTTCAATCATCCATAGTCATTATCTGAGGGACATGGTTGAACATTTTAATCAGAGCCAACAGGTATGAGTTCACGACCAATTTTTTGCTTACAGAGAGTGTAAGCAGACTTGCTATGAACAAGTGGCTCATATTTCATACAGATAAGCAATTTCTCTTATGAGATTCCGGGCTCTTTGGCCAGGGATGAGTCATAAGATGCCAGTCCGGTGTAGATTTTCACATAGCTCGGGTGTGTTGTGAATTTTCTAATCCCTCTCCTGTCTTTAGTTTGGAATAATCCGTGTTAAAAATACCGTAATTTGTTAAGGTGCCTGTGCATTTCTTTAAGGTGAAGAGTTGTGAAGTAGTGCCACGTACATCTAACAAATTGATCTCCCGCACACTGCCTTTACAGTATTTTTGGTATTTTCAAGACTAGCCCCTTCAGTCCGTTTAAACTATTTAACTGTAAGTTTCACTTACTTTTCTATTTATAGTGTTCATAAAGTACGGCCAATAAAATGTCAGAAAAAAGAAAAAATGTACCATTTTAAAAGTGTGGGAGTTTTGTTGATAGTAAGTGAAAATGCATTTTTTTACTATGTTCTAATTATGTGGCATTGTCTAAGAGGTAAAATATTGAAATAAATTTCAAGTCTCAATCCTCATTCGAAATGAATTATCCATTAGGTTCAGAACTTAAGTACAAGGAAGTGTTTCGAAAAGTAGATTATGAGCACACCGTTCAGTATTTACAAGGTCAGTTGAAAAAGCTAAAATTAGCAACACTAGCTTCATTCAGAATAGCGAATTTATTAGACTCGAAGAAAAAGACCTTTTTAGATTGGGAGCTAATGAAGGAAGCATTCCTAGCAAGTTATGAGCAACTTTTTTATAGCATATTAAATAAAAAAAATATTTTCGGTGATAAAAATTTAAAACACTTCAATAACACAATTACTAGAAGAGTGAAAGCTATTTCTAGTGATATGAACGTTCATTTGCACATTGATATCGTAAGCTGTGACTGGTATTCCCTTCAACTTGACGAAAGCACAGACAATTAGCAATTATTGAAATTTGTAATAATGTCTAATTAGAGAGGTAAGTAATCACATGGAAATAGGGCTAACCTATCCTCTAAAAAAAGGTCGCAAGGAAATTATGATTTGTTAGGGGCGGCCAAATCAAATCTCGCCCACACCTATCAAATCTCACGGGCCGGCCCTGATTAGTACCATTCGTTATACGTGCAACCAGTAACCTTACTCTTCCCTCCCTTCTCTCCCCTTGTTTTTCTTCTCTTCCCACTAATGATTTTGATACGTATATCCTGTTAAAGTCTATATTTTCACCTGATGATGTTCTCTGCAACGGAATCTTTGTCGTATGAAAAATATTTGTGCGGAATTTACAGTCTTTTATTTTCATTGTCATGAAGCAGTTCCATTAAGTTACGCCGGAAACTATTTCATTTCATTTAAAACGAGTCATTTGTGAAATTGAGTAGGTTTTAGTAAAAATTATGAACCCTAATTTTCGTGGCATTTGGTTGAATAGTTTATTAAGGTGAAATTAAGGATTTAAATCTTACAAATTTCTATAAAGATATATACAGCTAAAAATATGGAAAAGTTTACATTTACTTACTTTCCGTAAGCAACAAGATTATTTTCTTAGATGAAAGTTTCTACATAACCAAAACATCCTTTACAAAAAATATCCAGTTTTACTTTATTGGTTTTAAAATAAGTTCAACGTTACTTTCGTAATTTCAGAAACTATTTTTTCAATTCAATGTCCTTGATGTATTGGGCAATTATCTCCAAGATATCGACACTTTTGACTGTTTATCCCATTACCTCGAAGGCGATGCCCCCAGCGTCCACCGAAGTAGACTAGTTTGCAATTCCTTGTTTTACCTTCCCTTCTGTGTTATTGAAAATTGTTTAAGGACACGTGAGATTATTTTAGTTTCTCATCGAGTTTCAAGTCCGTTTTTTTCATCGAGATATACAAGAAAAAATCAATGTTTGCTTCAATGATAAAATTTTCTTTCACCAAAGACAAATGGATCACCTTACATACTTCTACACATATACATATGTACCCTTTCATCCTCCAAGTTGACCCTAAGAATGTCATAATTTCCCTCTCTTAACTGTCTTTCGGTTTTTTATGCTTACACACAAGCATACGCGTAAGTTTGTATATAATGCAACTGACATATGTATAAGGATAATATGTGTGTGAAAAAAGTTTTTCGTCCATTTTTACGCCAAAATAACCAGATTTCCTTATCTCCTGTTCTGGAATCCCTTCTTCTTAGGAACTGTCTCTGCTCCAGGAGTTCACCATCGAAAATGCTTTTACCTACTTTGGATGGATATTTGGAATATCGGGAAAAGAACTGAATGAAAGGACAGATTTCCTTCTAGATCTTCTGCAGCTCACATCCAAAAGGAAAGAACAGATAAAAAATCTCAGGTTTGTTTTCACATCTTTTCTGCATGAAAAATTCCGAATTTTTTTCCCAAGTCCTGATTTATAATGTTTCCCAAGGTCCGAAACGTTAATTTTCGAACTCAAATTTTAGCTTTTATATAATGACTCAAACGAGTAAATAGTGTAACCACGAAATGTTTGAGTAATCCATTAGTGTGTTTCAACAACAAGGTAAACGTCATCGGTGGTTATTCAGGATAGGAGGATCCATAATAGAGCTGACGTATGCATAATAACATAATTAACTTGAAGCTGAAATGCGCATTTTCCTTGCTCAGAATTTTTAAATATTGTTTTATAACTATAGCGTCCATCAGCTAATAACTAGTTTTCCATAATCCTTAAAATTCCGAAATACGGAAACAATCGTGGTTAAATAATTCCTCTCAAAGTTTTTGTTTCCTCCCAATTTTCCAACGTTCTCCATTAATATTATTTCTCTATAGAACCTTTGTATAAGTAGCCTATCTAATGGGCATGGCTCTGCAACATCGATGTTCAAATATTGTAAAAAAAACCTTCTGACCTAGATTTATTTCTGGCCATGACATACTTATTTCATAAATATAAAATGAATTCTTTTTCTTTATTTATAAAGAGGCCAAATGAAAAATGAAACAGGAGTGTTTATATGGTATTTCAAACAATTCGGTTTGATTGAAGTAAAATAAAATTCGAATCGAATCCCAGAAGTCAAAGTCCATTTTTCGTGTTTTAATTGTTCGTTATTCTTTTGTTGAGACAGGAACCCGAACCCAGGTGGGCTCAAACCTTTCGATTAACAGGCGAACGAACTAGCCGGCTCACTGTTAATTCCGTTTGTTTTATTTCACGTAAGAGCTATTCGGTGACAATTCTTGAATAAAACAACTTTGCCCCCGCCTATGGTTGGATTCCGAGTAATTCCTAAATACCTACGTCACTGGTTCGGCCTCGAGGTTTCCAATCTTTTTTTTGTAATCGATTCCACCAGATGTTTAGTTTTCTTTAACTTGAGCTTCCACATTTTTAGTTTCGTACTATGTTCCTGTCTTCGTTTTTTATGTATCGATGAAATCTCTATGATTCGAACTATTGCCTCCATCTAAGATCTGATACTCTACTTTATTTACTATATTTGCACATTCTTTACGGCCAAATAATTTCACCTGATACGTACTTACAAGGGAAGGTTCCCAACTGGCACTAACAGATAATTATAACTTTTCTTCCATAGAAAGTGTATGCAAAAAACTTCAAAATTCATTAACGCTAGCTGCTGAGAGCAAAGAGATAAAAAGTTATGGGTTCATATATATTACTTGAAGGAAATTAAAGCAAAACGTTTGCATTTAATGCATTACTGAAAGGTTTAAACATAGTTAATGGTAATGAAATAAATTGTCACTAAAAAAGTGGTTAATACATAAAGTTTCATCACAATGTGCACAACGAATGAAGCAATAATTCTCACACATTGCACATAGCACTCCAATCAACTACAACAATATACTTTTTGATTTTAGTGATATTGTAACTAATAACAAGTAATATATATGAACCCACAACTTTTTACCTCTTTGCTCTCAGCAGCTAACGTTAATAAATTTTGAAGTTTTTTTGCATACACTTTCTATGGAAGAAAAGTTATAATTATCTGTTAGTGCGAGTTGGGAACCTTCCCTTGTTAGTTTCGCTCCTGTCACAAAGGAAGTAGTTTTGGCTCGGTACAAAGCGGAAGTAGTAATGTCTTATGCGGCGATTTAGATGGCGCGAGTTCATTGTCTCTCCACCCTCTCCTTTTCTCTCTCTCTCTCTACATCTTCCTCCCCTCTCCTTTGTGAAAACCTACTTGGCTTTTGAACCACGTCACGAATTTCCTTCGCCGCCTTCTTCACTTCATTGTTTCTTCGCCCCGTCCTTTAAGAAGGTGATTGGGGGACGTAACATCGAACGATGAAGAGGTTCGTCAATTGTTTTTTGCCCTCCTGCTTCCGCCCCTCCTCCGATTTGCTCATTTTACGCGGCTCGGTGCACTTGAACTCGATACGCGGGGGAACCCTATCTCCAGGACGCTTACTGACCGCGCTTCGATTTCGAAACTAGTTTTCACTCACTCACTCGACGGGATGTTTGCCTCGACGTGAAGTCGTTAATTTTCCTCCTCGCACAGTGCATTCTTCGCTTGTTTCACGTGAACGTATATGCCGTCTCCGTGCTTGAGATGAAATAAAAAGTGAAAGACCATAAAAGCATTTATTTATTGAAACGGTAGATCCAATTATCTGAGTTAGGAAATAACCTTTTTCGCGCTATTTATTCGCCAACAAGAATCAAGTAAAATGCCACATTAATTTTTGAATTGAGAAACGTGCGCGACTGAGTCACACCACGTAGTACATGCTTTAATATCGATTCTAAAAATTATCATCGAATGAAAATGTTATTTATCGAGCTTGCATCCGATATTTGACATAGAAGCCCATGAAAGCTTGAGTAGATAAACCATATGTGCATTTTAATCAAAAGTAGCGGCAATTCATTGGTATCCGAATATAGTGAATTCCCCGTAAAAATCGATCCGCAAAAATTGATAAGCAGTTTAATTGATGACGACGATTCGCAATGCCCATGAAACTGTTGGAAAAAACCATATATACGTTTCAGCTACGAATCAGCCGCCCTCAGAGGTTATCAACCGATAATTATATATATATAAGGAAAAGAAAAGGTAGTGATGAGGGTGGCAACAAGGTGTTGAGGAAGCCCAGCGGACACTTGGGGACCAAGTTGGGGACCAAGTTGGCTGGCTGCTGGGGGCGTCGAAGAGACACGTAAAACATGCGAACACAAAAAAACACGCAAGCTTACCGGGCCTATGCCCTTCTTCAGCGAAAGTGTATCTGAAAGTAATATAATATATTTCACTGTTTAATGAGTTTCACAAAATAAGATAGACCAAAGGTTGCTTTATGTTGGATCTGGACCAAAAAAGTTTCGATTTTTCGAGGATATTTTCAAAAACATTTATTGAACACGTGTCCTCGAATCGCTTGAACACGTTTCTTTAATCCAGCGGGAAAAGGATCAGTGTAACTTTCAGGGCAATATTTTTCGTACTGCGTCAGATCAATTCACCACGACTCATTCAACCATCTGATTGAACGGCTATTGCTGAGGTCATGACAATTTGTCGAGTCGTTTCGCTTCGACTGGAGCATCATATTTCGTAACATCGAATCACCAAATTTTAAGCGCAAAGCGATCAGTATTAAACGTTTTTTCGGCTCAACGCATTACGGAATGGGACGTTTCGCCGCGAGATACAGTTCCCCGCGGGCGTTTCGCCGCCGTCGTTAATGAATTTTTAGTGTATTGGGAAGAATAGGCTGAATAGATTTCAAGGAAATTTTGTACATAGAATTTTCACATAAATACATGATTTGTTTGGGATTTTGTGCCTGAACTATCGAGCAGAAGTGCCGAAATTGCAACTTGAAACATTTCTGTTTTCACAAATTCGGGATAGAATAGACCAACCAGTTTCAACTAAATTTGTAGCATAGAATCTTCTAATAAATACGTGAATAAATGTTATATTTGAACCGCACCGAGCCAGCAGGGATGCCACTATTACAAATTAATTTTTTTCTGTTTTCATGAAATTAGTTAAGAACTGGCCAACCGATGCCAAAGAAATTTTGCATGAAGGAAGTGTGCAACAAATTAAAACGAAATCAAGACGTTTTTTATAGATATAAAATGCATGGCTGCACATACAAGAAATAATAAAATTCTTTACACATTTGTGTTGAACTTTCCACGTAACTTTCAATGATATTTAATATTTATAGTTTATACATATATTCAGAACCATAACAGGATATTTGTATCAGATCAGACAGACAGGTGTGCCGTAATAGCAAATTAAACACTTTAAGTAATGGCGGTTTTGAACGTAATTGGATTCTACTACGTATTTTCGTCCAAAGCAGTTAATTATATTTATTTAAACACTATGATAAGTAAGGAAAAGTTTCCATTTCTGAACTTCATTCAAAATAAGTAGTTGAAAATTATTTTTATTTCAATGATTAGATATTTCCCTTTGATAAAAGAATTAATTGTTAGAAATATTACAGATAATGAGAAATTCATATTTTCTTAATATACAAATTAAGAGTTTGAGACTTAGACAAAATTAAGTATAAAATATTTGTTTAAAGCCAAAGTAACTATTATGAAAGATTTCTATAAAATATCGACATATGGCGTAATAACAACATGATTACGTGCAGGTATTGCAGTCGATCTAGCATATTATATCGAAACGATCCTACCGAATATACCTTGTATTACATTGGTGATTTTAGTTGCAACGCAAGATCTATTTCTTCATATTACGCTTGTTTATTAATTTTGTCCGTATAATCCGTTTACGAAATAAAATATTTCCTTAAGTCTACCAATCATTAGCAAGATTTTGAAGTACTTATACTAGATCCAAATAATTGAAAATTGCAATTTTATTATTCCTTGCACAAAATTCGAAATGACACCTGGCGGCGAAACGGCCGCGGCGAAACGTCCTAAACCCAACACATTATTCCCCATAAACATCTTTTGAAATCGACACTTTGAAGTCTTTTTTACGAGTCTTAGGAAGAAATGCTTTTGGGTCCGGTTTTCTTTCTTAATCTTCGAAATGAAATTTGCCCGTTGTTACCAGTTATGTGAACCGATGACGCCTTTGAGTTTTGAATCCACCTGCATTAATTTCTCGATAAATTAAGGGTCATAATCGGTTAAGTGATTTCTTGTCCGTTAAAAAAAAACTTATATTTCGACATAATGACTGTGGAAATGATTAAAAGGTGAAGGGTCGCATCTAGAGCTTTCGATGTGCCGCGAAATTATTCGCATAACGGTGAAATTATCTTAGCATGTTCGTCATTGTTCTCTTGTGAATGCATGAATGTATTATTCTGATCTGACGCAAACTGTCTATTTATTCGCGTAAACTAGATTATAGACGCTATCTCGCTAGTAACATGAAGCATTACATTGAAAAAAACGCTTATTCTATTGCCTACTGTGGCTCATAGAAATACTCGAGTTCACAGAAATGTTTTGGTAAAACTATCTTGATTTGAATGCCATAGATTAGTTTATTTCTGTTTATCGGATGTGCAAATCATGTACGCTACAAAATTGTTCTTATAAGTGATAATACACCGATTGCTACTTCTAGAAAGCCTTATTAGGAGAAAATAGGCGAATCACCACCGATGAAAAATACTCTTTAGTTGAAAAACATCTCTGGTGCACACAAGTCATAATCTGAGCTCGCTGCTTAAACCCTGAAGATATCTATCATTGCTAGTGATAGTTGCAAATGGCCCCTGAAATGATTTTAGCTGATTTCAAGGTTGCCAATCTACATCATTTAGAACCTCTTTCTTCATTATATCATAGCAATCCCATATTTTTAAACTATCCAAAATTCCTGTTCTCTTCCCTCATACTGAAATGTAAAAGATTTAAAAATTATTTAACTGAAAATTACACCAATGATGATGGAAGCGAGTTATTTTTGGGATTCACATCTGGTAATTATGAGAAACGGTGATTGAGTAACATATCCCGGATGATGTGTGCATCTAAACATCGAAATGATTACTGCAACGTTTTCCTGTGCGAAGCACTTTGATTTTATCACTCAGAGCATTTTTGATAACGGCTGCGCAACTATACCAATTAGTTAAATTAATTCATCAGAATTTTGGCTTGCGCAAAAACCAGGGGACTGGAAAATTTTATCGCCATTAAAGAAGTATCTAACGATCGTCATCGCTTCATGACAATAAAGGTCTGAACTTAGACGATCAATCGTCGTCCTTGCGAATTAAAATTTTGGCCATTCCGTTAAATTTTACCGAAAAACGCATGTCACTCCGAAAATCAATTAAGTTAGAACTTCAAAATCTTTCGGATATTAGAACAATCTATGACGAGATCGAGATGGGAGTAAATACGTTACTTTTGCAACATGACTTGCATTTGGAGAAATTTTCGCTTCCTTTCATATTGACAAGGACGGTTGAGAAACAACATTTTCTTCGTATCATGCAGACAGAAAAAAAAACCCGGGACCTGTCACTCTAGATCTGCAACGCTGGAAACGCTCCATTGTTCATGATAGTTTTCTTGTGTCAGAAAGACGAGATAATTGCGTAGAAACGCTAATGTTTCTACCCAAATCATGCGGACTGCATTAAAGCTGGGATGACAAATAAACGACGCGGGTGACAAACTTGGCACGCAATGAAACATTATTGAATTCCAGGCATCTGAACTAAAATCTGAATACGTGAGCTGAGACAGACAGACGGACGAAGTTTCAGCAGATTCTGTTGCTATTCAATCAACAAATTACGCCCCAAACTACAAAGAACATTCTTCAAAAATGGGACCCATAAAGTTCAAACGATTAAATAAATGCAATATTTTAATTTGCGTATTTTTTCCTATTTTACATTTTTGTAATTGTTTACTTTTTGGCAGTAGGTCAGGTTGAAAATTATCAATACGCAAACTAGTACCCCCTGTACAAATACATGCATACAGAATAAATCCATATAAATACTATTATAAATATGGAGGTGAATTTATTAATAAATAAATGTATAGCATGCCTAAAACTATATAACAGAAATTTTACATTTATTGGCCCGCTAATCAAAACCTATTTTCCCTCCCTTTACTAAAGTTTAATAGTTTAAATTTTAGCTATTAGAAAATTTCAAAATAAAGTGTGAGCACGCCCAATTAGTTATAGTTGCCGTAAATATATCGCCATTTATAAAACAATAAGTTGATTCATATGAATTTGTATTGGAAAATATAGTTAATAACACCCTGCATGAACTTGGATTTCGGCACCCCTATTACCTTTTTTAAAAATCTGATGTGGCCACCACATGACTTTCTCCATACCTGTAATATTTATAAAAATTCTAAATAGGTTACGTGATAATAAATATTTTAAGGAACTGGGAGAAAATTTTAAACTTTAAAAAGAACAGAAATAAACTGAAACCATAGCCTTCTGATATTTGATATAGCCATGAAGCTCCAACCTTTAAGAAAATATAAAGGAGCGTTACTAACAATAAGACGTAACTAAGCGCCAATTGTTTACAATAGTCGCCCGTAGATGGTGTGGTTGTGGCAGCTAAAAAAATAATTTTTAAGATGTCTCTTAAATAAGGCATTATAGGGAAACATGTTTCAAACATAGGTTGTAGAAAACTAAATTTCCTACAACTTTTTTCCAATATTTTTTATATTAATCAAATATTAAAACAAATATTTCAAAAAACTTATGTGGAAAGAGCAAAAACCCACTTCCGGTTGATCGATCTTTAGAAAAAACTAATCAGTTTTTTTGACTGTCATAAAAATGTTAAATATAAAATTTCGCGTTTCCCTGATTAATAGTTTTTGAGTTAGAGCACCCACAAAAAAACTGTCACATACACAAACACACAGAAATCATCGAGAAAATGGTCAAAACGTGTTCAGGGGACTTCAAAACGTGTATTTCCGTTGAAATCTCGAAGTCGATTTTTTCATGATGTCTGTGTGTTTTTGTTGGTATAACTAAAAAACTATTAATCTGGTCAACGAGAAATTTTATATTAATAATTTCATATTTAATATTTTTATGAAGGCCCAAGAGCTGATTAGTTTTTGGTAAAAATCTGTTACCCGGAAGTGGGTATTTACTCTTGTCACTTATCCGTTATTTTGAAGTATTTGCTTTAATATTTGATACTAGTAGAAGGTGCTTGCATACTGCAAGCATTTCATCTCACCTTGAAAAAACATTAATTTTTCAGACGGATATTTCATTATTACAAATATTCTATTAATTCTAAAGATTTCACCTCCGCAGCGATTTTCGTTTTTCCCACGTAAAAATAATATTTTAAAACAATCCCCAAATGTTGCAATTTTAAACATTTTACACTTTCTCCATTATGGGGTACTAATGCTACATATTTGAGCCAAATTTTAAAGTTGTAGCACTTCTAGAAGTAAAATAATATTTTTCTAAATGTTTAAAATTTAAACATTTTTAACGGTTGCCGCAATATATATATGGAGAGATTGAAATGTTTATTTGTGCAAATGCACTGTTCTGTAAATAATTTGAAAATTGCAGCTTCCTAGCTCATCCCGTAGTACATAAAAAATTATTAAAATTTAATGTTCAAATGGGGTTAAAACAACCCCTAAAATTTACAATTTTAAAAATTTCGACTTTTATAATTGGTTATGACCAATGTTCTATAAACCTGCAAAATTTCAGCTTCCTAAACCTATTAGATTGGTCTACACACTGGGAAAACCTTTTCCCATGCTAACTTATGGGAGATATTCCGGGGTCTCTGGAGTCGAACCCAAGACACTGTAAGTAAAAGTGACAATAATTCCTAATAGATATTGCGGCCATCTAGCAACACTGAAAATTTCATCTTTCTAGCTTACCGGCAAGTGCCCATAATTAATTTACAAAAATGGCGCAATGCTTTTCTTATGGGAAAAAAACGCAATTTTCGGAATTTCTGGAGTCGAACTCATGTCACTTAGGTGAGAAGTCTTATTTTATCTGAAGGTTTCTCTATCATATCTACAAAACCTAAAACATTCAGATCTCTAGCTCTTGTAGTTTGGGCTGGACATTAGTATCCTCCTATATGTTATATCCTCCTCTGTAAGAGTCGTCGATATATAATGATATGTAATAAATGTTTTGGAATAAAAGTTCTAGAAAATTTAATTTTATACAACCTTTGTTTGAAACATTTCCTCATATAATCCATTGTTTAAGAGATTCTAATAATTATATTTTTAGCTGCCACCACCACGCCATCTACCGACGACTATTGTTAACAATTGACACTTATTGTTAGTTACGTCTTAGTAACGCTCCTTTTTATGCGTTCTTTACCAGCGAAGTGGTAATAGCGGAACGCCTTATGGGCACGTCTGCTCCGTCCGTTCGTCGTACCTTTCATCTCTTAAACCGTTGGACGGATTTTAATTTAATTAGGTATGAGTGAACTTTATTAAAATTTATCGCCCGATTGTGATTTTCAACTTAATCCGTGAATTAGAACTTCTATTTTACTCAATTACTTTAATAAACCTATACTCGTATCTCGTTAAATGGCATCCGTCATACAACAATTAAATATCAAACTATTATCTCTCTAGCTCTTATATGATCTGTAAGGTATTGATTAAAAACATTATTCGGATAGAGAACAACATTTACCACAAGAACGTCCGCGAGGCCACGTAATTACAATTTAGATATGGTTTCTGAGAATAAAATTTGAGAAAATTCCGAGCAAAACATCGCATATTTTGTCTACATCGATCGTGAAGACGGTTCTATCAGCAAACAACAATTATAAATCCATATATTTCTCACCCAGTCTCTTATATAACCTATGAGGTATAGATTTAAAAAATTATTTGGATAGAGAACAACATTTACTGCAAGATAGCCTCCGAGACTATAGTTTCGGGGATAAAAATTCGAGATCACCTAATCTTTAATACCGTTCCATAGGTATTTCCCATTAAGATCGCCTTTGAAATCTCCCTGTATTCCATTTATGGAGTATACTTTTCCATCTGGTTATTTTCTTAATTGCTGGAGCTTTGTGGCAATATCCAATATCAGAAGGTTATGAGGCATATGGTGGCAACATCAGATTTTTTATTTTATAAATTCTTTGGACACCCAACTGGCACACCTCCCAAACATCGGCTCCGAATAGAACGCGATTGAATTTTTTACACATTAAGACAACGACAATATTAAATCCATATGTTATCATTTAACAATCCCCATTCATCTTCTCCGTGACCTCTCTGAATGACAAGATATTATAATTCGACCATTTTCATTTTTAGTCGTTCTTTACCAGCGAAGAGGTAATAGCAAAACGCCTTATGGGCACGTCTCGTCCGTCCGTCCGTCGTAAGTTTCATCTCCTAAACTGCTAGACAGATTTTATTAAAATTATGTACGAGTGGTCGTAATTGTAATTTATCACCCCATGCATTGTGATTTTTATCTGCATCCGTCAATTAGAACTTCCACTTTATATAAGTACTTGAATGTTCTTCTGCTCGTATCTCGTTAAATGGCAACCATCAAGCAACAATTAACAACCATAAATTTCTCTCCCTAGCTCTTATATGATCTGTAAGGTATAGATTAAAAAGATTATTCGGATAGAGGACATAATTTACCACAGAAAATTCTCCAGACCACATAATTACGAGTTTTAGTTTCGGAAATAAAAATTCGAAAAAATCCCTTAAAAATCATTGTATATTTTGTTTACATCGATTGCTAATACAGTTCTCTCAGCAAACAACTAATAAAAATCCATAAATTTCTCTCCCTAGGTCTTATACGATCTATTAGTATAGATTTAAAAAATATTCGGATAGAGCACTTCATTTACTACAAAGAAGTCCATTAAAGCACATAATTACGAGTTATAGTTTCGGAGATAAAAATTCGAGAAAATCCTGTTTACATCGATCGCTAAGAGGATTCTCTCGGCAAGCAACAGTTAAATGACCTGTAAGTTATATATTTAAAAAATCTGATATGACCACTACATGACTCCATACCTGTAATATTTCTAAAAATTCCAAATAGGTTAAATTATAATAAATATTTTAAGGAACTGCGAGAACAATTCAAAGACTTTACAACAAACTGAAATGAACTCAAACCATAACCTTCTGATATTGGATATAGCCAGGAAGCTCCAACAATTAAGAAAATAAAAAGGAGCGTTACTATGACGTAACTAAGCGTAAAATGTGTACAATAGTCGCCGGTAGGTGCCGTGGTTGTGGCAGCTAAAAAAATTAGCTTTTAAGATATCTCTTAAACAATGCCTTATAGGGGAAAATGCTTCAAACAAAGGTTGTAGAAAATTTAATTTCCTGCAACGTTTATTCCAATACTTTCTTACATTAATCAAATATTAAAGCAAATATTTAAAAAAACTGATGTGACAAGAGTAAACACCCACTTCCGGTTGACCGAGTTTTACCCAAAACTAATCAATTCTTCTGACTTTTATAAAAATGTTAAATATAAAATTTCATGCTGACTTGATTAATAGTTTTTGAGTGCACCCACAAAAACTCTCACATACACGTAGATAACATCGAGAAAATGGTCAAAACGTGTACAGGGGACGTCAAAACTTGTATTTCCGTTGAAATCTCGAAATCGATTGTTTTCATGAAAACAACACTTTCCTCTATACTACGTATATGGAAAAAGTAAAAATTATTCTGACAGCATTTGCAGTAAAATAGTCCGCGAAAACACATAATTACGACTTTAATTTCGGGTTTAAAAATTCAAGAATTTTTCGATCCCGTTTTGTACGTATTTCCTATAAAGAACGCCTTTGAAATCTCTGTGCATTCCATCTATGGAGTATACTTTTCCATCTTGTTTGTATCTTTCATGGACTAATTAAGATTTAAAGAAAACATTCCCTTTATGACTGCGTTCTGTGTGACTGCTTGTTTACATATCATTTCCAGTTATTCGCCGATCTTGCTTTCTCTATGTACATACAGTAATTGTTCTCGATGCGTCGTAAATTTTCTATTATCGTTCAGTAGTCGCCGTTATAAATGAATAACAACTTACGTAGTCATCTTGATTAATTCGGTTGAACAAAAGAGAGAGAGGTGGTAGAGTACTCCAAGCAGTTAATGGCAATATGTGAAATATGTCTATAGCACCTAATTTAACCATATCTTCCAAATTAATAACTTACGCACTGGCGATAAATAGCTACCATCAAGTTAACATCAAACCAGAAATACTCCCACATAATTTTATTTGTATATTTTTAAACATTCCAAGATTTTTTTATTTTCATAATATAACGGATACTTATTTTGTTTGGATATTTTGTAATGATAGAGTTTACCATAAAAATTAATGATAGAATTATGCATACATATAAAAAAAATCAGATTGAACCGCCTCCAGTTGAGAACAAAAGGTTCTGCAGGAGGGCAGAGTGGTGGATCCTGAAAGAGCCGCCCTTACATGGCTGCTCATTTTTGGTCACGCAAGGTGAAGGTCGAGAGAGTATTGAATGGTTTTCAGCATGCGTGTTTCTCGAGTGCGAGTGAGAGAAAGTGGCACAAGGCGTGCTCGATTTCGTTCAAGAGAAAAAGAAAACTGTCTATCACAGCCACGGGCTAGAATTTGCTACGTAGTTAACGTACTCTCTATTCGCAGCGGGGGGCAGCAGCGTCGGGTGTCCTTCGCGGCAGCGCTGCTTCACGACGCAGAACTCCTCATTCTGGACGAGCCTACAGTTGGGCTAGACCCGGAATTAAGGCAAAGGTTGGTATGAAAATGAAGAAGGAATTCTTAAAAACTAAATTCCAGCCAAGAGAATCTTTTGTAATGGTGTATAATACGCGAATCTTAAATTTATTCGACGCACGGAATGCTTAAATAGTCGGTGATTGTTGGAGTGTTAAAGCATCGCCTTCAAATAAATGTCAAACGAACTAAAATAACAGAAATTAAGAAGTTTTTAGGAATGCAATTAAGGATGACAGAGAATTCGCCAGTCTTCCATATATGTCATTTCAGCAGGGATCTAGATCTGTTAGACAAACCGATATGTGTTTGTTAAAATTTATTGCTTAGTAGTATTGAATAATTCATCCAAAAGTATAGGATTTACTTCGATGATACATCTTTTAAAAATAACTTGTCCCAATAGTTAATAAGGAAAACATAACCTACCATGAAAATTGATTGATTGATAATCGAAGCAGTAATTTCATCGGTGAATTTCTCAAAACTGAACATATTTATAATCCAACCAATCGCTTCGTTCAAAATTTAAGTTATACCTTTCTATTTAACCTATTTAATTCTAATAATTTAATTTTGAACGTTATGATGCAATTCTTCGACGTGAATGATGGCCAAATAAACGATTTCCCGCTCTTGGCGACCGAATTAATTTAAAGGTCACAACTAGAAGGCAACCTAGAAAATTAACTTTAAATACCAGAAAATATTATAATAACTCTTTATTTGTAAAACGACCTTTTCGTTCTCTTCCGATAGGAAAGTAAAAGCCTAAATGGCTGACACCACGTCTTTTTCTTTACGGAATCATGCTTTCAGGATCGGAGCATTTGATGACAGAGCGAATAACGTATCTAGTATGAGATAATTGAACACTTCCCTAAAAGGAATAGGAAAAAAGACACAAAAATCTTCGGTGCGACAGAACTCTTAAGTAATGCAACCTTGCGTTCTTAAACCTTGGAATGAGTTTTTTATGTATGTACCTATTATAAATGCCTACGAATATATTATTTTTCTGTACAGTATTAACTTCACAATTAATTTTTGAAAATATATAAGAGATTATAAAAGACAAAAAAGAGTTACCAATTATCGAATGAGAGTATGGGAATGAAAAACGGCACGTTATTTTGGATTATTGGATGACTTTTATCCGCTATTTTGAGTACATTCTAAGGTAAGACCAATTTTTATAAAATAACTTTTTAAAATTTATTATTGTGTTCATTTTTAAAGACATGTACGCGCGAATATGATTAGCAAATATGCCATAGTAGCGCAATAACAAGTTTTCAGTATTGTACAGACCAATTTATATAAATAGATAACAGTAATATTAATATCAAGTGAAATTATACGCAACTTTACTCTATCCAAGCAACTTTCAAGTTTTGTAGAATTATGTTTTTATCTATTATCAACCCATATATAAATTCTCATTTATTATTTAAAAACTGTATTTATATCTGGAGAATGTGAAATAATATTTTTTCTTTTTCTTTAGTATTTGGGATTACTTGAAAAAAGTCACGGAAAACGGTAACAAGACTGTGATAATTACCACGCATTATATAGAAGAAGCCAAGCAAGCTCATACTGTACGTATTACTTAGATGTTCTTTCACGAAGCTATTATCATGATAAGTAATAATTTCTTTTGCTAAACACTTTCGCAGTAATAAGAAGTATTTTTCAATATTATTCTCCGCTGTAAATATATCTCCAAGTATTATAATGTCTAATTTTCCTTATGGCTAAAACATAGGATTCACAGTATGCTATGCAGATTTTGAATTGGGAATTGTTCAATGTATTATAACCTAGCGTTGTTTTCCAATATTTGAAGTATTCTTTCCTAACAGATCGGAATAATGAGAAAGGGGCGCTTGCTAGCCCAAGACACCCCAGAAAACCTCCTGAGTTTGCACCAAACAAACTCATTAGAAGATGTATTCCTAGATCTCAGCCGCCGTCAGGAAAACGGTTCCAAGCTTCCTGATCTCAATAAATGCTCAAACGGAGATGTTGGGGTAAGTGAAATGTCACGACAAGCGATTTTTTCGTACGACCTCCAGTTTGAATAAATAAAATTGCGACTATATTTTCATTTTTCACGTCGTTTGCACGACATGATTTGGTTAATACAGAAAATTTGTTATTAATTTTCTCTCTCTGACTCTAAGATACTTGGAAGTAGCTTTTATCATCATATGCATAGTATGGCATTTTTGCCGTATCATAATAAGTGTCGATTTTCATTTGATGGGCAATGCGTAAATGATCCCACTCTGTGAAACTTTTATAAGAAAAGAAAGAAAAAATTTCAAATTCATGTTTAACTTTGTAGACACTGCCGGATTTAGGCATAAGCCAAATAAGCCATGACTTGGGATCTCGCTATCAAGGGGTCTCGCCACCTCCAAAATTATTTAGAAAATACTTGCAATATACGGAAAAATCTGATTACATATTTGGGGATATGTTCACATGCTTTGCATTAGGACCTCATCATATCTAAATCCGGCCTAGCTTGTAGAGCAAAATATAAAATGTCCCACATTTTATTATTTATATTAATCTTTATGAAAGCTAATGAAGTCATATTAAATATTATTGTCATTACAAAGGTATTTTTTTAGAAGTTACGGAAAGCTTTATATTATTTTTTATTATTAAAAAATATGACTAATGAAATCGGATGCATTAGGATTGAATGTCGAGTCTAACTCTTCTTTAGCTTCAACCAAGTATTTTAAAAATGGTATTGGTAACTTTTTAGCCATAAAGTTGTTCTGTAAAACTTATTAATTAATGAACGATTTTATAATTTTCAGGAATATTTTTATGTCGCCATTGGAGAGAATGCAGTCAAGAACTCTCTACCTAACAGTGGGAAGCACAAATCCGATTTCGGGAATATTTACAAAACCAAGAAAGAGGTCAGAAATATTGATTTTAAAAGTAACATATCGCTGAATGATTCGAATTTCAGAAATACGAAGTTTTATTCATTGCTATGATTACCACAGCTATAAAGACTTATCGTTTTTGATCGAAATTGAATCCATTCAAAACATTCTTATGCATCAAATAAATTATTTAAAAAATATTTAAGGAATGGTAGAAACTAAGTGAACCTTTATGCCTAGTTGTAAGGATTTTATGCAATGTAAAATAATACGCACAAATCTTTTTCTTTCAGGAGGCATTACAAAGCACATGCTCGAAGGAAAAGCCAATCGAATGCAGAAAGTCATCTAAGAAGAGGAAAGATCTTTTCATAGGACAATGGAAAGCGCTTCTGATGAAGAACTTCATTCAGATAAGCCGAAATCTTGGGTAAATGCAAGTCTTAGTATATGACTCCTAGTTTAACTCCTCATATTTTGTAAGTGAAATAAAAAAATGAAATGTAATTGTATAAACTTAAATTAACTTAAACTAAATTAATCAAAATTAATGTCTTTCAGTCCTAAATGATATTAAGCCAGGATTGTTGAGTTTAGAATTAATAACTCATAAAGGCATTAATATTTAAACATTGTGAAGAGATGCTAACTGAAATATAGTTAAGATAATGCAGCTAGCAAAAGGGTAAATAAAGCATATTTTCGATTAAAAATATAATCCCAGTAAAAGATTTACTTGACAACCTCATTCATAAGGTTTTCTTTCAAAGGACGTTTTATTTCTGAAAGAACCTATGGATTTCATTTCGAGAAGGTCATGAATGCATGCGCATATAAATTAAAATGATAAGTATCCCATTCGAAATATCTCCCCATTTTGTTGCCATTGAGTTCAGCAATTCGTTTGTGAACATCGTCGTTTCAATTTCGTGTTTTATGAGAGCCGCATAGTAAGAGAAAATGACCAACGCGTGATATCTCTTTCTTTGATTGCTTCGCACAGGTGTTTGTTCTTCGTCTTCGGATTCCCTCTCACGACTTTGGGGTTGTTCTTCCTAGCCGTTGGACATGACCCCGAAGGTTTGCCGCTTGCCATTGTCAACCAGGAGGTTGGATTTGCCAATTCCTCTAGACATGGATGTCTCGACTATGAAGCTGGTGGCTGCAACGATACCACGCTAAGCTGTCGATATTTGCAAAATCTAGGGAGCAGTGACGCATTAGAGGTTCGTCGTCGCACAACGAAAAATGAACCAGTGAAACAGTTCTTTCGAAAAAATGCCATCATGCATTTTTTCGAAAGAACTGTTGGAGAATTTTTTGTCTTGACTGTTAACATTCGAAAATTCCGAAAAGTGTTTATAAAAACCTGCTTTCCTCCCTTCTTTGACTTTCAACAGATCGATTGGTTCACAAATGTTAGCTCACTAGCATTGATTAGTTTTTGTCTTGTATTATGTATTTCCATTTTTTCAATCCAAAAAGACATTACTGGATATCTAGATAAGAAAGATTTCAGCGAAATTAAGCTTTTTTATTAACTGTATAGTTAGTGTATATAGAGGTAAATTATGTTTTTCTTAAGCTAAACATAATTTACGATTGTTAGCTTTTTGTTAGAATTTACGTCTTTTAATGTTAAAAATTGGGATTGAAGAGGGCTGATTAGGTAAACAAATTCGCCAGTTCTCTCTTTCATTTTTCACGAGTATTATTCTCTTTAAGAGTGAATTATCGAGTTTGCCTAATGTATGAAATGGCCAACGAAATTTTTATTTATATCTTTTTCATTTCAATTATCTCTTAAATAGCATTTTACGGCCCATCGCAGGATTCGAACCTACGATCGTACAATTGGAAAATAAGAACGCTCAACACCCTTCTAGTTATATATAAGAAAAAAATTGTACCCCTGGTGGGACTCGAACCCACAATCCCCGGTTTAGGAGACCGATGCCTTATCCATTAGGCCACAGGGGCCTTGGTGTTTAACTGACGAAATTTCGGCTGTTGTATTTTATTTTCTCTTATTTATAACTCTCGCGACAAAACTTTTACAATAATAGCACATGCAACCATGCTCGCAGCAGGATTCGAACAAATAAACCTAGAATGAAGAGACAAACGCGCTACGCAACCATCTATCGACACCGGCAAAAATAATTTACCTCTGGTGTAACTCGAACCCATAATCCCCAATGTAGGACACCGATGTCTTTTCAATTATCCCACGGGGCCTTGCTCAACCTATGAAATTCTGTATGATTTCCATATCAATGAATCACCAATGGTGACAGTTGATTTGTAGCCAAAATGCATATGTTTTTACAAACCATTTTCGAGAAATATGTTTCAAGGAGATTTTATTGGAAAAGTAGCCTACAACTTTCTTCTATTAACTGTTCAACTCAAGCGTGGAGGATAACTATGTTTCACATTATTTTAGTATTTTATTATTTTATGACATCGGCATTATTTCGTGTGACAAACGTCAAGGCCCCTGTGGCCTAATGGATAAGGCATCGGTCTCCTAAACCGGGGATTGTGGGTTCGAGTCCCACCAGGGGTATTTTCTTTTGCAGCGTTAACGAAAAACAATTCTCTGTCTACCCATTCTAGGCTTACGAATCTGCTCGTACTTGTTGATACAAAAAATATTCATTCAATCAAAATAAATTACAAATGTTATCTTTAACCGTTGTGAACAAAAAATCGAAATTATGAAGCAGAATGATTTATCAAATGTCTTCCTTCGAGGATTAATGAAGGCGAAATATTGTAAAAATTGTATATTTTCCAAAAGAAAACCCGCAGCTGAAAAAATACTTTCAGCTATGATAGCGAAGTTATAAAGGGTTAATAGAAAATTATGATGCATTTGTAAGAAAAATTTAATTCTGTAAGCCTGACATTTCATGTGAATGAGACACATCAGTCAAATCTACAGGGACGTAACTAGGGGAGCGTCTGGGAGGCCCTTGATTCCATTTATAAGTCCTCAGCTCCCCTTTGCTCCCTGCTGTATACTATATTTAAAAAATAAATTAATAAAGTGTTACGTTTTTGTTCTTAATAAAAAATTACCTTTCATTGGTGTGACAAATTCAGTAAAAATTACTTAAAGCATTTGTTTTCATATTATTATTTTTTGTTGATTTTTAATTTTGGTGCGCCCATCCAAATATTTTGACAATAATGCTGCCCCTCCTCCACCTCCCAGTTGTGAGGCTACTTACATCTCTACAATTCTAGTTTAAATATGTTGCCGTTTCCAGGAAGAATACTTTCGCGACGAGAGGAAAGCAATGGAGGCAGTCCGGAAAGGCAAAGCGTGGGGCGTTGTTGTCATACCGGAGAACTTCACGACTTCCTTAGAACTGAGAAGGGAAAACGGCAAGGACACGGACGTTGACATCCTTGCTGCCGGAGAGATAAGCGTCTACCTCGACATGTCGAGTGAGTATGACATTTCTTCTTAACTGCGAAACGAACCCTATGTATGTTTACGGAATGCTCACGTGAGAACACTTAGGACAAATAAAGCGGGTCCAGTTATGCATAGCGACATGCCGTCGTGAGTTCAGAATTTCTGCAAAGAGAACTTTTCAGAACGTCATGAGCCATTATAAAATCTCTAGTTGAATGGTCAAGGCAATGAACCTTTAAAATATAAGAGGTCGAGACATTAATGTTTCTGAGTCATTGATAATACAAACACTATTTGCGATTTATGCGTCGAATCAGACGCTTTTAAAACTTTCTCTCTAAGAACTTGAAAAATCATATCTAAAATATTAACTGAAAATTAAAGACGGTTATAAACGATAACCTGGAATAAATTTTTATTTCATGTTGAGTTATCTTATTATCATGAATTTTTGCTTGGATTTCTTACTAAATGTCTTTTCAAGTTAAGTAAAATATAGAATGATATAGAAAAATGAATATATACATTCATAAAATAAATCTTGAATTATTATACTTAATTATAAGCAACCCTGAACGCATGTACCACAATAAATAAATTTCGTGTAACTTGGTCCGTGTTATGTCATAGCTACTGTCCGAAATGTCGCTTATACCGCAATTACCCACGTTGGAGAGGTAAAAACCTCGGAGTTTGGAAGTGTATTCGATCCTTACCGCGCAGTCACATCAAAGAAGGTCTGAGTTGGGTAGTTTTAGCGAATACTCACCGGTCTGAAAATACATACCCTTCCATCTTTGTATATATTAAGTTGTATAGTGTATGTTGGAACTAATCAAAAACTATTCCCAAGCAACTCTATCACCACCACCACACACGATCAAAAGACAATGCATGTATAAACAAATATTAATATTCATCTTGTCTAAAAGGCCCTCTGCCTCAATCCTCTTCAACAAACTACCAAACAGTATTAAGTCTCCTCCTTGAATATATTTAACAAGAAGTCCAAACCAGGAATAATGCAGGCTGGTTTCCCAAAGTTGGCGTCCCGAATTTATTACTTATATTGACAGGAAATGTTTCAGTATGTTTTAGTCATTCCAAGGAATTCCCATCCCATACATACCACTTGTAGTTCATAGTTTATCAATGATAGAGAAAAATTGGAAAACAAATTAATAAAGTATTATCAATACTAAAAAAATCTGATGTGGCCACCACATGACTTTCTCCATATCTGCAATATTTCTAAAATTCCAAATAGGTTACATAATAAATATTTTAAGAAAATGCGAGAAAATTTTGACTTTACAAAGAACAGAAATAAACTCAAACCATAACCTCTAATATTGGATATAGCCACAGAGCTCCAACAATTAAGAAAAGAAAAAGGAGCGTTACTAAGATGTAACTAAGCGTCAATTGTTAACAATAGTGGTGGCGTGGTGGTGGCAGCAAAAATATAAGATATTTCTTAAACAATATTATATTATATTATTTTATGATATTGGCATTATTTCGTGTGACAAACGTCAAGGCCCCTGTGGCCTAAAGGATAAGGCATCGGTCTCCTAAACCGGGGATTGTGGGTTCGAGTCCCACCAGAGGTATTTTCTTTTGCAGCGTTAACGAAAAACAACTCTCTGTCTACACATTCTAGGCTTACGAATCTGCTCGTACTTGTTGATACAAAAAATATTCATTCAATCAAAATAAATTACAAATGTTATCTTTAACCGTTGTGAACAAAAAATCGAAATTATGAAGCAGAATGATTTATCAAATGTCTTCCTTCGAGGATTAATGAAGGCGAAATATTGTAAACATTGTATATTATATGGAAAAATATTTCAAACAAAGGTTGTGGAAAATTAAATTTTCTACAACTTTTATTCCAGTACATTTTTACATTTATCAAATATTAAAGCAAATATTTCAAAATAACGGATAAGTAACAAGAATAAACACCCACTTCCGGTTGACCGATTTTTACCAAAAACAGTTCTTGTGACTTTTATAGAAATGTTAAATATAAAGTTTCGCGTTTCCCTGATTAATAGTTTTTGAGTTAGAGCGCCCACAAAAAGCTGTCACATACACACACTCTCTCTCACACACATAAACACAGACATCATCGAGAAAATGGTCTAAACGTGTTCAGGGGACCTCAAAACGTGTATTTCCGTTGAAATCTCGAAGTCGATTTTTTTCATGAATACAATACTTTCCCCTATACTACGTATATGGAGAAAGTAGCAATGTCAAAATCTCTTTCTTGCATATTTTGCATGTATTTTTTTAATAAATGAATTTAATAAATGTTAGTTTATGCGCTAATATGTCTGGATCAACTGACCATTGCTGAAGAGTAGTCGAGCAGAAAAAATAACCCATTTGTTCACTAATGTATGCTCAAGACGAGCTCGGTAATAATGGTCTCAATCCGATAAAATGCGATTTAAAACGCAAAAACCCTGTTTAGTAGAAATTCAAGAAAATACGACCAATTATCATATCATATATCTCCGATATCACAATTTTAAGATATTTTAATGTATTAAAGAAAACATCTCTGCACGATGGATTTGAGATTTCCTATGTAAAACAAATAGGGAAATAAAGTTCCTGGAATCGAACTCAGGACTTCAATCTTCGCCAAATAAATTATAACCCGGGGGTGGCCCCTGTCAGCACGAGCCTCATACCATGAAAATTGGTCCATTGATGCAAAAGTTGTTAGTTGAGGACACACACACAGACAGGACCATTTCCTTCGGAAACCAGCCTAAAAATAAGGTGAAGGATTTATTGCATAATAGATGCTACTATAATGCAAGTGAATTTCTGTATGACAATTTTTAATTTTCTTTTGTTTAATGTGGTTTATTGTTTGTCTTGTGCTTGTGTTCCATTGACTTATTCTATGTCATGTATTTATTGACCTAACGGAATTAATAATTTTTATCATTATTATTATTATTCAGTTGCAATCTAGATGATTTTCTTTGAAAATTTCTCTTAAAGTGTCCTTCGAGTCGACACTAACCGAACCTATTTGACTACGTCCTGTATCAGCCAGTTTCGGACATTCGCCAAAGCATAAATATATTGTCCAAGCAAAGTTACGTCAAAGGTTGTTTACATAAAGAAAATAAACGTACAAATCCATATTTTACGCTAGTAATTGAAAATATATACTGAGATAATACATGTATATTCATTTTTCATTTCTTATTTGTGGATACAGATAGCATCATAGGAATGTTACTCAAAAGGAAACTGCAGAGTGAGTTCCAAAACTTTCTTCGGGATGTGTTAGTGGACTGCGATTACAACTCAAAGTTCGGCGAGACGCCCGTCATGGTGAGTATTAATATATTTATGAAAAATATATAAACTAGAAAACAAACTTTTTGCATAGGTAATCTAAATAAGATACGAGTGCCGAGCGGATAACAATGTATGGAAATAAAACATAACAAATAATAAACTAGTGGATAATAGGACTAGCGTTTTGTCTATTTACAATGACATGTGTAAAATACAAAAATCATATATCTTACATAATTTAACTTTGGACAGCGCTATTATCGAAAATGCTACCCTATATTTAATAACAGCATACAATGATCTGATGCTTTCCCGGCGAATTGATGCGATGAAATGTTTCCGGGGTTGTCTGGAAGACACCATTTTCACCCGGCTGGAAACCCGAGAACATTTCATCGCAACAACACAAAGTCAATAAAATAATGCTCAATTGATAGTTTCATTTTGCATTCTTGCTCTTGAAGAATTAGAATATTCTTAATCTGAAACACTTCTGATAAAACTTGGCTCAGTTTGGATTTCAATGCAAAAATATCTTAGTTGCTTATAAAGAAATCATCTATCATCGTTCTTAGAGCTTTAAAGTGGCCTCAGAGCCAATTAAACTAGCCGTCCAGATAATAGATCTGGCAAAGTGTCAACAGCCAATGAATTCTAATCAGCCTTCATGAGGCATTTTCTAAATATAAAAAAAACTTATGTTGATTTGAAACGTTATATATTATTTCAGAGTGTGGGTTTGCTTATTTGCTTGTATATGCGGTTCCCTTTTTCGTGAAAACAGAAGACGAACCCCCTTTAAATGTGGTATAGTTGGAAAGCACGGACTTCCGTGAGGGTACAACGGATGTTCATCTTTTTCTCAAGTTCGTTGGTTCGACTCTAGACGCGTTTCATTTCTCCATTTAACATGTAATCGGCTGGAATCCGATGTGTAGACCTCTAGTCCTTGATATTTTTAAATGTCTTAGAATTGAGATATCATCCCAGAAAGGAATATTGAATCTTATTATAAGTAAACAATATGATCATATAACATAAATGGGGTGAATCAGTAAATAATTAATATTATGTTTCTCTTTCCAGTTCAACGATCCTATATACGGAAAGAAAAATCCCACCTACAGAGCTTTCATTGCACCTGGGCTACTAAATTCGTAAGTGAAGAATTACGAAAATCTATGACTAAATGCCCGAATCCTGAGATAATGCGCGTGTAACTTTATCTCGGGGTCGATAAGTCTATAAAATTGAATTTAATTCCAAAAATTTCCGATTATATTTTTCTCGAAAAAAACTTTTATAATGACGAGTGACATGCTTACGCATAGAGCGTTCATTTTCAAAGTAAGATGGACATTTCCTGATAACCTATAAACCGATGCTAAATATTCAGGCGTCGCGACAGACACGGGAAATGAAAGAAATCTTATCGAGTGCATTTATTTTTAAAATAATTTCACGTGTCCTTTTCCGGATGTCAATTATGGATCTGGGGTCATAGCAAAAATTTAATTAATAAAATTTGAAATAACGACTCATATAAACATATTTTGGAATTATTTTGATATGAATAGGTGCAGTAACTGTTACTGGGCTCGAAAACATTAGGTACTGGCTTAATTTATATGCTATTGTATAGTTAGGTAAGCATTGTTCAAATAATTAATTGAAAGGATTTAATTTGTTTTCAGAATCATTTACTTTGTCGTGGTGGGAATGACCGCAATTACCATGGTGAAGGAGAAAGAGGAAGGTTTGTGGGACCGGATGATGGCTGCAGGTAAGGCAAAACAAATTTTAACTATTTACCTAATTTTGTCATCCCTTCTACGCTATTTTTCAATCAATTATCAGCCAAAATTTTATATGACATTCATAAAATCCTAGCACCGTCACAAAGTTAAGCAAAATTTCAATGAACTAAATAATAATATTTAAAAAATCACATTTAGCAGAAATGATATATATACTTCGCATTTTTGTCGCAAAACTCGATCTCTAAATAATTCTAATGATAGGAACTGATTTCGGAAGTCAATTTGTTTTTGATTTATTATACACACTTCGGTTAAATTTGTATGCATATTCCAGCTATCAGTTCAAACTCTAAAATTCGGAAATGGAATTTAAATGTCACAATTATTATATTATCTTCCTTAAACACAAAGTTTGGATAATGGTGATTTTTTTAAATATGGTGTTTGAAAGGTATTTTTTAAATATAATAGTATGCAGTTGTATAGATGATGGACATTCCCATAGCCATGAGACTGTTGTAAAAACCAACCATCCTATTTGAACTCAAAACATGGTCGAAAATTGAAATCAGCTCATTATACGCCAAAAGGTAACATCTTGCATACACACAGTTTCGTGACTGTCGGAGATATCTTCATAATCAATTGTACTCCAGCAATAAAGTGAGCTCTATACAGCATCTGTTTATATAGTCGCATGCTTATTAGATTCCTCGCAGTGAGCAGATGCGAAACACAGGTAATGTGTGCATGTTTCAAACTCATCGAGTTTTCCTTTACTCTTTGGCAGGAATCACTCCTTGGCAGATCCTATTCTCACATGTGATGACAACTATGGTGCTGATAGCCATGCAAACCGTCGAGATCCTCGTTTTGTCCCTCTTCATTCTCGGAGTAGAATGCCGGGGTTCTGTGATACTACTTGCGGCACACATTTTCCTGAATGGAGTTATCGGGATGGCTTTCGGTAAGTTCCATCAAAATGCTGTTTCCAATACTCATTTTAATTTCAAGTCAAATGGACACATATTTTTGGATTCCTCTCAGGATTTATTTTGATACATCCTACCGCTGTATGATGAAATTTTATATTTTTATGTCACTGATATCTAATCAGTGTTTGAGTAATATTTTATAGATTATGTCTAAGAATTTAGATACCGTTACTCTATCTTATTAGGAATATCGCACTTCGCCTAAGTTTGCTGAATACTCCGACAATATAAAATACGTGTACGGATAAGTTATATTAATTCTTATAATTTTTATTCGTATATTTGAAAACTTATAATTCTATTGAAATAAATTTATTTACAAATTAGCTTCACTTTTCATTTCAGGTAATAAGAAATTAGAATATTAAAGCAGTTTTTTTTTTCTTTTTAGGGTTAATGGTTTCGCTGGTATCCAGAAACGTAGGAGAGGCAAATTATTTGAGCACTGGCTCATTCTATCCTTATCTACTTCTTTGCGGTAAGTCTAAGCTTTGTCATGTTTACTTATCAACAAAAACGTTTCCTGCTATAGATTGCCCTGTACATCCGTTCGCCAGTACCGGTACTCGTACTTGTAACAGATTTTATTTTTTTAAATATTCTGGAAAACATTTTTAGCTCAGAGATGTTTAGAAAAATTATTTTTTTAAAGCTTTACGGCTACTTTTGTCCGTTTATGTAAGACCGTTAGGCTCATACGCTTAGAGTGGCTTGACCACTTTCCCAAACAAGTGAGGATAACTAAGGTCATATTTTATATATTTCTTTAAAATGTTATTGCTTGCGTATATCCTTAAAAACTGATTCCTTCGTATCTTTCATAGCATTATTTAGATTGAAATAAATGTTATGAAAAACAAGAAGAGTTATTTTTTAAGAAAATATGCTGTGACATCTTGATTTATTGATGGCAACTATTTTTTCGAAACTAATGATTGATAAGTATTTCCGACGCCATTCAACATTAATTTAGTGGTTTCCTATGTTCTAAACATGTTACCATTTTTTTTACTTTCTCCATACACAGTATAGAATAGTACAGTATAGCTTTGTTTCCGTTGTTTTCATGAAAAAATAAAATTCGAGATTTCAACGGAAATTTACGTTTTAAGATCCTTTGAATATGTTTTCGCTAATTCATCTATGATACCTATCTGTGCCTGGTGGGATTTTTTCAGCGCTCTAGCCCAGAAACTCCTACTCAGATCTACATAAAATTTAATATTTAAAATTTTTATTAGAAATTCAAGGTCTGGTTAGATTTTGGTTAAAATTGGACAAACGGAAGTGGAGGTTAACTCTTGTCATTTTTTGTTTTTTGTTAAATATCCCCTTTAAGGATGCATTACTATAGATATTAGTTATTATCGAAGTTGTAGACGATATAACCTTCTATAAATTTTGTTTTAAACATTTTTTCGTAGAGCGGACTGTACCTGAGGTATAATTTCTTGATTATCTGTCTGCGTTTATGTTCAATACATTGCATGTCGCTAGCTGATAGCTTCGTTTCCGTTACCATGACACTAAAAACAAAATATAAAATAAAAATCTTGTCTTATTTAGGGTTTTATTACTTTCTCCATACACAGTTTAGGCTTACTATGCATGGAGAAAGTGATTTATATAAGTGTAGTACTTGGCCAACGTCAAATTTGTATAGATTTAATCAAAATTAAAGCATCTTAGCATAATGATTATATCGCGCCTTATACATATCAACCTGCAAATTAGGGGAAAAAAAGGTAACCTTCGTGTTTCTTACTCCATGAGGGTGGTAGTTATGACCAGGCTAATTATTGGTAGTCGCGCGCTCCCTAATGCAAGAACGGAGATACCTTTATTTCCGGAAGGTTCTTTCCGTGGGAACTATTGCGGAAATTTCAGAATGATATTTGTCTTGATGCTACATTTCCTATTATGCTTTCTCGCCTGGAAACAATAGGAAGGCTCTCTCCAGGAAAGGAAGAAGGAAGAACTGTAACGCGACGTCACTGTAACTGCAACTGTACACGACGTCAAAGACCGTCAGAAAAAGTGTAAAACCCTTTTCTACGCTAAGAAATTCTATTTTTCTCATGAATGAAGGCTTATTTTCTCTTCCCTTAGATATCGATGCATTTATGAGAACCTTGAATAAATGAGGAGAACGTCGCTACTTAAAATAATTTCGAGAGTCGCAATTTGTTGATTACACGCTTGAAGATAATATTATTTGGAAAATATCAGTACTTAAGCAATACAATTTGGATTTTTAGGAGTGACTATTATACATTTACGCACACACACACATATGATTAAATATTATAATCTTTGATATCCTATAAAATTTCTAAACAGCTATTTTTATCATGGCGGGGTTTCCTTGCGTTTATTTTCATCTGTTTTGGTGATTCATATTTTAGACCTTAAGAGGACGATAATTATGCTACCAGCTCTAATTGGCAGTTAGTAGATTAAAAAGCCACTGGGTACAAATGAGATAACATCACACTCACTTAAAGCTACAATAGTGAGTGAAAAAATCTTTAAAATCAAAATTACCAAGATGCAACGGTTCTGTGCAGTTGATGTTAACATTTTTCATAAATATTAATCGTTTAGTAGGAATGATTGCCATGAAATTAAGCGTTTTGCGTAAATTTCTTGATGAAAATTTTCTTTTTTCTGTCCTCCGGCACTTTATACCTTGTTTGAGTGTATTCAGATTGGTTGTTTGCAAGAAGATCAGAAGGGAAAATGAAAAAAGAAAATTCTTTAATTATTAAAAGTCAGGTTGGCGTTTGCTGACGATAAAAATGCTAATCCACAGGAATTAATAGATCATTCGATAATGTTTAAAACCATCGCATTAATTGGAGATTTTTATCTTCTGAAGCAATTCTCTCTCTTATTGCAGGAATCCTGTGGCCGCTCGAGGGACTTCCCTGGTATATGTACCACCTGAGCCGTTTTCTTCCTCTCACTATGGCAACTGAATCTCTGAGGGATATAATGGTAAAAGGCTGGGGTCTATCCTGGCCCTCCGTTTACACTGGATTCTTGGCAACAATCGGCTGGACTTTCTTCTACTTCGTCTGCTCTTATATCTTGCTGAAGTTCAAGAAATCATGAGGGCGCAGAAGAAATCCCATTGATATGCTATCCATGTCACTTTTATGGGCCTGGTGATGATAAATGTAACCACGGCCTTGCAGTATTGCGAACGATTACTTTGACCAAGAGGTTAAAGTGATTGCTGAAAACATTCCTGCTGATTTCGACGGCAATGAAGTACTTTACTGCCACGAGGAATATTTATGTATTGTTTTGTATTTGTTTAGGTCGGCTATGACATTTTAGTCATCCTATATGGGTTTTGTTCTCAGGTAAATAAGTTTTTATTCTATTTAGCACACGAAGTTGATTGAATGCACCATGAACTGAGCAGCCGCAATCGCCCTCAGGACATTCTGGATTTGGTGCTAGCGATGCATTGAACCTGAGACGGGCAAGAAGATACAGATGATTTTGTTTGAGGTTAGTTTCGTCCAGTTACAATGGCTGCGTGTGACGAATATTGTGCTGAATGGCATCGATTGTACTATATCTACAGTCTTCAACCTTTTCAGCATCGTACGACAAATTATAAAACGGTTGTGAATTGTCGTGTCATATTCTAATGACAGTGTGGCTGGATAATATAACCAAATGTGCGATGAGTTTTTGTATCTTTTCGATTTCGATATAATTAGAGGTCCAAGTGCACGTCTGACGCATTTCATTTCCCTTGATTTCAATTTATTTTCTCACAAAGGAAGATAAATTGTTAGATTTTTCATCGAAGGAACATATCATCTGGAAGCCGACGAAATTGCCGTGCCCCGTTAAACATGATTTCCACATTTTCAAGAATGTGGATGATTGCTTAATGATGCATTTCTATAGAAAATTTTTATACATAATTGATTTATAAAAGGTCGCGGGTAATATTGTAAAATCTAATGAAATTGCTTTTTTATAAAACTCTACTGTGAAATCGACGTGAAAATGATGCAAACTGCGACATTTGGATATTTTGATATCGTCCATTGATTTTTATAACAATAAATATTTTCACGGTTTTATGTCTGTATATATATGGCTGAATTGAAATAAAATTAATATGTTTGTTATTTGTTTTATTTATTCGATGAAGTCGACTTGAATAATTAAACAAATATTCGCTGCAAAATTATGAGGAATTCGACCGATAAATTTGAATAATATTTTTTTAATACTACTTCATTCCTGAGTTAACGTAACTTTTGTCTCTCACAAAACTTTAAATCATTAAAAAATCTCGATCATGAGTAATCAAAGCTTTCATTCTCTACTCATCGTAAATTTTCTAACTAAGTCGGTTTTTAATTTCGAGTTTAAATTTTAATTTTAGTGGTAAGTGATTTGTATATTTCAGTATTTTTTAAATCCAATACAGTTAGTTATTCTTCTTCACTTATAATGAATAAAACGCAATTATGTAGTGGAATTTTCTCTCAATAAAATTCATTCGCATTAATATTACTTATTTTACTTTATTTGTATAAAATAACAGGTAATATCATGTGACCTTTTCAAGTCTTAAACTGAAATTTACTTTTATTTGCACTAATTGGTTAGTTGTAACTTGATAAAATTGAATATGGTATACTTGTCTTTATTTCAATTCGTAGATCAAAAAATGTTAAGACTGAAACAATTAAATCTGAGCGCAGCCGTAAACATTCCCAGCGCTAGTGTATCTCGTTATTGACTAGCACTACAGAGTTACAGGCCATTGTAATTATAACTGGCTATAGTTTATTATGCTTTAAAATTCTTGCTAAAGATAATGATCACGGGCATGAAAGGATATTAAAGACTTGATTATTCCATAATTTTATTAAATTTTTATCTCATAACTTTACGTATAATATTTTTCTTCCACTATTTCCACTGAAAACCGTGCAACGTTCCTGGTGAATTTGAGAGGTAGTTATTTACTTTGGCGGAATTTTTTATAGCTAATTAGGTATTTTAGGGCCTAAAAGCTATAATATGTATAGCCTTTGCTAATCTTCTGAATCAAGAATGCAGAAGTACGGCGATGCGAAAAAAACACATGAAATTGAAAAAGTTTGGTACCTTGGATTTAAATTCCCAATAATTACTACAAAAAATTACTAGAAGCTCAAACCAGGACTAATGCAGACTGGTTTCCCAAAGTTGACGCCCCGAAATGATTACTTATATTGACAGGAAATGTTTCAGTATGTGTTAGTCATTCCAAGGAATTCTCATACCATAAATACCATTTTAATTCATAGTTAATCAATGACAGAGAAAATGGGAAAACAAATTAATGAAGCATTATCGGGTTTAAAATATTAAAAGCAATGTCAACATCCCTTTCTGACATTATATCTTGCATATATTTTTTAAATAAACGACTTTAATAAATGTTACTATTTATACGCTAATACGTATGTATCAACTGTCCATTTCTGAAGGGTAGTCGAGTGGAAAATAACCAATTTGTTCGCTCGTCTATGCTCAAGCCGAGTTCGGTAATAATCGTCTTCATGGAAACAATCCGATAAAATGAGATTTCAAACGCAAAAACGCTATGTTTTAGTAGAAATTCAAGAGAATACCATCTGAACAGCTACAGATGGGTAATCACTCTTGTGAAACTGCGATGAGGAAAGCAAGGGGAAACTACCTCATTATATTTCCCATGATAGGCTGAAGAGTTGGAAATACCTCTATGGATCTCTGGGGTAAAATACTCCGGAGGTAAAATAGTCCCCCAATCAGATCTCCAGGTGGGGACTACCCTAGGGGATGCACAGAGGAAATGTAAGATTAATAAGAAAGCAAGTAGTGAGAAATTAAAAATAGGCACATGGAATGTTAGGACTATGAATTCAGGGGGTAAACTAGAGAACTTAAAAAGGGAAATGAGAAGGAATAATGTAAGTATAGTAGGTCTTAGTGAAGTTCGGTGGGAAGGAGAAGGCGAGATAAATTCAGACGAATTTAAGATTATTACTCGGCAGGAGAGAAAAAGGAAAGGGGATTAGGGATTATGATGATAAAAGAGATGGCTGAAAGAATTAGCAAGGTAGTGACAGTTAATGATAGATTAATAGCCGTAAAACTTCAGATGGAGCCAGTGGAAATGCTTATAATTCAAGAGTATATGCCAACAACTAATGCTGTTCATGACGAAGTAGATGAAATGTATGAACAGATTACGGAGATATTGGAGGAGGAGGGAAAAGGAAGGATCACAACCATAGTAATGGGCGACTGGAACAATATAGTCGGAGAGGGACAGGAAGATAATATAGTGGGAAAATATGGACTAGGGAAGAGAAATGAAAGAGGGGAGAAACTTGTGGAATTATGCCATAGAAATAGATTGATTGTAACTAATACATGGTTTAAGCATCACCAGCAGAGACTTTACATATGGAGAAGCCCAGGAGACAAGAGGTGATACCAGATAGATTACATATTAGTCAATGAAAGATTTAGGAATAGCATTAAACATGTGAAAACACTACCAGGGGCAGATATCGATTCCGACCACAACCTTTTGGTGGCAAATACACAATGTAGACTGAAGAGTGTTAAGAGAAACATAAGAGTTAACAAGAAATGGAACTTAGAGGAACTCTTTAAGAACAAGGAGGCTATCATGACTGAGCTGAAGAAAAGGTTGGGGGGAGAGAGCTGAAGAAAATAGGAACAATGTAGATGAGGAGTGGAGATACATCCATAGCAACATTAAAGATGTAATGAAAAAGAAGGTAGGAAAGATAACAGGTGAAAGAAACAAAAAAAACCCTGGGTCACAGCAGCCATGCTGCAAAAATGGAAGAGAGTAGAAAGTGGAAGAACATAAACACTGAAGATGGCCAAAGAAAGTACAAGGAATTAAATAATCCTTTAAGAAGGGAAACAGATAAAGCCAGAGAACAGTGGATAAATGAGAAATGTGAGGAAATTATCGAGTGTGAAAGGATGTGTAGAACAGACCTCATGTATAGCAAAGGAAGGGAACAATTCAAGAAAAAGGCTAGAAAGATGGGACGTAAAGGAATCATGAACAAAAGTGGTAAAATAGTCTTGGAGCCAGACAATGTAAAGAATGTCTGGAAAGAATACATTGAGATTCTGTATGACAAAGAAGGAAAGCCAAGAAATATTGAATTAAATGAAAAAGAGGATGTAGAAAAAGATCAGCTAGGACCAAGTATTCTCGAGTCTGAAGTTAAAAGAGCATTTGATGACATGAAAAGAAGGAAGGCTGTAGGGAGTGATGATATACCAGTGGATGTTCTTAAGGTTTTGGGGTCGAAAGCAGTTAAGCAACTAACACAATTCTTTAACCAAGTATATGATACTGGCATATGGCCTGAAGGTTTTTTAGATGTTGTTATGGTACCACTGGAGAAAAAGAATAATGCAAAAAGTTGTAAGGATTACAGAAATATTAGTTTAATTTCTCATACAGCTAAAGTTCTAACCAGAATAATAACTAAAATAATTGAAGGTAAAATAGAAAAGGAGCTGCAAGATAATCAGTTTGGTTTCAGAAGAGGAAGAGGGACAAGAGATGCTATAGGATGTATGAGGATGATGATAGAAAGAGCGCTAGAAGTCAATACAGATATGTACTTTTGTAGATTGGGAGAAAGCTTTTTACCGAGTGAAATGGGATAAAATGTTGGGCATTTTAAATAAAAAAGGAATAGATTGGAAATACAAAAGGTTGCTTAAAAACCTTTACTTAGATCAAAAGATTAGAGTCAGGGTTGAAGGAGAAGAAACAGAAAGTCCTTCAATAGGGAGGGGAGTGAGGCAGGGATGTCCTATTTCACCAGCGATATTTAATATTTATGCAGAAACAATAACAGAAGAAGCGTTGATGGAAGAGAAAGGATTTAAGATAGGAGGTGAAAGTATTACCACCATTAAATACGTAGATGATCAGGGATTAATAGCAGAAGAGGAGAAAGAACTTCAGAGGATGACAGACAGACTAGTGGAGGTTGGCCAACAATATGGAATGAAGATCAATGCAGAAAAAACGAAAGTCATGATGGTTTCAAAGGAACATAAAGAATTAAATATAATGTTAAATGGCCAAAAATTGGAAGAAGTGAGTAGTTTCAAACATCTTGGCAGTATTTTAGCGCAGGATGGAAGTAGTACACAGGACATCAGAAGTAGGATTGCAATGGCAAAAGCAGCATTTAACGAGAAGAAGGAGCTTTTCACAAGCAAGAAAATAAATTTAGAAACAAGGAAGAAATTAGCAAAATGCTACATATGGAGCATAGCTCTTTATGGTGCAGAGACGTGGATGGTAAGGAGAAAGGAGGAAAAATATTTAGACAGTTTTGAGATGTGGATATGGAGGAGAATGATGAAAGTAAAATGGACAGAGAGGAAGAGAAATGAAGAAGTATTAGAAATGGTGGGAGAAGAAAGGATGCTAATAAAAATAATCAGGAAAAGAAAAGCAAATTGGATAGGGCACATATTGAGAAGACAGTGTTTACAAAGGACTATCTTAGAAGGCAAAATTAGCGGGAGAAGAGGAAGAGGGAGAAAAAGAATAGGAATATTAGAGAATATAAAGCAGGAATATAGTTCATACAGAGGTTCCTGGAATCGAACTCGGGACTTCAATCTTCGCCAAATAAAATATAACCCGAAGGTGGGCCCTGTCAGCACGAGCCTTATACCAAGTTTCATGCAAAAGTTGTTAGTGGGGGACACACATACACAACAATTTCATGAGGCTATGTTTCCTTCGAAAACCAGCCTAAAAACGATGTTTTAAAGAATCAAACATATTTGTCACGTGTCAATACTATGAAGATATGGAGGTGTTGTCAATGAGTTTTATTTGTTTGTAAAGAGCAAAAACTCCACACTGGTTATTTTTTCTTTTGGTTTCGTTTGGTCATGTTTTTGTTAAATTTGATGTCTTAATGGCAGTATTAAGTTTCCAAATAATTTCAGTTTATATATATATCGCAACGTATTATTTATATAACCAATCATCGGCAGGAACTTACCGAAACACCAAGAAATTAGCCGCGATTACGTACACAACTGTTACATAGCAGTTCAAGGAACAATGAAATCCCTTGCGATGCTTTTATAATGCTTTGCTTTTAAATTTATATGAAAAATAAGATATATAGATTTTTAATGCATCAAAAAAGAGATAATTTGTAAAAATTATTACTAAAGGCGATTACGGTATTTCAATTCTGAAAATGCCTTGCAAACGGTCATAGTTGTCGAAAATGGAAAATTATTCATTTGACCCACGTACTTCCACGCGCTGATCGAAGTATCTCCCTTCGATTATCGAAACCTTGCTTCCTTTTCTTGCTCCGCCATCCCTTAGCTACCTTGAAATCCTCCGTATTTTATTTTTTCGTCTCATCGGCAAATCTCAATGCCACCAGATGCGCTTACGCTATCGACAAAGAGTTATTTAACCTCCCAATTCTCCTCCTCCCCTGATTGCACTGAAAAAATGAGAGCGCAGGTGTTGGAGGTGCTTCGTTCTATTTTTCATTGTTTGCGTGCACTGAGGGGCGCGCGCTAACACCGACGATTGTTTTCGACACGGAAGCGTTTCCAGCGCCGTCTCTTTCCTCGCGGGCGCTTGGAACGATCGCTGAGTTGGTTTCCCCGCCTCCTACTCCTCCTCCTGCTCCTCCTCCCACTCCAACTCCTTTCCTCCTCCTCCTTCTGCACATACTGCATATCCACAGCGCGAAAAGGTTTCTTTCATCCCCCTACTTCCTAAGGATGGTAGTCTCCGACGTTACGAGATCCACAGTGCACCAAAGTCGATAGGGGATACGAAAGTTGAGCGTTCGACCAAAAGGAAAGTGATTTTGGATCTCCTATAGCGCCGGAATACGATCGATTTTGTGGAGACGGCTTTTAAAAATAAACGCTCGATAAAAATCCCGTCGCGAAATATCGATTGTTTTGGGTGGTCAAACTGTGGAATAGCTTGCTGAAATTTTTCACTTGTGGACTTCTACTTGACTTTGGGATATCGACGCTTTAGAAATAGCTAAGTTCTCTCCAAAAAGAAGTTGCTTGTAATATTCAAGGGAAATTTTGGCTGAGCAACGAGACTAAATTGGACTTGTCAAAGAAAAGCTGCCCGCTCTCGTTCGTCCGGCCATGTAAGTACGCAGTTTCTTTATGATTCCATTAATTGTATTCCTACGATTATTGCTTTAGTTCTCTCTCCAAACATACATAAATTGGAGTATGAACGGCATCTAGTTGTTGAGGGAAGGAAGCTATGTGGACACTCACCATTAGGACTACTGCTGGAGTATCCAAGAGACACAGACGTAGATCGGAGCTTTCGGGATGATTCCTTTTTGTATATATATATATATATATATATATATATATATATATATATATATATATATATAGTATTTATCCTACTATACTACGAGGTTTTTTCTGTTTTTTAGTTTCTCCTTATACGAAGTATAGAGAAAGTATTGTTTTCATGAAAAAAATCGAATTCGAGATTTCAACGGAAATACATGTTTTAAGGTCAGGTTTTGACTATTGTCTCGATGACGTCTGCGGGTGCGTGTCTGTGACCAGTATTTTGTGGGTGCCCTAACTCAAAAACTATTAATCAGATCAACGCAAAATTTTATATTTGGCATTTTTATTAAACTGATTAGTTTTTAGTAAAAATAGGTCAACCGGAAGTGGGTGTTAACTCTTGTCACTTTTACGTTTTTACTTTCTCCATATACGTAGTATAGGGGCAAGTATTGTATTCATGAAAAAATCGAATTCGAGATTTCAACGGAAATACACGTTTTGAGGTCCCCTGAACACGTTTTGACCATTTTCTCGATGATGTCTCTGTGTGTATGTGATAGCTATTTGTGGGTGCTCTAACTCAAAAACTATTAATCAGGGAAACACGAAATTTTATATTTAACATTTTTATAAAAGTCACAAGAACTGATTAGTTTTTAGTAAAAATCGGTCAACCGGAAGTGGGTGTTTACTTTTGTCACTTATCCGTTATTTTAAAATATTTGCTTTAATATTTGATAAATGTAAAAATGTATTGGAATAAAAGTTGTAGGAAATTTAATTTTCTACATTTGTTTGAAACATTGTCTCATATAATGCATTGTTTAAGAGCCATCTTAAAAATTATATTTTTAGCTGCCACCACCACCCTCCTACCGACGACTATTGTTAACAATTGGCGCTTAGTTACGTCTTAGTAACGCTCCTTTTTCTTTTCTTAATTGTTGGAGCTTTGTGGCTATGCCCAATATCAGAAGGCTATGGTTTGAGTTTATTTCTGTTCTTTGTAGTCTAAAATTTTCTCGCAGTTTCTTAAAATATTTATTATCATTTAACCTATTTGGAATTTTTAGAAATGTTACAGATATTGAGAAAGTCATTTAGTGGCCACATCAAATCTTTTTAAAACATTTGCTTTAATGTTTGTTGAATGTAAAAAAGTATTGGAATAAAAGTTGTAGGTAATTTAATTTTCTACAGCCTTCATTTGAAACATTTTCCTATATATATGCAGTTTAAGTGTTAGGTATCTTTAAAAATAAATGTTTTGGCTGCCACCACCACTCCACCTACCGGCGTTTTTTGTAAACACTTTACGCTCCTTTTTATTTTCTTAATTGTTGGAGCTTTGTAGCTATATCCAATATCAGAAGGCTATGGTTTGAATTTATTTCAGTTCTTTGTTGTCTAAAATTTTCTCGCATATATTTAAAATATTTATTATCATTTAACCTATTTAGAATTTTTAGAAATATTACAGGTATAGAGAAAGTCATATGGTGGCCACATCAGATTTTTTAAATCAAAAGTTTGGGGTCGTCTTACATATATTTGAGAACAGAGAAAGAAATAAATAAATAAAAATAGTGGCAGTGATTATGATTAGTCTAGCATGCTTTATATCTAATTTATCTTTCACTACACATTGTAATGGCAATTTTTAGAGATTTAAATAAAAAATAACTCCAATAATCTTCACAAATGCACTTAGAAAGGCTCGACCTTGTGGAAAGATTCATAAAAGAAATAAATAACAATTATTGTAACCTTCACTAAACTTGTATAGTGGAAGTTACAATAATTGCTATTTATTTCTATCCAATAATTTTGTTTAATTTGTTTGCTTAAGAATGCCTTATAATATATTTTTCCTCCAAATTATCTTCTGCGAACGGGAGTCTTATATTCGAGTTCGCCTTATAGTCGGGTAAATACTGAGTGTGTGTGCAGGCGCAGATTTAAGGGGTGCGAGGCCTCTAGGCGATAGTGGTTTGCAGAGCTCACGTTTTACGACTTCTGAAAACATGGTTTAATTTTAAGGAGGTAAAAAGGATATCAATTCTCAATAATTTATTTGCATATATACTTACGGGGTTTCTGATGTCGATATCAATCGCAACCCAAATTATTCGATCGGAAGAAATTAAGAATAATACTTATAATAATTATATTTTTTAATAATTCCGGTCAGTTGGTCCCATTAGCGCGAGGACCAAGGCAGTTGTCTGGATCGCCTAGCTATAATCCCCTTCTTTGTGTGTATATGCCCGCCATGAATCCAAAAATGGCATATTGCGTTTAGAGGAAAAACTAAGGCTTCTCTTTTTAATGACGTATTAAAATGCATAGGCCTTTGATACTGAAAAGAACTGTCGTATGGTCTAATGTCTTTCTTCATACCCATTAATATTAATAATTATATAATGGTTTTCTCAACAATTCTGTTTCTATTAAAATAAAGTTGATCAAATATGTCTTTATTCGACGAATTTCAAAACTATGAAAAAATTCACTTTTTAACGAGTTCCGCTTTACCGTATTTAGTCAAAGAGTATTAATAATTATTCTCCTTGTGCAGATTTATCAATGCTTTATTGAAATAAAATAGTTGTAATTCTTTGAGGGTGATTTCACTTCATATTAGAAATGTTATTTATATATTTTCTTTCAAGCGCGAATCCGTTTGAGCACGAATTTATTTCATACTTAAGAGTTCATAATGACTACTGTATTTAATTGCGTAGCAAAACTCTTCCCACCTCTTTCTTCTTACTAGTTTTGTTTGAAATAAATTTATCTTAGAGCCATGTAATAACTAAAAACAAAAATGATATCATGAAAAATGAAAAAAGCGGAGAATACATCATTTAGTTACATATTTTCTTATCTGAAATTTGTATAAAAGTAGTCTCCTCTCGTAACTTTGACGGCGAGCTTATGTGAATTAAACGATAATGCGCAAGTTACGATAGCAGCATGCTTTTTACGGTTTCTGGAAAACAATAGCATTGACAAGTTTCAAAAAGCACGCTCTACTTAAAGATGCGTTTAACGAAAACGTTTTTGGTTTTCAATTCCTATAAAACCTATTAAAAGTTCTTAATTTATGGTTTTAAAAATTATTTTCAATATCAGAAACGTATGAAATATCTACCACTAGGAGAGTGACTCACGAGCAAGACAAGAGAATTTTTTTGTATCCAGTAATGTGACGAACATAATTTACCGATTTCGTTCAAAAATTTTGGTTTAGTACTCTGCTTATGTAAAGATTCAATGTAAAAGTCTAATTTCGTTCCGGTTGACGGAAATGCTACCAAATCCATACGTGGCCAAAATCCAATAAAATCGATGGACCTTCATCAATTTAGTTTGGTATCACTATCCATTAAAGAATAGGGGCGCCGTTATGTCCTAGGTTAAGATGCACGTGAGCTGACGGATTTGTATAAGGATATAATGCGGCGATGTTAAAATTAAAAATAAAACACAAATTAAACGCTACCTGGGTCTACCAAACTGCTGCAATCTCCCTTTGAAAATGGCACAATGGCCTAGAATTACAATAATTAACTCTATAAGGTTTCTAAGTTCGTCCAAATTTGCCAATTTAGTATTAAATCGATAGAACAAATAATGCTTTATAAACTGATATGTAAAAAAACTCTGTCGTGGACCTACGCCATCACAGCCGCCACGTAAATCTACGTCTCGTTATTCTTCTTCGCCATCATGTAATGAACCGAAGAATTACGATAGACCAAACAAAAAAACCGCTTTATATCTTTCGGACCCTTGACAGAATACCATCGCTCTTCGCATTGGTCAACCAAAACTCCACGAGCGATATTTTTTCTGCTGCTCTCGCATTCTTCGGCGCGCGTCGAGAAATCTACTTCATAACACCTTTGCGATGACGTTGCTTCTTTATCGTCGGCACGGCACGATGTTAGACACGCCCGGCGAATGCCGAATCCATTCTCAAAGGTTTGTTTTCTTTTCTGACATCTCGCTGTCGACGAATCGGTCTTTCAAATTCTTTCTGCTCCTCACTTTTTCCAAGTTGCGTCCGCAACAACCCAGCCAAGTTTTGCAATCTCTTCAGCCACCCGAGCATGAGCATATTTAACCACTAATGTGTAGAATTGCGCATTTTTCGCTAATTATTTGAGGATAAAATAATGTCTACTCTTAACGGCGGTAAAAATTAAAGAGGTGCAGCAAGAATGAATTATGAAGCTCGAAAATATAGCTTGAATCCAACAACTAGATAATTTATATAGCCAAAAGATACCTATCTTACGCATCAAAGAAATAAAGCGATGCGGCTTACGATATTTAATAAATTGTTACTAATATCGAGCCTTTTTTGAATTATTTAACTATAAATAAAACGAGAATATGTGTGCATAACGATAGTTACTTCCAATGATGAAAGTTGTCTTCTCTTTTCAAACGAATGAAAAAATCGCTAGGCCAAACGACGGCCCTTAACGCAGCAGTATAATTTCTATTTTCGATTGAGAAATGAATCGCTTTATGGCGATGGGTTTGCGATTGAGACATTCTCTATTAGACCGGCTGAACCGACGCAGCCATTTTGCGCTCGGTTTAATTTAAAGCTTGGCGGAAAATCAAGCTAAAATTTTCTTATTGCAAAGAAATTTCTTCTTTTGCTCGCTTATCCTGACGTTTCTGGGAGACTTAGCTACGTATGCGATCCGCCCAGAAATAAAAAACTCTTTTTGGTGTTCGTAGAATGAGGAATAAGAAAAAATGGACTATCGAGCTCATCTCGTGGTGCATACGATAGATAATAAAGACATTGCAAACGCGAAACTTTTTGGGCGCTTTTTCAGCCTTCAGAAATATTTAATATACTCAAGTAAAGCAGCTCAAATGGAAACTTTGCACGTTCAATATTTATGGCGTCGTATTCAATTGTTTTAAGACTACGATTCAACGGTATTGAGAAGGGGCATGCACGTGTCCATAGCAGCGCTCTAACTCGTTACAATAGAGTGTTATGTTAGACATAAAAAAGGAGTTTAAATGCAAAAACTCGAGGATATTCGCGAATAAATAACGCTGCAACATCTCTGCACTTGCTGTCGTAAAATTTTTTACCTTCTTGCTCGCCGTTTCTTTATTTTGACCATGATGAGATAATAGGAAACAGATATTATCTATAGAAAAAAGAAAGATTCGACACGTAGTCTTCATAGCTCATGATTGGTGGTTTTACTCCTATTGGCATTATTAGTCAATTAGAACAGTGGCTCTCAAACTTTCAATTGTCGCGGCCCCCTACAATATCATGCGGCTCCCTTTGAATTGAAAATAGTAAAAATAAGAAACTTTATTGCAAATATCTTCATTTTATGTAACTATTAATAATTTTATAACATCGTTTTTCCAAAAATTCCCTTATAAACTTTTATTATTCGCGATAACTTTATATTTCGACATTTCACCATGCATACAAAATAATTTTGCGGCCTACCCGGGGGACCGTGGCCCACAGTTGAAGAACACTGAAGTAGAGGGTAGTAAAATATTTTCCATCGTGAGTTTCAGCAGTTATTATAAGCTTATGCTCTTAGTTATTTCCTCTTCATTTAGATTTATCTTTCAGTGATATGTTACATAGTAAGTGAAACTAGCTCAAAACCTTAGCTATATATACGTTAATTTCGAAGGATGAGCTTTATTAGACATTATGAACAACTAAATCAACGCAATGAGTTTTATTATTTTATTGTAAACACTTTCCGCTCCTTTTTATTTTCTTAATTGTTGGAGCTTCGGGGCTATATCAAATATCAGAAATATACAGTCTGAGTCTATTTCTGTTCTTTGTAAAGTCTTTAAATCCTTCTCGCAGTTCCTTCAAATATTCATTATCGTTTAATCTATTTGGAATTTTTAGAAATATTACAGGTATGGAGAAAGTCATGTGGTGGCCACGTCAGATTTTTGAGTTTGGTGGTGAAATTAAAAAAGTCATTAAATTAACACCCTGTGAAAACTCTTTTAACCTTCACTTTCGGTTTGTCTGATGTGAGTGAAATTCCATTTTAAAGCTACATTCACAAGCTAAAGGATGAGTGCGAGCATGATAAAGATATTATTTATGTGTTTATTCTGAAACCGCACAATAAATTTTCAGAACATAGCAATCATTTAATGCATCTAGCCGTTATATCCAATGCTTAGTGTATGTCTTGCTTCCATTTTATGCAATTTTAGCAGTAGAAGAATCTGAATGGCATAAAAACGTATGATCAATAAAGTTTGCAATGAAAAAGTTCCAGTTAAATGCTTATCATCCATTGTGTCAAGCAGTTGATCCTATTGTTAGTGACTGATGATTTAGTTAAAAAAATAATGTCTCCTGAAGCCTTTTAACTCACAGCATTACGTATCACGTTACCGCAGCGAGGCCTCGACCTCTTTGTTCAATTATAAACCCTTTAACTAACGCAATACGCAATTTTCTCGATTATTTCAATTTATCTATCATAGGTTTCAAAAATGATGTAGCGTGCTCAGCCTATGGCTTGTATCTAATGAATCGTATAGGTATAGCCAAGAAAACAAGGAACAAATTAGTCTTTCTCAGGAATATTTCACCGCTTGTTGTCTCTAAACATTATATTTGAAATTGTATATGTTTAATCAGCTTCTTAATGTCTATAGGACTTTATTTCATATAAAAGGCACTTCAATGTTTTATCGATTTAATCCAGTGTAGGGAACACCTTATGCTTGAATTACGGTCGTACAACTTCAACGAGGTAGCTTGTTTGGATTGATTACATAATTTTACGCTTAAAATTTTCTGATCTAAGGTCCTAACGAACAACTAGAGCCGGCTAGGGAAATCACGGGGCCCGGTTCAAAGCGTGCGTGCGGGACTTATTTCCTGTCAAAAAATTTCAAATTGAAATAAATAAAGCGACCTCTCTCACTATCAAAGTGTTCGATAATTTTTTCCACTTCTTAAATGTCAAGCATAACAAACATTTTTAGAGAATGCGGGGACCGATGTAGTCACATCGTTGACACCGCCATCAAGGCGAGACCCTGAGAACGACTAACGGTTCCTTTGAAATGTTCGTTATGCTGCCTACGTCGAATATATCTTACAAACGCGTATTTACAAATGAGCAGTGATGACCTGTTTACAGCTCACCTGATTATTTCGTGGCCCTTCTCCTTATCCTTTTGGAAGTTTTATTGATTTTATAATAGACTGATTCTAGGGCCAATTTTTCTCTTTTTCCTTGGTATTTTGTTTAGAAAAGGGTTCTTCCATCTCTAACTTTTGGATGGGGCAAGAAAGTGCATTTAAAAGGCAGTTAAAAATATCGAGGATTTTTTACATCGAAGATGATTAGTAAACATTATACTAATTATTATTGTTGTGTAATTCTCTAGCTTGTAATCGAATAGATTATTCCGAATAAGCTATCATTATACATCGACGTTTCTTACAAAGGAGGAGGAGGATACTAATGTTTAGGCACTTCCAGATGAGCTGGAGATTCGAAATTTTTTTCTTAGGTAGAATTTTGTGAAAAACCGACTAGAAAATACGAAAATCTTGAAAAAGTGCAATAATACGGCCGCTAAAAATTCTCAATTGTTTAAACAAACTTTCAAGATTTATGTATTTCCGAATGCGCTACGGAGCTGAAATTATATTTAGAGGTAGCATTTGTAAAAAAATGAAATAGGGATTATAGAAATTTTGATATTTTAGTTCGTTTGGCAGTTAAAAATTCTTAAAGTTTAAACAAATAGGTAAATGTTTAGACATTACGGAATGAGCTAAATTTTTAAGATATTTACAGAGGAGTGCATTTGCAGAAATAAACATTTGAATACCTCCATAAATATATTGCGGCGGTCGTTAAAAATGTTTAAAATTTAAACAATTAGAAAAATATTATTTCACTTCTAGAAGTGCTACAACTTTAAAATTTGGCAGAAATGTGTAGCATTAGTACCCCATAACGGAGAAAGTACAAAAATCTTAAAATTGCAAAGTTTGGGGATTGTTTTAATCTATTATTTTTACATAAGGGAAAAACGAAAATTGCTGCAGAGGTGAAATCCTTAGAATTAAAACAATATTTGTAATGATGAAATATCTGTCTGAAAAATGAATGTTTTTTGAAGGTGAGATGATATGCTTGCAGAATGCAAGCACCTTTTACTAGTATTAAATACAATTAAAGGGTATGCATAGTTTTTATGAATTCATTTTCTATAAAAGTTAGTTTTAATTGCTTATAGAGTTAAAATCAGAAAAAAACTTGAAAATTTTATATTCTACTAAGCAGATTTAATGCAGATTAATAGGAAATAGATCAATGCATCGCCATACATTCTTCAACTCGATATAATTTAGTATTGAAATACGGAATGATTTGATTGCGTAACGCTGCTAATGTAATCTCGAATGAATTCTTTAATCTTTCATTTGATTACAAAGGAGAGTGTTGGCGTGAATTCTACGCAAATACTTGATGTAGAAAATTTTCAGGAAACCAGGAGAAACATTTTGCCTTAACCAGGAATCGGAAGACCCTGGTTCGATTTCCGGTCAAAGCAGAATTTTTCCTGCTCTCCAAAATTACCTCTTTTGCTTGATAATAATTCATTGCGCAAAAAACAGATGAATATTAATAATATATATTCTACTTTCGCGTAGAAATAGAATTCCTTAGCATCAGTATAATTTAATAATAGCAGGTGCGATTAAAGGACGGATTATTGATAAGTCTAAGTAATAGAGTGAATTATCGAGCTCTTATTATGGCAGAAATAAAACTCACAAGCTAAAAGACTAAAAGCTAAGGATATTGGAGAAATTTAATTTGTGATTTCTCGGTTATGCTCAAAAATGTTTCAAACGAAGCTTTCCTCAGCGCTCTTGGTTGCTGTTGGAGGTTTTAGCGTTTCGCTGGGTTGAGAACCTCCATCAGCAACCTGTCAGAAATCTTCAAGAACTCTTTGGCTGCTGTAGTATATGACATGAACAAAATAAACGGATATTTTCCGAGTTTTAAAAAATGATAAAAGCAGCCACGTATTTACGTCGTCAAATTTAGCTTGAATTCCGTATTAGATCTCGTTTAATGCATTTTAGCTGTTTTTTATCCTCTTATGCGTTCGGTTTGTCCGTCTGACGCGCTAACTCCTCCAAAACGAAAGCAGATAGACTTCGTTTTTTCGCCAATTGATTTAGTATTATCTCTCGTTGTGCACGATTTCTCGGTTTGTCCGTCTGCATGTCTAATTTAAAAAATCGCCATTTACTGTTTGCTTCAACAGCTCTTGTCTAATTTGTTTTTTTTTAGTTGCAAACGGATATTTAACGATAACGATAAGCATATTGCGATAGCCAAGGACATCATTAAAATAAAAATATAACATATTTCGGTTTCTCGAGATTATCTTTACTACCTATAAAATTATTGGAATCGAAAAGGAAAGGATTTGAAGGACACAAGCGAATAAGCCGCGAGATTTCGTTAAAAGACGTTTTCCAATACCGTATGAACTGTAATAGGCGAAGAAGATCTCGCATTTCCGCGCTTCTCGTGTATTAGAAACGCGATTATCAGATTCCGGAGAAGTATTATATGTATATAATATACTGGAATTATAAGTGTCGTACCAGCAGGTAAAGACTGCGCAACTCGATTATATGCCCTTCCATTTTTCCGCAACACGCATTAGAGAAAAGGTTGCTATCGAGTTAGCGTGTCTGCTGTGCTATTGGCGAGGCTGAATGCGCCACAAATTAATTGTGCGTGCCCGTATTTATGCGTACTTTTGAAGTAAAAATCAGCAAAGTTCTGTATATATTTTCAAGCTGGGCATGAAGCAATATTTTCTACATGACAAGCCGCCTTGTCAGCTGCTTTGGAAGCTGCAATTGCTTTGATAGGCCCGATACGAATGGATATCCGACATTACCTAGTGAACTGAAAATCAAGCCAAAACAATTTTATCTTTTGCTAAAAGTTCAACATAAGGAGACTTAAAGAAAATAATTTTAATTGAAAAATAGGAAATCGTCCGTGTCAAAAATTTTATAGATCGTAAATTCACCATGGCTTCGAAAGCCGCGTGAAATTCTCTCGGGGGCCGTAGGTTGTCCACCCTTTCTTTAAAGGGTACCGCGCAATAGAAATGTTTGGAATCTCTTTTAAAGAATGCGACTTTTAACATGAGAGTCCTGTGAAGCCTGCTTCTTCCCAAGACATCAAATGCATGTCGTGACATGAAATCATCTTCTCTCGAGTCGTAATTTTTTCAAGGAAACCATATACGAAGCGTTTCACAAAAAGTATCCCATATTTTTTCACAAAGCAAATGAAAGAAAGATTCCTAGTACGTTTTTCTTGCCTAATACCGCCACGCACACGAAGGAAATGCATGCAATATTTGCGTGTTTAATGCCGTCCATTGTTACTGCGTTTCGAAATCTTCTCTCTCGTTTTATTATGTCCTCCGCGATTCAGTGTCTGACGTCGAATCCTAAAATTGGGATCCGGCTGCTCGTTTATTTACTTCTTTTGTTGAATTTATGTACATTCCTGGAATGTTGGCCATCGCTTGCTCAATTTTTTGTTATTGCAGCTTGAAAATCTGCTGTTTTCTCACCGTATTCGTAAAAACTGCAAAGGTTTATGAATGGCAACTGTTAGAAAAAACTTTTCTCAGGAGAACAGAATAAATTTAGAGAAATTTGGTGAAAGTAAACAGCGCTAATGATATCTGTAGCCAAGAAACTTACAATCGACTTGATTATTTAAATGCAACCCAAAAATGAATATACACTTAGGAAAGCGGAGGGACACTTCGGTTGATGTTACGATTTCCACCGTGGAGTCCCGAGTTCGTCTTGCGATTATTAGACTGATTTTATCATAAATTACGTGAGTCAAATGAATACACTGATCTGGCGAAGCTGTTTAACTTCAATATGACTAAATCCTTAAAATGAAAACCTTCCATTAGGTATTGTTTGAAATTCCATTATACAATGCAGATATCATTATCAGGAAACACACCTGAGGGGCTATCGTTTATTCATGGTAAATAGAATATACACTGAAATACGTTTCTATTTAACGTCTTGCGTAACTTATATATAGATATTAATAAAAGGCAATGTGTGTGTGTGTGGACAGCATATCTCGAAAACCAAGAAACTTAGAGATTTAAACTTGGTACACTTACTAATGAGATCATGAGGATCTGTAGCTAGGGGCCAGAATTTTGATTTTTGGTGGGAGGGGGTGCCATTTCCCATAAGATAACACGTAAAATCGATTTTTCGACTTACAGGCTTTTACTCTTTTGTAAATTAAAATTAGAAATAATTGACCTACGATCTTCGGATTTGAACCATTTTAAAGAAAATATAATAAAGTTTCTTATTCTATTCATATATTTCCGCCTATAGTTCGAAATCACTCATGTTAAACGTTTAATTCACATATTTTTGGGAAATTTTTCCATTTTAACGGGATGTTGCCTTGCCAACCCATTACATAGTTAAACCTCTAAATCCAATTGTTACTTGAAAGCATGCTTTGAATGCTTTTAATACGAGAGTGTGAGAGAGAGAGAGAGGTAAATGTTTTTCATAGCAACGAATGTAAACAACATTCTTTGCATTATTTACGATAAGGAATACATTTGAATGTAGAACATTAATCATTCGCATATTAAAATTACTTAGCATCATCGTAGGAGTTCAAGACTTGAAACTACGAACGCCTAAAAGAACGAAAGTTTGTTTTCTTGCCATAGATTTTTAATACGCGTCGAATCGATCAACAGATCAGCTTTTAACGCGAGAATTTGATGCATTCTTAGTGATTCGCATTGTTGCCGGTTTCGTGTAATTGGGTATCAATGACTTGGATAATAGCTTCGCGTCGCGTCTATTCATGAATTTTCATAAAAGAAACTTTCCCGTTGAATTTCAACGGGCATCTTCCTAGTTAATAATGAAAGCCGGCGTATATCTGCCTGTGTGTGTGGACAGCATTTCTCGAAAACCAAGAAACTTAAGACTTGGTACACTTACTAATGAGACCTTGAGGATGTGCAGCTCGGGGCCAGGATTTTGATTTTTGTGTGGAGAGGGAAAGTGGAGGGTGGTGCCATACAAATCATACCCTACAGAATTTCTCGAAAACCAAGAAACTTAGTGACTTTAAGCTGGGTACAATTACTAAAAAGATCTCGAGGATGCGCACCTCGGTGCCAGAATTTGGATTTTTGGAGGTATGGGAGAAGGGGAGGGGGTTGCCATACATATCATATTCTACAGCACTTCTCAAAAAACAAGAAACTTATAAAACTTGGTACACATATTAAAGAGACCTTAAGAATGTATACTTCTGTGGAAGAATTTTGATTTTTATGCTGGTGAACAAGATTGAGATTGACCATCCTAAATATATTTACACTATTTATAAGTTTTTATATTTTATGTCGATTAAATTCAAACATGAAATCCTGCTATGATATATTTTAACAGAACACCCTGTTTTTACAGATCATTGGAGAAATGATGGCTGACGTGAAGAATGCCATACACGTCCGTGGAGCGTATAAAGCCTACGGGAATGGGAAAAACAAAACAGTCATACTGAAAGATTTCAATATGTCAGTTCCTAGGGGATGTATGTGAGTATTAGCGGAACTTCGTGCTGATTTTTATTATAACTGTTGATTATTTTAGCTATGTATGTACGAACCTCTCAACGAGGTTTTCTACTAATATTCGTAGATGAAAAATCCTCCTCCAAAAATCTTCCAAAGAAATAAATACTAAATACCGCGTAATACTATAGCATTTTAATGATTATTTTATTATTTCGGCTTGATAGATATTTAAATTCTTGATTAAAATTTGAATGCTCGTAATTGCATCATAAAAATGTAATATTTGAGCGGCCAACTAAAAAGTGGAAGTTGTCAATTAACAATTAATTAAGCAAACCGACAAGTTCCAGAGATCGAATCTTTGGCTAATATTATTTATTCGTGCATTATGAGCCGTTCCCTCTAAAACGAGCACAATAATTTTGGTATCCATCAGCTACGGTTTGCTGGGAGCGAGCGGTTGCGGCAAAACGACCCTTTTGAGTTCGATCGTCGGTCGAAGGACCCTGGATTCTGGTGAACTGACAGTTTTTGGGGATAAGTCCGGCGACGTCCTCGTCCATCGAATTGGGTACATGCCACAGGTAGCTAAAAAGCGCCATGCATTAAATTTGTCAATAATAATTCGAAAATCTGAATAAAGCCTAGTTATAACTAAAAGTTTTAATAAACCTTGTGTTGCTGCATACCTACGCATCTTAGTAAGTCATGTTTTCTTTTACGTTTAAGAAGTGTATTTATATTGGATAAACTTGTGCGAGGAGACAACTGATTCTGCAGAAGAGGTATGAAGCGAACACTTGATTCGATACTACAGTTTTATGGGAGATTCCCGTTACATTTCAACGTAATAATCTTCAAATGTTTACGAATTATTTTATTCAGAATCCTTTTTCAAAAATTTGATTTCATGTCTTATTCGAATTCGTTATTTGATCGAATAAGCATGGTAAATATTGGCAGCGATTAAACAAATCCAGCGCCTCCTTTAAGCTGTAGAAAACTAGTTAAAATTTTATCTCATATGAATTCAGCATAACTAGTATGGAATTTATTATTCATGTGCAAGGTGTAATATCTTATTAATATAATTTATACATTATTTTAAAATTGATTTGAAATCATTTGAAGTAAAATAATATAATCATTTTCTTCTCCCGAGTACTCAATTATTATGCGTTCTTTGCACGAAGTGAACGCATATAGGGGAGGTTGTTTTCCTCCGTCCGTCCGTCCGCATGTTTAAACTCAAGAACCGCTGGTCGTACTTCGATGATATTTGATATTTGAGAGTTTTGCTAAAATTTGTCGACCGATTCCAATTTTGGTTAAAATCGGAGCATAATAACGACCACTTTGCATGAAGACCTACATGTATTTTACAACGTACTTCGCAAGAATCTCGTTAAATACTCATCTGAGAGAATAATATTGAGAACAAAAGTTGAATAAAATAATTAAATACATTTTTTTTTCAAATAATTTTTCCTGTAAAACGCAAGGTTTACGATAAGTTTAAAGAAAAGAAAATTAACGTATTTACGTAATTATACGATTTTCGATCTTCTTTTGTTCATTCCAAAAAAAAATATTAAAAATTTTATATCTCGAGAACCGCTGGACGCGTTTTGATGAAATTAGGTATTTAGGAGTTTTACTAGAATTTGTCGACCGATTCCAATTTTTATTAAAATCAGACTATAATTACGACCACTTTACATGAAGACCTACATGTATTTTAGAACGTACCTCTGTTTCAACTCGGGAACCGCAGGAGGTATTTTGATGAAATTTGGTATTGAGGAGTTTTACTAAAATTTGTCGATCTCAAAGAACGCATTTGGAAATTCTGTGTACTCCGACATGAAGTACACCTTTCCATACTCGTTAACATCATGGCAATTATCCTTTATCACGGCGCATTTTGCTAAAGAAACTAAAATTTGAATGTCGTAATAAAATAATTATTTATCAAAACTTTCAACTAATTTCAATTACAATTCTACAGATATCACAAATATATTAAAAGCAATTCCTTTATATCTTTTTCATTACTCTGTGAACGCAATAATTCAGTTTATTGTTTGATTTTTAGGACATTGCATTGATGGAAGATCTTACCATCGAAGAGACAGCGAGATATTTCTCGTGGATTTATGGAATGCCAGACGAAGATTTCCACCAAAAATTATCATTTTACTTGCAATTGCTGGAATTACCAAAAGATAAACGGCTCATCTCCAAACTTAGGTAAAACCACTAGTTTAAGGAAATACCTTTAATTATATAAATATCGGCATGTATTGGAACTCTGATAATCATAAATTTGAATTATACTAACATTTAAATTGTTATTTATGTTGATTAGAGAGTTATTTTACGAAATTACTCATTTGTATAAAAATGCTATTTTCTTAAAACAAAAGTTATTCTTCAGAGTTGGATGGATAATATTTAAAAATAATAAATACAATGTTGTGTTATGAACGATTATTGTACAGGAATATGTTAACAATGTAGACAAAAATAATAAAGAAGGAAGACTAATATAGCCATAATACTATTGATAAAAAATATGCGCGTTTCAACGGAGGAGCAACTGTCATCAATGCTAATTGACTGATCATACATGACGTCCCTGATAGTGCCACGGACGTCTGTTATTTATATTTTAAATGGAAATATGGTATATTTATCCACACGATGAAAATGAGACTGATTTGTATGATACTAGCCATAAAAAAACTCTCTCGTTCAATGTTGAATTGACAGACATGCAAAGCAAAGATATCGACAAATTTATCTGTAAACATATTTCCAAGGGTATCTGCAACTATTTTAAAACGCATGCTGAAGTACAATGTTAAACCAAAAACAATCGCTTTTGTGCTTACAGTGGAGGTCAGCAAAGGCGCGTTTCCCTCATGGTTACTTTCTTTCATGATCCTGAGCTGTTGATCTTAGACGAGCCAACAGTTGGAGTGGATCCTATGCTCCGCCAAAGGTTAGCATTTCTTTTTGCGTTGAAAATGCTGGTTTAATGGTAAGCTATACTTTTATTATGCCACTTCAATCTTCAACTTACTCCGTGACACCCAACAATATGGGTGTGAATTTCCGTTTCCAGTCATTGTTTGTAATTTTTAAATAAACAACTTAGAAAAGTTCGAATCGTTAGCGATTTTTCCGTTATGAATATTTCTATAAAATTACTCTTTCGCTGAAGAAGGGCATAGGCCCGATAAGCTTGCGTGTGTTTTTGTGTTCGTGTGTTTTACGTGTCTCTTCGACGCCCCCAGCAGCCTGCCAGCTTGGTCCTCAACTTGGTGAGTGTCCGCTGGGCTTCCCTCAACACCTTGTTGCCACCCTCATCACTACCTTTTCTTTTCCTTTAGTTAATATATATTTCTATAAAAAGTTTGATATGAAGTTCTCATGGCCGTATTATATGACTCTTCTCTCATTAAGTAGAAATGATTTGAAGAAAACATTTAAAAATATAATGAGATGAAAGGAAGGAACATAAAAAAACTAATAATTATACTGTATCACTTAAGATGGATCTTTCGGAAAATTTCAAATTACCTCATGTCTGCGGCAATCTAACCGCATGATATATTCTGTTAGATTGTCGGTGTGCCTTACTCGTTAAAAATCATTCTACGTAAATCAACAGCATAATTCATGCAACAAATCTAGCAGGAATAATTTACAGAGCAGTCGTTATGACAGGTAAATTATCCATAGGGATAAAATAAACACGTTCGCAAAAACTAACGCCATGGTTCATACTTGCTACCTAAAGTATTCAAAAGACTCCGTTGAAATCGCTCAAAAAATTACGAAATAAAAGTTGCAAAACGGAAGGAAAATGTTGTATAAAATTCACTGTTTTCTTATTCTCGACAGAGTGTGGAACCATCTGGTGGAGGAAACGACAAAGTTCGGCAAAACAGTGATCATCACCACCCACTACATCGAAGAGGCGAGGCAAGCGAATATCGTAAGGGCATAACAGTTATATTATTGTTTTTTTTTAGTTATACCATTGTTTCAATCGAATATAGAAATTTTAATGAATGAGACTTTCTAGGAGAATTAACGGTTGCTACTTATTTGGTCGAGAGTAAGGGGAATGTATTATATGTATCACTGTTATTAGTATAGGTATTGATGGATTTCTATGGGCCCAAAATTCCATGAGAAAGTATATCAACTTGGCATATGACATTAATGAGGTGGAAAGGGAAGCAATGTTCCCAGAGTAAGAGTAATTAATTACTTCTCCTCGAAGATTACTGCTTCAGCTTCCTTTAAATACATATTAAACATTTTCTAAATATATACATCTAAGTATACCGCATCTATGATCTGATTAGTTATCTCAGAGGCTGTTGTTGTCTAATTGGTTTCGTCACCGACTCATTCTCACTTGTTGCTAATCTCGGACAATTAATTACATGAATTTGACTTTAAGAGATTAATATCCAGCACCTGAAATAGATAAATCTTGCCCCTAGACTATTTTTTACAAAGTAGGGAGAAAGTACGTGCAGCGTTGAAATTTATATGAATCTGTGGACTTCTCTTTTACGATATTCCCCATAGACCTCAACAAGGAATCCTTTCATCGTCAGAGGGAGCTAGGGTTTAATGACATGGAGGAATACAAGCGACATACGCTCAATGAAATGATTTAGGTCATTGGAACACAGCGTGGGTATGCGGACGGACGTGTTGCGAAGGGTTTATTTCTCTGCTTTGCTTTCGTCGTCGAAAGTCTCCTCTTTATAAGGTATGGCAGTAAATGCCCATAGGGAAGATGTCCTCATGATTTCAACACGGATTTTGAGCGACGCTTCGAATGCTATAGTGGCACGAGGCACAGTCCTGAATAGAAAGCCACATTTCGCGTAAAATAAAAAAATCCATAATATATTCGTGGATAGTGCACGTCTTTTGCGTTGCATCTATTACGTGTTCTAACAGTGCAGTCGACTAATGCGTATTAATATAACGACATTAATTGACGAAATAAAATACTTATTTACTCATTACATTACTTTTCATGGACCCTAATTGAGCAATAAATAACGGGTGGGCGTTCCTTTATGTTAACGTGGTGCAAGAATATGGCCAAGACAAGCGTTTAAAGACTTTATTACTGTGACCATCGGACGTAATATGAGTTCTTTATGGGCAGTGTAGTGCGACTCATTCTCTTATGCAAAATTTAATTCCAATAGGGGTGCTACTCACCTGCTGCTTGAAAAGGTAGCAGGTACGAGTCCTGCGCAAGTAGGATTTTTCCAAGGTCGCCCGGCCCCCTGTTTGTGTGGTTTGAGGAGACCCCGCAAATTCAGCTGTTCCGTCCTTCGGAAGGGACGTTAAGCTGTTGGCCCCCCTGGTGTTCTTCGTAAGAGCAGGCAAATGCCGGCACCGGGTTTCCCTCTTCCCTTCCCCGGCTATTCATTGCACTACCTCTGAGATACCCACTGTGCGTAGGACAGAGGCGAATCAGCTGGGCACTCAAATTCAAATTCCAATGGGGGGGTGCCGGTGGTGTAGTGGTTAGGACGCTGGCTGCTACTCGTCCGATGCTTGAAAAAGTCATCGGGTACGAATCCTGCGCGAGTAGGATTTTTCTCAAGGTCGCCCGGCCCCCTGTCTGTGTGGTTTGAGGAGACCGCGCAAATTCAGCTGTTCCGTCCTTCAGAAGGGACGTTAAGCCGTTGGCCCCCCTGGTGTTCTTCGTAAGAGTAGGCAAATGCCGGCACCGGGTTTCCCTCCTCCCTCCCCGGTTATTCATTGCACTGCCTCTGAGATACCCATTTGTGCTGTAAGAGAGGCGAATTGACTGGGCACTCAAACAAACAAATCCAATGGAAACGTCATTATTTGAGATTCGATACTTCTCAGACAGGCGGGTTGAAAATGCTAACAAGCTCATAACATTTTATTTCTTAACGAAAGTTTGAATGAATACAACAATCAACAGTATTTAATTAAAATCGACCTTCATTGTTCGTCATAAGACCTACAGACAAACCTGTATCAAGTCACTGAACATTAAAAAAAATCAAAAGACCGAAAAGAGAACTTATCTCAGGTATCTACAATAGCCACAACAAGGTTACAAAAAACAGACGCGCATTTCGGCTACATGCAGCCGTCTTCAGTTATTCTTTTAGAATCTACTTTCGGTGAATTATCACTGAAGACGGATGCATTGTAGCCGAAATGCGCGTCTGTTTTTTTGTAACCTTGCTGTGGCTATTGAAGATACCTGAGATAAGTCCTCTTTTCAGTCTTTTGATTTTAAGTGCTTATTCGTGGATTTTTTCAGCCATAAGACGCGCTCGATATTTCTCTTATGAACTGAACATCTGTTGAGTTCCACATCTTTACCTTTGTATAACTTTAATTTTTCTTACCTTAACTATAGCGAACCCATACAGCCACTTATTTTTTATTTGAGTTTTGTTGTATCCGACAATATGGCTGTTTATTTAGGAATATAACAAATAATCTTTATACATGTTAGGAAACTGTATAGTAACTTCGCTTCCGAGAGTTAAGCTACGATTTCTCGAAATAGTTACGTTATTTCTATCGCTAATACGGGATATTATATACTGAAAACAAATGAAACCACCGTGTAAGGTTATTATTCATCAAGAAAAAAATTCCAGAAGAACAATAAAAAATTATGCGGCTGACGTCTGTTAATACTAGCCTAATTTGATGTTAAAGTCTTACATAATCATATGTCGTTCATTTTGCGGACAGCATAACAGATTCTTCCAAGTAGTTATATTAGAAACAATCATCTCATGCAAAGGTAAAAGTATTTTTTTTATTTAACACTACTAGCTTTCCTTATTAAATTGGCGATTTGCACTTTGTGAATGCCAACTGCAGAAGACTCAGAGAAAATTACTTTTCGTCGCGTCTCGTTTTGTTGTCTCTCCTCGACGCCTGCTTATCGTAGTAGGGTTGTGAAATCATAGCTGAAAATTTCCCCGCTTCAACTAGAATACAAACGGGTGGTAAATTTGGTGAGCTTTTCTTGCATTTTCCGATTTCGGAGGGAAACAATACTTGTAACGATGTCAAATGATCCATTGTTGAAATCTTCCTGAATCCAAAAATAACGGCTTTAAATAAAACGTACACTATAACGTCGATATAGGGAAAAAGGAACCTTGAGCTTCGCCATTTCAAAAGACCGATTACCTGCTGCCTCTAGTTAAGCAACAAGGTAAATTGAAATTCAAATTTCATGCTAAGCTGACTAAGCCTATTTTCAGGAGATATATATTTATGGTATTTATGGTATTCATAGGTTTGGTATTAAACAAAAATGTATTTTTTAAAAGATGGTGCGGTGTTGTTATACCTAAACAAAACAAAATGTCTTTGCTGGTGTCTGTCGAATAATGTATTATTTACTATATCATAGTAAATTATATGACCAATTTATTTTTAAAAAATAGAGATATGAAGAATTTTATATTAAAATAAATTTTTCTGGTTTAATTCCAAATTAACTAGATATCGAGCAGAAATCACTGCCATTATTATGCCAGCAGGGTATTTAGGGAAATGGGTTAGAAGAGGGAAATGAAAATCTTTGTTTTATAAGAGAAAACCCTATAAGATTAATAATAATAACTTTAAAATATTTTGCTATCTTATTTTTAAATCTTATGTCGACAGTTTCCTAGATCCCGTTGCATAAAACAGATTTAGTAAAAATTTCTAACGCTCCTCAATTGTCTTTTATTTCTAAAAAGATCGGTTTGATGAGAGGAGGTCGATTGTTGGCGGAAGACGCTCCTGAGAGGCTCCTTACGTTGTATAACACCGATTCGTTGGAAGACGTGTTCCTGGAGCTGTCCATGAGACAGGAAAAGAGTGCTAACGTGGACTCCAGAGACGCCATAACCCATATGCAGGTGAATTCGTCATCCGCGAACTCAATGTGTAGACTAGAGATCGCTAACCTTTCTAGGACGATGGGCAAAATTGAAGAAATTATTAAATTCGTGATTGAAATGAATTTGAAAAAACAAAAGGAGATAAATTGTCTCTGCAGTTTCAATAATGGTTTAAATGCCTAGAATACTGTTACAAAACGAAATGTTTTATTTACTTACTTAACGTTATGTTTGCTAATAACTTCTAAAAATTTTATTCAACGCTGGATTTGTCTGAGAACTGACAATATTTAAAATTATATGCTTGAAAAAAACTAACTTCGACACGTTTAATGCTTGAGTTGTTAAATGATTTTAATTCGCAATAATCTATTAAGAACTTTTTTTAGGAAACGAATTGCTTCGAGTGTGGCATACCCAGAACCATCGAAGATAGACATTTTTCCTCCAATGGTGAACCTAACAGTGACGTAAGTTTATTTACTTTAAATTTATATTATTTATAACCATTACTGTTATTACGAGATATCGAGCAATTGTCACTAAACTACAGTTTAAGTTATCAGATGAGCAGTGAATACAGCAAATATACCCACAAGAAGTCCGAACCAGGACTAAGGCAGGCTGGTTTCCCTAAGTCGACGTCCCGAATTGATTATTTATAACAGGGATGGCAAATACGTGGCACGCGTGCCCGAAGTGGCACGCATGCGATTTTACTTGGCACGCGTAAGCTTGTATTTTCTGTATAAAATATGAAGTTTTTTAAAGAATGAGTCAACTTGTGGCACGCGAAAAAAATTCTGATGACTCACATTACTTTCTTGGCACGCGACACAAAAATCATTTGCAATCCCTGATATATATTGACAAGAAATATTTCATTATGCGTTAGCCATTCCAAGGAATTCTCATACCATAAATACTATTTGTAATTTGTAGTTTATTAATGATAGAGCAAAATTGGAAAACAAATTAATAGAGCATTATCAAGTTTAAAATACCTACTAAAAGCAATGTCAAAATCTCTTTCTGAAATTATTTTTTGTAAGTATTTTTTTAAATAAACGAATTTAATAAATGTTACTGTTTATACGCTAATATGTCTGCATCGACTCTCCATTGCTGAAGAGTATTCGAGCGGAAAAGAAAATAACCCATTTGTTCACTCATCTATGCTCGAGCCGAGTTCGGTATCTTATTATTCGTCTCCATGGCAACAATCCGATAAAATGCGATTTAAAACGCAAAAACCCTATGTTTTAGTTGAAATTCAAGAAAATACAATCAATTATCAAAATTCGGTGATAATAATTAGAATTTACATTCTCTTCCCCTTAGAACAGTACACACCTTGCTCCGATATCACAATTTTAAGATATTTTAAAGTATTAAAGAAAACATCTCTGCACGATGGATTTGAGACTCGCTATGTAAAGCAAATAGGGAAAATACGTTCCTGGAATCGAACTCGGGGCTTCAATCTTCGCCAAATAAAATATAATCCGGAGGTGGGCCCTGTCAGCGCGAGCCTCATATCGAGTTTAATGAAAATCGGTCCATTGATGCAAAAGTTGTTAGTTGGGAACACACACACATACACACTCAGACAGGACCATTTCATAAGGCTGTTTCCTTTGAAAACCAGCCTAAAAGACAATGTGCGTGTGTGTATGTGGAGAGCATATCTCGAAAACCAAGAAACTTAGAGACTTAAATTTGGTACACTTACTAATGAGACCATGAGGATGTGCACCTTGGGGCCGGAATTTTCATTTTTGGAGGGAAAGGGGAAATGGAGGGGGGTGCCATTTCCCATGAAATAACACGTAAAATTCGATTTTTTTACTTATAGGCTTTTACTCTTTTGCAAATTAAAATTAGAAAAAATTGCCTTACGATCTTCGGACCTGCACCGTTTTAAAGAAAAATAAATAACGTTTCTTATTCTTATCGTCACATTTCGCCTACGATTATAAATCACTTAAATTATACGTTTAAATCAATTTTATTGGAAAATTTAAGCTTTTTAACGATATGTTGCCTTGCCGACAGTGTCATTGCTTCAATCTTCGAAAAATAAAATACAGCCCGGAGGTGGGCCCTGGCAGCACGAGCCTCAAACCAAATTTCATGAAAATCGGTCCATTGATGCAAAAGTTGTTAGTGGGGGACACGCAGACATGACCCTTTCATAAGGCTATGTTTCCTTTTGAAACCAGCATAAAAAGCTCTTCAATGCACTCTAATTCAGTTATTTATTTACTGGCGTAATTGACCGTCAAAAATGAATGAATTAAGTATGAAATTAAAATAAAATGTAAATAAAAAATTAAGGAAACCAACTATTATATGCACTAAAAAGTAAGCAATAAATAAAAAACTTACATAAATGAATATTTCATAAAATAAAAATAGTTTTTGGAATACAAGCGTTGCGCGACAAAAAAATATTAGTGAAGGTTTATTTGTTAAACATTACGCTAAACAACTTTTGTATGCTCAAAACAATTTTCACTTTCTAGAACATTTGAATTTTAGATTAATTTTCTACTTTTAAAACAGGGTTTCATTAAAATAAATTTATGTAAATTTTATTTGCCTATTTTTAGTCAAAGATTAATAGCAGAAAATGTCATCAAAGACCTTCAAAAATTCAGCAATTTTAATTACTCTATCCGACTTCATTAACACAATATCAATATGATAATTAAATATTTGCTTGTTTTCGTTAGCGTCATATTATTAGGGTATGGATTTTTATTTTAAAATAATTTTATCCGAATTACAATATAATAAAACTCGAAAATTACCCGAGATTGAACTTTTTTTAAAACCTTGAAAAATCTGTAACTTATTTATACCCGATTTTAACCCGAGTGAAAAGGAAAATAATAAAACCCAATATTTACCCTCCAAAGAAATTTTTTTAACCCAAAAATTCCATACTCTACATATAATATATTGTAGCCAAGGTAGTGTTTAAACATCAAAACAGCGTCGAAATGTCGTGAACATGTCGATAGATGCGACGCAAAGTTATTATCCATATCAATCGTATGTAATAAGTTGAAAGCTTAAAAGTTTCACTGCCAAGTAGTTCCTGAAAGTTTGATTGTAAAAGAAACAAAGGTTTTAGAGTTATGGGCACTTTTCTCATTCACTCATTTAACTCCATGGACATGGGACAGAAACAAAGATTCAGAGAAAGTGAGATTATACATATTCTATTAGTTGAGATGATTCTCTAGTTTTATATTTGTTTTCTTATCCATAAGTACTTGCTTTATCAGATCACTACTAATAACATGTAATTGAATTATCTTATTATGGCAAATGATATGGATTCCTATGGTAGCTATATGTCTCTATTTGGCTTTCATGAAACATCGCGCACCGCTAACGAATGAGTAAATGGGGAGGCGGAGGCATAATATTTTAATTGGCGCATGAATCAATAATTAATTTTCTATCTTCACCTTGTGTTTTATAATAAATTATTTTTAAAAAGTTATAGAAAATTTTATTGCAGCCATTGTTGGTGAATTCCTGTTTTTCTTTGCAGATTAATTGAAATCTGCCATATGAAAGTCAAAATGCTTTTTTTGAAGCAGCATCTATAAGTATGGTGCGTGATTCATATAGTATACGAAATATTTTGGAAATACACAAATTGTTGAGAAAAATTTTATCATAGCTTGGAGTGGACCTGAATACCTCCGTATTAAGCTTATCTCTTCAGCAGACTACCTTACCACTGCAGATAAATGCATTATGTTGCTTTTTAGAGCAACGTCTTCGGAGATCTACTCAGGATGGCTTACTTAGAATCGGTCGTGGTCTCAAGACACCAAATAATCTTTAAATCCAACCTCTTTTAACCTAAGATACGTTACTTTTTCGTTGCGATGCAGGTTCGACCTCTAATCACACCCTCATTGTTGTCCATGGTGAGTAACAGAAAGAAGTTAGTTTATGCCGTATTTTTCTATCGATATGCCGGCAAATACCTAATAAATCAAAATTTGGGGATTTACAAAAACATCAATATTTCGGAAGTTCGGGTTTCAGAACTTCTATTAAACTTTTATGAACGTAAACGGGAAATATATTTCGTTAGAAATATTAAAAAATAAAGAGCTTGGCGTTTTCGAGTTTTGAGTATTTTTAATTTAGAGATATGCGTGAATACGTCCATGAAAATGTTTGAATAAAAGTTTTTTATGTTCCAGGTACTCCATAATTCCAAAGGAGAAGATTGGGAGATGAGACGGAGGAAGAGGGCGAAGGTGGGGAGGTGGAAGGCGTTGCTCCTTAAGAACGGGATAAGATTCTTTCGAAACCCTGAGTTAGTCCACATCCATCACGCTCATTGCTGACTATTTGACCATTTACTGCCCAGCTTTAGGCTGACTTGACATATTTGTTTATAATCTCGACCGCTTAAATTCAAAAGATTGGTTCGGGAAGAAAACGATATTTTTATTAACACTGGGATAATGAACTCCGTATTAGTAAAAATATGCGTTAATTTTTTCTAAGAAGTTTTCTTTGGGCAGTAGGAAGCTGATAGAATAATATCGAAATAATTTTGAAACTCGTAAATCTATGTTACATTATATTTTTATGCTACAGTCAAATGAAATAGATTCATATAGTCGAAATAATTTATCATTTGTAGAAATCAGTTGCAATCTATGTGCAAATCCTTTGTATGAATTTACTTTCACATATGGCGTATAGTTATTGTAAAAATCGCAATAACTGCTGCATCAGTGTCTTTCGCCTCTGTATTTTAGGAGTTATCTTTATCGCCTTACCTTTTACTTTCTTCTATTTAGAATAACAGTATGTTAAGGAGGATTGCGTTGTAAACCAAAATTTATTAACCTGAAAGTCAGAATAATTATAAGCAAGATCATAATCATGACTTGATTTTCCTAAAAAGATCAAATGAAATAATTTTAATCTTTTGGTGAGATTTTGTTGAGAGAAATTTCAATATATTGAATTCTTTCCATAGGTACATAGCCTTCAACTTCATCTTTCCCCTCATACAAATTGCCATATTCTTCTTGGCAATTGGAGACGACCCTAAGCATCTGCCCTTCGTAGTTATCAATGAAGATATCCAAGGGTCAAATATATCGGGAAACTGCTCAGACTACGTTCCAGCGGGCTGCGATGACCCCAGCATCAGCTGCAGATATATAAACTTGCTATCCAAAAGTAATTACTTTCAAGTGAGTGTAATAATACCATAATATATTAAAATATGTTCGTTATAAAATGGTTCTATGACTCCTTCATGATGATTTATAAATTATCTGCCATCCAAGATTGAGTCAAGTATGTATCGAAGGGACTTGCTGAGGAGGAATTACGAAAAATCGAAAATCGCAATATAACGGAAGGCAAGACCACGGGGATAAATTACGTGAGCTCGATATCGATGCCTAGATACTTTTTTCCTACGAATTTCTCGGATTACAAAAATTTTTTGGTCATACATCCACTTTCATCCTCCCACCTGAACAATTTAACGATAAAACGCAGTCGTAGACGTGTCATGCGTAACATGGTAAAAAATTTCCTCCTTTGAAAGAAAGCTAAAAAGGGTTGGTTTGTACGTGAATTATCTAGCTCATAAAATTAAAACAGATTCAGATAATAATATTTTTCCTTTTATTAGCTGCGAAATTTCTAGAATTTATATATGATTCTTAAAACTCATTTCGAACATAAGGTGTCCTTATATTTAAACGCGGAGACAGGCAATCAAAGCATTGAAAAAATCAAAACTTTTGAATTTCGTTAATTTATTTAAAAAAACAAAAGAGGGATCCCGAATTTCAACTGAGAACCGTCATCACCAGGTTCTGAGCTAAATAAGAGCGGAAAAACATCAAAATTATCTATGGGTTAAGAAAATAGGGTGAGAATAAATAAGCTTAAGAGGCAGTTAAAGAGTAGTACAGGTGAGGTAATAGAACGATAAGTGTTGAGGAGATTGGAAGAGTAATAGGTCCTCAAAAATTTGACAAGGGGGCGACTATCTACAAGGTGGATTGTGAAATAACATTTATTAAACACCCAAGTCATGAATGTTGAATAAATCATAATCCAATGGATCAATCGCGTAATTTTTACTTTTTCCATCTTAAAAAAACAGTATTTTTACTAATTTATATTTGAATTTATGGCAGAATCTGGGGCCGCTGTATCTTGCAAGATATAATTCAGGTCTGAAAGGATTAATATAAATAAATATGATTACTAACTAAACCAAAATATAATGACAGATACAACATATATGTTTTATATATGCTACGCAATATTAACACCTGGAGTAAAGGGACTTTCCGGAAAATTTGTAATACTGTTTGTTTCCATTTTATATATGGTGTTATAGCGAAACTGCGTGTAAATGGTTGTGCTGAGGGGTGCAGCTATATAAAAATATAGAAGTTTTAAAAAAGATTATTTTTCACCTCTCCTTTACAGATTACTTTCATGAGCGACCTGGAGGAAGCAATGGAAAAGGTGCGAAGGGGAAAGTCATGGGGAGTGTTGATGATCCCCGAGAACTTCACGGAATCCTTAACGGACAGGAGGGAATCCGGAGCACATATGGACGACTTCTTATTAGAAACCGGGAATTTAAACGTATACCTTGACATGTCGAGTGAGTAAATAAAACAAAGCCTAAAACATGAGTTTCCGGCACGCTGTTCATATTTGGATCTTCAGCTAATTCAGTGAACCGGAACGAACGAAATCACAATTAATTTTGAATGTTATCAAGAACTAGGCATATTGAGAGGCTCGATATAAATAATTCTGCAGAATAAGGAAATTTTATTGAAGATGATAGTCTAGAATTAAACCCTTTGAAATAGAACGCTTTACGTCCAACCTCCTCCAGACATTGTACAAGTGTACTGGGAACTCATTGTTTGGACCAAAATATTCGATACTCGAAACCTGCCTTTTTTCAACTTGTGCCACATTTTGTATCATATATTCTCATTAGAGCAGGGGTATTATTTACAAGGGCCGCATTAGAGTATATATCAAAAGTTATTTGATAAATTGTATGGGAACCTATTAATGACAATTAATAATAAACAATCTCTATCGTCATAACTTAACTATAAAAGCTTTTCCGACCCTTATTTTGAATAACAGATAAGAAAAAGTCGGCATTAAATTTCGCCTATCGCTTTCAGAATTACCTGACGGCCCCCATAAAAGACTCTCGGCAGCTTCATTCGGCACGCGGACCGTATTCCCTATCTCTGCATGAGAGGAAATTGAACATTATTTGGCCCAATTCCAGTTCAGCATTTTACATGCAAATTAATTTTCGGTGCGATCACTCTCTACCGAAAACGAGATACGTATTTGCAATCATGATCGCCATTCACGCATGTATTCGCTTGTATCTTGATGACATATAGGTGTAATGTCAATTTATCCAACCATTGAAAATGGTATCTTAACACTGATCGTTCCGACGAAGCAAGAGGTGGAATTCCCTTCATAACAATTTTTATTAAGTTTTTTGCTTCTCCTTTTGGGAGGGGGCAAACCGCATCATTGGGATTCGAGTTTTGGGTTCCCGGCGATATTTTTTTCTCGGGAAACGGGAATTCAATTTTCAAATATCCCGGGAATCCCGAGAACCCGGGAATAAGAATGATTTCGCATTTTTAATATTTAATTCACCATTTTTCATTTAAACATGATATTTATTATTGATGCAACGTAAATACATAAATCTTTATTAAATCCCAATGACACGTGATACATTATTTGCAACAAGTTGTTAGCAGATTCAACATTCAGACGCATTTTGACTTGCGCAACCAATCTTTCTTCGATGTTGACGATGTGGAGATAACAATAGACCAACCACTAATGTAACCTAGGTCGCAATTACATTAAAGTTAGAATTTAGGGTAGAAAATGTATGAAAGAAGTTTTAAGACAATCTATAAGAGCCCTTTTCTGTCCCTTTGTGGCTCCCTCTGCCACGCCATAAAAATGCAAATAAGTCGATAAAGGATAGAAATATTTTTTAAACTTGGCAGGAATGCTCGATTTACATATTTTAAATTGATAACGAAAAAAACTCGAAAAAAGTCCTGGGTTCGACTGCAACGAAGACATTTCCTGTTCCCACAAAATAACAGGTAAACATCGACTTTTCGACAAAGGAGACTTTTATTCTTTTTAGATCTAAATTAGAAAGAATTAACCTCAGAAGTCTGCCAACTAGATCCTCAACTTGGTGTCTGCTGGGCTTCCTTAAACACCTTGTTGCCACCCACATCACTACCTTTCCTTTTCCTTAAGTTTATATATATATATATATACACACACACATATATATATACACATATATGGCCTCTATTTGGAGACATATCGTCAATAATATTTTGTCTCATTCTTGGAAATAGATGAACAAGTTGGTATGATACTCAAAAGAGAGCTGATAAAAGAGTTTGAGACGTTCAACGTCGATATAGTGGAAGACTGCGGCATAAACAAGAAAACGGGACAAATTCCAATAAGGGTAAGATATAGTAAATATAGTTCTTTGTGTTTTCGTATTTTTTAAAGCTTTTAATTTTTTCTGTCTTTCAAACCATTAATTTAGTTCGGTGATCCAGTTTACGGAGACAAGAACTCCACATTCAAGGAATTCTCTGGTCCACCTTCAATTCTTATGTGAGTATTACACTTAGACGTCGTTAATGATCAAAATAAACTCTCTGCCCATAAAAAGTTGAGTGAATCAGGTACGAATTCTAGCTAAAAAAAACAGCCGTTCCTGGTAATTCACTTGGCGTTCATTTTGAAAGAATATTTATAGAAAATTTATTGGTATTGACGATTGGTGAATTACCATTGTGAACCCCAACTTTTTAGCCAAAATGCGAATCTGATTATCTCGCTTCATTCTAGTCAAAGATAATTGACAATTCCTTTTTGATATTGAGATTCCATTAATATTTAACGAAATTATGACGCATGTACTTAAGTATGTAATAAATTTATTTAAATACCTCTGACATATGGAGGTATTAACTCAATCATTTGTAATGAATCTGGAAGCAAGTCTGCCTGGGTTATTTTGAGATTAGGCTGTTACATTTAAATACATGTTTCGCATACACCAAAAATTTATAGAGTTTTATTGATCGTGAGTTAATATTTCAGCTGTAATGGGTCTCAAAAATGGTCGCCATACAACGCCATTCAGCCTTAATTTTATTTTGGCCTTTGGATATTTCGTTCAAAATTTCTGTCAATATACGTTAAACCCTCCATTCAAACGATATTTAGTTCAATAAAAAACACCTATACAGACTAATTGCTTTTATCATTATGCACTTCAGAACCATTTTCTTCATGGCTGTTGCCATGACATCGACCGTGATGGTAACCGAGAGATACGAAGGCCTTTGGGATAGAACGCTAGTCACAGGTACTTAATCATCCACACTTTTCTTCTTGTAAGTTTATTTTTCCAAATTCATTTTATATACTATCTAATCTTGGATTTATTTCTGTTTCATTTCAAGGTTTAACAGCATGGGAATTACTCTTGGGTCACATCATGCTACAGGTTCTTCTGGTCATCCTCCAATCAATTGAAGCACTGTTCGTTGCATTCGTCTTGTTTGGGTTTCCTTGCAGGGGTCCTTTGATACTTTCTCTGCTGCTTACTTGTTTACAAGGGATTTCAGGAATGTGTTGCGGTGAGACGTTAATATTTTACAAGTACTTTGATAATTCTTTAGGATAAGTCCGCCGTAATTATTTGTTTCGAAAATTCAAACGTCTTATAACTTTGCCGCGTTTACAAACTATTTGGTATATAATGTTCAAATCACATAATAATGTATTTTATTAATGGACACGCGATAACGACGAAAGTTATTTTGCAATTTCATTATAATAATTATATTAATAAAAAACGATATTATAAATTTCAAACTCCGATAGCGTTCTACAGATTTTTTAAGGAATAATTTTGTAAAGTTCAAGCGTTACTCCAAATTTTTGAACTTATGAAAGCGAATAATCAAAAAAATAATAATCAAAGATATTTTAAAGGAAGGCGAAAACTCTATGGTTTGTTAACTCAATATTTTTCATTATTTTTTAGGCTTCCTTGTATCCGTGTCAAGTAAAACTCTTTCTGAGACCAACTACTTCGCCACAGGTTGCTTTTATCCAGTTGTACTAATGGGAGGTGAGTTGAATCCCTCAAACGGAATTGTTTCATCTATAACTGCCAATGAATATTTTAAAATACATATTTAGTAATAGAGAAAATTAAATTTTGGGAAAATTGACGATGAAGTTTGGTATAATTTGTGCTCTAAAAGAATGTAATCTTATCTATGAAAACTACAAATCTATGATTAATCTAGAATATTTCTCTACTAAAAATCATCAGTGCCATCAAGCTTTCATTGAAATATGGCATACAGATTGTTATTTTAATAGTTATACCAACATAACCTCAAATATAGACGAAACTAAACAGAAATCTGTTTGATATATTAATTATCGTGAAAAATCGGCGATCATGGAAGGAATACTTTTCTAGAAAAAAGCAAGGAAATTTCTCTGATAATTTACTAAGGCTAAATAAAGTCTGTTGGTTTTTAAAATTCTGGAAGTAAACCGTGACGACAGCAATATAATTAGATCGATGATAATCGTATCATGGATAAACTTGAAAGAATTTATGAGCAAACTCAACATCCTGCATCTTATGCAACCTTACCAACGAAGTAAATGGGCGTTATGAAGAGCAAAATATTTTTCTCAATAATTCAGAAAGAGAATTCATGCTTTTTCATTATATAAATTCCACAGAGTGAAATAAATGCCTATGTTTAAATAAAAAGTCAGAAGAAAATAGTACCCAGCAACTATTTTCATTAGATTATCTAATTTACGATACTAAAAGAATTTATCGCCATTCTTTAGCCAACAGGTTACTTTACCTCAAATAAATTAACCTGTAATCTTTAGAATGACAATTTCAATTTTAAATAGACTTGCAGACTAATCCTATAATTTACGGTGAAGAACACAAACGTTTATCAATATACGTTCAATACAGTCGTGCCTCGGTTAGCACTATTTCGATATAGTGCAATCGACATCTCGGAAGATAAATTTTTATTATTTAAAAAATTAAAATAAAAAATAAATACTGCACCGTAGTTTAAAATTAAATTAGGGTGCACTGAGCGCATTTTCCAGGTTGTATGTTATTGTTTACTTTTGCGTGGGTCTTCAGTTTCGACATTATTATTTCATTTGCTATGCGTCATAGTTATTTTGCTTAATTTCTAGTTGAAAATAAATGCTTAAAAGTGAATAAGGGGATATTATTTAAATAAATCACGGAAGAAAGAGAATATCGAGTGAGGGCAATAAAAGTGCGGAAACCAATCCTAGATTAGCAAAGTATAAATCTTGATGAAAAGCTCGAAATGATTCAGTGCTTTGACTAAGGTGAACGTCAAAGCAATATTACACGTAAGTTTAACTTTATAACTTCTATAATTCGCACAATTCTGTTAAATATAGACTAAATAAAAAGCCCTATTGAGTCAGCTACTGCAGCAACTGTTGAGAAACTCAAGCGATCACGTGGAGAAACTGCTAATGCTGTGGATTGATTCTAAACATTCTGATGAACTTACGCCTCTTAGTCGAGTAGTCATTTGCAGTAAAGCCCTTTCTCTGTTTGAAAGTTTAAAATAAGAAGAGGGCGGCGATTCTTCTGAAACTTTAAACGCCAGTTCTGGTTGGTTTTAAAATTTTTAACGTCGCTCAAATAATCACAGCGTTAGTTTATCTGGCGAATCAGCGAGCCCTTTAACATTGTGTTATTTTTATTAGTAAGAATAATTAATATTAAATAAATGTTAATCAACTAGCATTAGTATTTCTACATTTTTTGTTTACTGCAATCTCCCGGTTTACGAATATCGAACAAGAATTGATGCGCCACAAATTTCATTTGCGATCTCAAAACGCGATATTACAAACTTTTATTCAACTTCAGAAACTCTATATAACACCATCGTTTGAAAGTATAAAGGGAAAGAAAGTGACATTCATTGCCTGTATTTGACGTGCACCATACAAATATTCACAATATAGTACAGCGTTTAAGTATATTTTCTGTAAAAGTAATGTTGTTACTAAGACATTTTCTTGCTGAGCTAGCTTAGAAGATACTTAATTATCGTACGGTAATTTTATTTGAACGTACAGTACATCGCTTTTAGAACCGAGAAATTTTAGAAAATAAATACCTCTATAAATCAGTATTAAACAAAAACAAAATTTAGTTTTTCATAGCATTGCGAATATAATGTACTGCATACGAACATCAACAACGTTGGTGTTGGTCTAACGTCGAGGTCTGGTGTCGGCAACCGAATCAACGAAAAGAATCACTTTTTTCAATTCGACGTAAAACTCAAAATGAGAATACCCTCAGTAAAGGAATTGGTTCTTAAGAAAAAAATCTTATGTGGCCACCACATGACTTTCTCCATACCTGCAATATTTCTAAAAATTCCAAATAGGTTAAATGATAATAAATATTTTAAGGAACTGCGAGAAAATTTTAAAGACTTGACAAAGAACAGAAATAAACTCAAACTGTAGCCTTCTGGCATTGGATATAGCCCCGAAGCTCCAACAATTAAGGAAATAAAAAGGAGAGTCAAGTGTTTACAATAAAATAATAAAACTCATTGCTTTGATTTAGTTGTAGGCGGTGTGGTGGTGGCAGCTAAAAAAATAGTTAAAAAAATATCTCTTAAATATTATATGGGAAATTTTTTCAAACAAAGGTTGTAGAAAATTAAATTTCCTACATTTATTCCAGTAGTATTTTACATTTATCAAATATTAAAGCAAATATAAAAAAACATGTGATAAGAGTAAACACCAACTTCCGGTTGACTGATCTTTACCAAAAACTAATCGGTTCTTGTGACTGTCATAAAATTGTTAAATATAAAATTTCGCGTTGACCTAATTAATAGTTTTTGAGTTAGAGCACGCACAAAAAACTGTCACATAAACACACATCCTCGATTAAATGGTCAAAACGTGTTCAGGGGATCTCAAAACGTGTATTTGGCAGAGGGGTGGTTAGCGTCTCTAGGGTCGCGGGTACAAATCCCGCCGAGGGCGTCGTTGTATGTGCTTGTATATTTATTATAACACGTAATTTGGAGAAATCTGTGGTAAATAAATGATTGATGATTGATTGATTGATTGATATCTCGAAATCGATTTTTTTAATGAAAACAATCCTTTCTCCTATACTACGTATGGAGAAGGTAAAAATAGAATAATTCAGAATATTATTATAAGTAAACGTGAACTTCAGGTAAATTGAAATCACGAACGGATTGGATGTCATAGGCGCCTTGCATGGGAGAAGAGATTGGTTTAGTGAGCCGCCCCTAAATCCTTAAAAAGCCGCACGCTCATGAACTAACAATAAGCTTTCATTCGGAAGAACGTCCTAAGGACACAGGTAAAAACCTTTATTTTTAACACTGACGACGAATTCATCAGTTGGCGAGCCAAAGAGCTTTCTGTTTCAATAGTTTGATAATTATTTCAGGAGGCTGACTGGTTTAGATAAAAAGTTTTTTTGATCGAAAAAAATAATAAGCTGTTTTGGAATTGGGGAATTTTTCCTTCCGTTTCGCCCTTTTACTAAAACACCATTCAAATTGCTATTTTCGTAGACAGTGGCGGATCCGTAGAGCTGAAGCAGAACCGAATAAATATTAGCTTCACATTTACAAATCGACCCATTAAAATGTGTAAATTGTAATTTCATTATAATCTTATTTTATTTTATTGTTTTGTATCAAATGAAAAAGCATTTATGTGAATAACTTTTCCATTACTGTGAAAACATGTATGTTTCCTCCCCCTCCCCAAAGACATTTTCTGGATCCGACGCTATTCGTAGCTCTATTCGAATATTGAATGATAAATCTAATATATAAAAGAAAATGTTTGTGCGCTAATAACTCGGACACTATAAGAGCTGTCGAATTCAAAAGTTTTATGGGCCATCCTATGGACCAGAGGAAGGTTTTAGTCTAGGTTTGCAGACCGTAGGGTCTCTCATACCCCATGGGGCCAACGCAATACTATTTCTATAATAATGCATGGGAAATGGTGTGGAGAAACCCCAAAATGCCATGCAGCACTTCACTGATGTGGATATAAATATACCTAAATATTAACTTGCGATCATGAAAAATGGCTTATTTTACGCAAGAAAGACTGAATATTTAAATTCTGTTCATGTTTTGACGTATTACGTGCTAAATCGCTCGACATTTTCCTTAAAGCGCAAAATTCATCGGTTAAATTACCATTTTCCAGGCGGCAACAAAATTAAATTTCTCAATTGTTGTCCTCTTCAAAGGAAAGATATCCACGTAAAGATTAATGCAAGGAAAGTCCACGCCGTGGTGCGCCGTTGAGGAAGAATAGCCAACGCCAAGATAAAGGGTACAAATGGATTCATGCCTAAATATAGTTTATGAATACTTTTAAAGTTAGTCAAATGATTTTTAAGGAATATGAGAACGTTGTTATCTTTTAGAATTAACATTAAAAGACCTATCGCAACATAAATCGATACATCTACTTACATTTGTTTGGTAACCAAGATGTTGTTTATTGTTTACGTTTTGGCTAATAGTATCGAAATAATCCACATAATTTTATTGCTGCTTTAAAGGCTTCGGTACATCTATCCATGTGAATATTAATTAAGACGTTAATGCGCAATTATATCAATGGTAAAAATTTACAATACAATACATAAAATAGTAAAATTAATGTAAACATCGCTGGCGTAATTAATGAATGGGGAACGAAAATTCTGGGCTTATGGTGCACTCGGAGTAATTCCTATTTTAATAAAACTGCTCGATTACGCCAAATATTCTTGAAAAAGCAGCCTGCCTTGATTATATGACGGAATCGCCATTGAGATACACCCACGTGCACAAGCCTGACTAAATTTTTTCAATGGTTTCTTTAGGAGGTAGTTAAAATCCCGTGTGAACCCCTTCTCCGATTAACACATTTGAGAAATTTTGGGCCACAGACAGCGCGGGGACTCGAGAAATAAAAATCATTTGCTACTTAAAAGAAAACTCTTTCCCGAGCGAAGCCGGGTAACTCCAGCTAGTCTATAAATTAGGCGAACTTTGCATATGTAATCCTATTAACGAAGATATTTTAGAAAGCATATAGTTGGATCTAATAATAGCTGTGCGAAATTCACTGCAAAAAGTATTGTTGGAGCGAGTTACGCATGAACTCCGAGCTATTAATTTCGAATGTTACCAAGGAAACAATACGGTTGCATTGGTATACATAAACATTTGATAAAGAATGTTTTGGAGCACTCTAGTGATTTGAGGGGGTGTTGTGTAACTGTGACTGGAAAAACCCGGTGCTGACGCCACGACTGACGCATTGGCAAAACGAAAGCGTCGCGTTTTTTGGAAGGAGGTGAGAGAAAGAGAGAGAGAGAGTTTCATAACGGGTGTTAATATACGTCAAACTTAAAAAAATCAGCAGTTCTTAATTAAGGATATTTTCATTTAATCTGGAACTTACTACGTCACGAATGCGAAAATATTTTTAGATATATAGTAGAAGTATTATGAAGATATAGTAAATTTCGTATTTATTGAGCAAAGGGCTATGATCCATGCATGAAAAAACAGGACTGCTGAGAAGGTCAAAAACGAAATCGTCTTATGGTTATACATCAGTGATTTAAAACTCGTTCAGAAAAGCATACATTTTTTCTTTATTACACTACGGTGCCTTTTGACTTAATAGACCAACTATTTCAGTAGAAAAATCTGTTTCTCCAATAGCCATAAAACTTCCTATTTGTATTTTTAAGTTTTAAATATCATTCTGCTTTTTTTAGGTTCTATATGGCCTCTGCAAGGAACACCTTGGCTCTTCCAAAGGCTTTGCCATATTATGCCCACAACGGCCGCCAATATAGCACTGAGGCACATTCTGATACGAGGCTGGGGAATACAAAAGTCTACTGTACTCATAGGATTTGCGTCTACATTAGCCTGGATAGCAGTATTTCTCATCTTGTGCTATCTAGTCCTCAGAATAAAGAAATAAATCGAGTGATACAGTTGAATTAAAGAAGAGTGGGCCCAATTAATAATTAAGTATAGTTTTTGCTGTAAATGTTTTGGGTAAATCCGGTGTATCAATCTAAGATTGTGCTCATTTCATTACATATCCATAAGTAGAAATATTTTGCGAATTTACTAAGTGAACTACAATATGTGATCTAAATGTTTTGTTGTTACCAAAAGTATTTTATTACCTTATTATATCTTATGTAATTGCTAAAATAATACAGTGTAAAAACAAAATTTTCGTGTTTTATTCGTATGACATTAGTAATCTATTCTAATACTATCACTAAGGGTGCTAGAAACCTTATTAAAATATATGCAATGAATCTAGGCCGTCTAAAATTCTGTCAGCTTCAAGCATTTTCCATTGCATGGGCCAAATTTTATTGCCAAATAATTCATTGCTGCAAAAAATTCCATTAAATCGTTTTATAAATTATATTATTTATTATATTTTACGAGGAATAGCTCATTTTCACCGAGTCAAACTTGGCTTACTTTTCTCAAGGTTATCGTCCATCTCGAGGAAAAACCACCACAAAAACAAAAACTTAGTGGAATATTTGGGAAAAAAGTACAAAAAAGAGTAATCCAATCGGTAGGAATTCCAGAAAACACATCAACAGATTTGAAACTCACGGTTTTCCGTTTATTTTTTACCTTTAATATTTTTAACTGCAATGTCCACACCTAGAAGTTTTGCATATTTTTCAAATATGAATATCATGCTAAAAATACCCACTTCCATTGGAAGGTGAGAATTTGTATTGTCCCAAAAAATCAATAATTTACAAAATTAAGAAAGAAACAAGTTAGGAAAGTGTAGTGTGTATCACTAATAGGCGCGTTTCGTGCGATGAAGTATTTGAAATTAAACGATATCATTTTAACGAACGCATACCATAAAATAGCCAAACACCACGACCCGATTATGCCTCTGTCTACTCAAGTTTTCTCCCCTCCCCCTAAGTTGGTGCATCAATAAACGTATTCTCGAAATTTAGGTATAATGACTCAATACGATAAAATTATATATCAGAACTTATGCAAGAAAAATGTTAAAATTTTATTTGACGATTTATTTTCTAGTCAGTTATAATTAGTCAAACAATCGAAAATTATTTTAAACATACCTCACATGAGTTAAGTACTTGTAAGATTTACGATTGAGTTCTTTTCTTCGTCGTAGATATTAATTTCCTGCTACTTACAAAATGCTGCATTCACACGTAATGTACTTAAACGTATTTTCGCAGTTATAGCAGATTTAGTATCCATGCTAGACTTTTTTAATTCCAAAGTGAATTACTACTTTCTTGTCAGATTTTATTGAGAGCGGCTACTCCTACTGTAAAAATGTATTGAACATAAAATATTTTATTTTGCTAGTCCTACAATTTTTTAAAAACTTTTTCGGTATGACTAATGTTTTTATGCCATTTTCTTATTGTCTTTGGCCATAAGTTCTAAACACCAGATTTCATGAGAATCTGTTCGGTTAAAGCCGAGAACGAACATGCGTACGGACGGACGAAGCTATAAAGGCTCTCACGTTGGAACCGAAACGCGTCTAAAACTGCAAAGCACGACATAGATGTACAAATTCGATCACCAACGAATTCATAGATACCCACGCACATTTACGAAATAAAGGCTCCCGCGGCTAACCAAAAAATTACAGCGAAACGTACATTACGTAGTTTCAAAACCGTAAACCTTATCACAGGTTTCTCTGAAACCATTTACGCTCAAATCGAGTTCTGACCACGTCGTGTGATATCCCAAAAATACTTCAATGCGAAATTTTTCCCAAATGTTGCTTCTTAAACAACCCGCATCCGCATGAGCTCATATATATATGGCCTCTTTAAGCCCTGAAAATTCAACAATCCTATGGAATTATCCCCACCATAACCACATTCTATCCCTCCGAAGCCACCCGCCCCTCATCTGGCTCCTTTCCTCCCCAAGTGTCATTTCCTGCGCTGAAGGAAGCCTAACTACGCCAGAGAAAACATAAAGGCCGAGGAAAGGCAGTCATTTTCCACAATCGGGAGAAGAAGGAGCGATCCCCATTCCACAGGCAGCTAATAGTAAGTGTTTAAAACCTGTTTTAAATTAAACAGTTTAAATTTAACGCTAAAAAGTTCTGTTAAAAGGTTTTCTTTGTGATATTGATTTGAAGAATATTTGTGTGCGAGAAAAATGTATCATTATATTTAATTTAGGTCACAAATTAACTAAAGAGGATGTTTAGAAAATCCGTCATTTGACTCAAAATGTTTGGTTAACCTATAACAACAACAAATCCTGCGATAATTTGAAATTTAATTGTTAATCGTTGTCAGCACTATTTATGAATTATGCAGCTCCAATAACCGTGGTATGGTTGGGAAAACAAGATGAGCATTTGAGCTACAAAGCCGATGACACAAGTGGTAGTTCACCAATAAAAAAAAGACAATAATTAGGCTGAATTTTAGCCGTATTCCGTATCTGGTTTTCCCAAATTTTTTACGGCTATAGCTACTTAAATTATTAATTCTATTTTGGTCAGAAGACGAGTATTTATTCTTTTTTTAATCACATATATCATGCATGAATTTTCTGATATGGTAATATTTTCAATGTAGTTACAGTGGGCATTTTAAAAACGAGAACCAAATGCGGTGAAGAGTTGTCAACAAACCAAATGAGGGAAACGGTATAACCAAGGAAATGGATGGTTCCATCAAAGATGAGACCGAGCTGGATGATGACGTTGCAAACTACAATTCTCAGGTAAAGTGGGAAAATTTGAATCATACTGCTTTATATGGAGTTAGCCTTAATAAGATATGATTCTAAAGTAACAACAAGAAATCTTCAAAATTTGATACTCTGTGCCTATATAAACTTAATTAATACATAGGGTCACCCCGAAAAACGTAACCCATTGCAAAAGGTGCTATACTGCAGTCAGTACCTTCCATAAATTTTATCTTATTTTTATAATTTGAAGCTCGTCATATTTTCAGTTCGCTTTAGAGTTGTCGGCAACACGCCTCTTCTTGAGCTTCACGTGGCTCTTTAAAGGCTTAATAGCAGCTCCTCAAACCATGACTTCCCTCTGGATGAAGGGCGCATTTATTGCATTCCCTGCGCCTTACCCTAGCACAGAGGCGCGCGAAAGATTTGACGGAGGAGGGGGGGGGGGGCGATCGGTTCTTCTGTCTAGGTGGAACACGATTCTCAGCAAGTTGACTCGACAGCTATTTGGTTTTTCTTTAACAGAGAATTTTACGCTTTTACAATTCTCATATTTATAAAAATGTATTACAAATAACACAAACATGAGATAATATTCAACTAAAATTGCTTGAAATGTTTTCGCACCGCTACCCTAGTGGGCAGTCAAATCAAAGGACTGACGCGTTGTCTACCGATTAGTTGCGCCCGCCAGTCCATTTCTAGGTCAGGAGAGAGAGCTGGAAGACTCATCGAATATTTAAGCCGAATGTTTACTTGGTGCATTGGTGCGTCTCTTGCCATACCTACTCCGGTTTAGAGTCAGTGCGCGACATCTTGGTGGATCCTTTTACCCCTTGTTCGAAGCCGCCAAGAGACAGATGGCCGACAAGTATTTTTGTCTAAATATGTAAGTCAATGTGTTTTCAGTACTATCCGCCAACCTTCCATAAAAAATTGCCTAACATCTGCATACAGTTCAGCAGCTTTTTTGCCCTTATATTGTCGTAAAAGCCGTTGTTGTGGGAGTAATTTTATTTTCTTTAGATTATTTTGTGGTTCGGATTCTTTTGGTCTGCCCAAGTGCTAACGTCTTTCCGTGGATAGTCTGTTCGAGAACAGTTCAGCGTTTACTGGAGGGGCCTATCGTCAATGAACCAGTTAGTATCCAAGCAAAAAAGAGAAAGGAGAAATGAATAGGAGAAAAAGGAGCGGATTAATAAGAGGGGACCGAATTCTTCTACAGTTGGACATATCAAGGTACGAGAGCGTAAAAGGATCCAGTAAACGACTCGCATAAGCAACGCGGAGAATTTCAGAACTTCTATTTTTTGATTCGATTATGAAATGCATTGTGGTTCCAACTGATTTCCAACTTAGTCATATGAATGAAATTCCGAATCTAAAGGTTCAGCTGGTTTCCTCTCCTGCCAGCAGTTAACGCATAACCAACCTTCAGTCGGCCACAGCTCCTTTCGCCTTGGTTTCCCTTCGACTCCCTCCAATATATTGTAAATATATATTAATGTTAGCACCGTTCGCATGATTCATGGCAGGGCAGCTTTTTATTTACATTAATTTCTATAATTGGCTCTTGAAGTAGTCAATTACTCATTATCAGAGCCGGCTCGAGATAATTTGGCGCCCCAGGAAAGGAGCAATTTCAGCAGTGTCACCCTATCTACAACAGTTCATGAAGAAATTTTTTGACGGAAACGTTAATTTTTTTATTTCAGCTTTAAGCGAGTGATAAAATTTTATACAATAACGAAGATAAAGTGTTGTTTTGAAGGCCACTCGACTACACGCCCGTTCAGCGATAACCAATATTTATATATAAAAATTGTTTCAATTATGTTAACATTTAATTTCCGTCAAATGCTTCATTAATTTGCATATTACTATATTATAAAAGAGAATCTCCGGGGAATATGCTCGGCGAAGTAAATTCGATTAAAATTATTATCCTATTCTTTTTCAATGAACTGCCAGGCCAAAAAATTACGGTCCATCTCCAACTATCATACGAAATACCATGCTCAGTCCCTCCAAAGTTGTTAAAATTAAATTCGATGCACTTGATTAATATAAGAATATTATTTTATTTCGGATCGAACGCAAGGTGTGGAAACACCCGAGTTCTTGCCGAGCTTATAGGTTTCAAAATATCCAGATAAGAATGAGTTTGCTAAGCTCAAAAAGCAAATAGTTGGAAGAAATATTTTCTCAGACGAACCTCTAGTAGTTAATGCAGTAAAAATCATACAAAAAATGATACCCACGGAAGAGGCATGGACAGCGGTTGTGCACGACGTGATCACGTTCGATTGTTGGCAGAAGCTGTTTTGAGAGCTCCTACACACTAATTTTTCTTAGCTCTTAGACCTCTAGTTACCCCGAGTTGACTTGACCTTTTTATTGATAGGGAATAGTTCCTCTACAGAGAAAAGAGCGAACTTCGACTTCAATCAGGTATTCAATAGAACCGATTTCTTATACCGAGGCCCCAAAGCACTACACTTTCAATTCCAAATTAGCGTTTTTATTTTACCTTCATAGTTAATATTCGGAGAGTAAAAAAATTAAAGGGTTAAAGAAATGAGCTATGTTTGCAGGTTTTTCCAAGTTTTAAAGAATCACTAGTTGTATTTCTCAAAAATATCTATATTAGTCGGTAAATTGTTACTAAACAGAAATATGAAATTAAATTACAAAATTATAGCTCATCAATTTCATCCTTTCCTAAGATACTGTGTACTTCTATATACATTAAGAGACTCGCATATACCATATACTGGTAGGTTCCAAGCCCTCTTAAGTAGTTTAAATGAGTGAAAAACAGTAAAGCAAGGAAGGATTGGTTTGCAAATTTAAAAATATAAGCCCAAGTATGTGATTAAGTCGTTTACGAGGTGATAAAATTTGAAAGAATTATTTACGAAAAATACGACCGCGGACTGCTCAATGTATTCGTTTACATAATGGGGAATGGTTAAATAGATTTAGAATAGAAACACCAAAGGAAAACCAAGGTCTAAGCTGGAATGTTTGCCGTGAATTTTTGTGATGCCAATTTCGATAGAGATTGCGTAAATTTTCTTTCGATGTGGGTTTCAAAGTACTCTACAAAGCAAGTAATATTTAGATTATCTGAAAGTAAATATAAGTGAAAAAATTTTAAAAATTTATATCAACGAACATGAGAAACAAAGCAGTATATTACAAATACCAGTATATATGGAATTCGGCCGAGCTGCGGAGGGCGAACGGTGGTAAAATGGCAACGAGAGGTTAGCTTGTCGAAATGATGTATATTTTATATAAATTAATGGTCGCAAGAATAATATATCGAGTACCATAATACGGATATCACGGCTGCACTGAAAGATATAAAATTGAACTAGTTGGTCGAATTTCTCCTTATTGTATAGTATATAAACCAGACACAAAATTACAGTTGTCTATTAAGTTTCAGCGCACAGTTTTATTGTGTAAAGTCACACTTGCCACAGTGCCATAATCTTAAACCATAAGCATTATTAATTTCACGAGTTAGCTAGCCGCTCAACGAGACAATAATTTTCCACTGATAATGGAGAATATCAATAATTTTTTTTGGTACTTTTCCGTTTGACCCCCCACTCGAGTTTTTCTACTTTTTCATTTCGCTGCGCGATGTTCCTTTTTTTCGCTTTGGTTGGTAACACTAATTAAGCTAAACTTGAACATGAAGGAATTACATGAAGCAGTACTCCATGGAATCAATTGGAACTCGGGTGGGCCAGGGAAAGGAACGTTTTACTCGGCCCAAACGGGTTGGGTGGTTGGTCGAAGTGTTTTTGGTTCCTCCTCACGTTCCCTCCTCGGGTTGGAAATCGTTCATCTTAATATATACCAGTCGTGTTACCAACCCAAGCGAAAAAAGGAACATCGCGCAGCGAATTGAAAAAGTAGAAAAACTCGAGTGGGGGATCAAACGGAAAAGTACCTTTGTTTGCTCACATACTTATTCCAGAGAAATATGAGCAACAATTTATGTAGTAATCGATACGATAATTGGCACCACTTTAGATAATTTGACCGATAGATAGATAGATGGATTTATTTCAGTAAATTTAAAGAAACCTTTCATCTATTTTTAACCAAAGGCTTGCGTTCACTTTAATCTCTTTCAACGCATCTCTAATTATCACATCCTGATCGATAATTTTAAGCACACCAACATTGGCTGCGACAACCTAAACGCCATTAAACCGAAGCTGAGAATATAAGCGGGAATCGAATGATCCTGATCAGAAAAAATGACGTCTCCCTACCTTTGATGCGGTGTAGATTTTCCAGCGGTGGGAGAAGATATTCACGCGCGATGAAAGAAATTCCTCTTGACTCACTAAGTCGCACAAACACGGCACTTCATCACAGAATGACTATATCACATCACAGGGGTGTGCAACTTTGAAAAGGGGAGGAATACAAAATCACTTTTGGGCTCACGGAGGAAATAAAAGGTGAAGATTTGACATTGGAAATGGAGGAAAAGGGAGGGATTCACAGCACCTGGAATGGGAAAAGAAACGCAACTCTCTAGTAGTGCTTTAACACGATAAAAGAAGTGGCGTTTTAAATAAACTTAGCGCGAACAAAATCATTCAAAAAGGATCTATTGCGATTCTTCCTCGTTACCACCGACTTAATGATTTAATTCTAACGACGATTTAAACTGAACATTTTTATAACAATACGACTATTTCTGTCTCTAACATTTTGAATGAAAAGTTAATTGAGAAAAATATATTCACAAATATCTCTTCATTTTCTACATTTATGAATAATTGCTGCAGCGAAAAATACTATCTTGAGGAAATCCATCGCCTTTTCTTCGAAACGGAGATCGCTTACAGGCAACTTTCTTTGGCACTTCCGAACACAATCACTTCCTAAATAAAACTGAGCTAAGATAGCAAAAACAGCCCGCCAAAAAATTCCCGTCAAATCATTATACGCCAGGTCCTTGTCGTTTGGAAGTAATCTAATCAACAATTGAATCCAAGGAGGAGGAGAAGAAATACTCGTTTCTCAGTCCTTTTCTCTTACACCGCCAAGTGAAGGCCACTAGGTTGTACTGAATGCGTATAACATCTATGCAAAATATTTTGATAACTTATGAGCCAAAATATAATAAAATAAAGAGACCAGGTTAATTACATCGATGAAATCAGACTCCATTTTGTGGAATTTACCCATCATAATCACAGAAAAATAATTCTTTAATTTCCATATTACGCGGAAGTGTTCTACGGTTATAAATCCGGGTGAAATTTACACATAAAAATAATTATCTCCTTCAAATTTTAGTGCACATTATTTATCTCTCATCATTTTGTATTGAATGATATATTCTATTTAACAAAATAAAACAATTATCATTACAGGCAAGCATTTGCTTTATCGTAAATTAGGGCAGTAGCTTTGTGCCCAGTAAATGTAATTACCATTTTCGATCACACGTAAACTGACAGAAGAAAACTGTGAGAAAAAAATTCACCCTTCTCGTAATACGTGGAAATCCTAAAGAAACCGATTAAGTACCGTCACTGAAGAAGCCGTCAATTCGTGGAACTCCAAAATAGGTATAATTTTTTGTCAAATTAAATTAAACACGCATAAGTGGTTGATAACTTGGTACTATCTCCACAAAAACAAAATTTTAATGATAACGAAGAAATCATTTGCCTATTGTTTAATTTTCCTCTGGTAATTATTGCGCCTTAAATTTCTACGAAGACTTCACAAAAGAAATCAAACCCATTTAACCATAAGAAAAGAAAGTGAAAGAGAAGGAAGCAGAGAGAAAGAAGAGAAAGAGGGAAAGGGGGAGGGAGAGAATGAGGCCTGTGCGATGAGAATCGCCTCGTGAGACGAAATTCAAATTATAAATGCAGCAGTGTTGCGATCCTTTTGAGGGGCCACCTAATACTGTTTTTATTGGGTTCATTACCTGCGTTTTTTCCCGTCCGAGCTCGGACCAAGTTGACGACTATATATTGCCACCATTGAGGGGTTACTACAATCGGTTATACCGAACTGTCCTCAACTCCTGCTCGCATCCCATACCATTGATTCTTAGGGGAAAACTGCTTCGATTTACGTCGCACTTTTCATTAACGCATACCCATCATAAACCTACCTGTATTAGTTATTCCTGCTGATTTGATTTATTATTAATTCGAAAGTTTTAACACTAACTTTTTTTTAAAACGAATAGCTTAAAACTTGTTCTGTGCACTACTGCATACGTTTCCAAATATTTTCAACTTTAGGCACGCAAGAGCATATAGTAACGGATGACTAGTCTTTTATAAATTCTATTCAAGGAATTAAGAATAATAATTTAAACAAAACTTGTTATTCGATGTTTTAATTTTTTAATCGGACATTTCATTCGTGTGCTCTTGTGGCAATTACATATGTGTTTCCTTATCATTTAAGAGACATTGACAGAATTAATTTTCCTACTTCTGTGATCTTTTTTATAAAAAGGGAATAAAAACTATTGTTAATTTTCGAATGGTCAAGGTTCTTAAAATATTTCATTTGAAACCGATAAAAATGCTTTTCGAAAAACCCAACACATTTCGAAAATTTTGTCTTTCGAAAATATGAGGTTTAGAATAAAAAATGAATCGAATAGAGTATGACATTTGCTACAAAAAAAGTCGGTGAGAGCAAATAAATACGACATAGTTTTGGAGTTAAAAATTCGATAAACGCCCAATCTTTCCATACTGTTTTGTACATAAAAATGTACCTTTGTTTTTTATAAATAAATGTAATAAAGTAGTTTGAATAAATACATCTTTTATTATTTTCTGCCTTTTTAACTAATCTATAATTAAAAGGGCTAAGTAAAAAATTAAAAGGGCATCAAATTAAATCTTGTCTCAGGCAGCAAAATGTCTGGGCATGATCCTGCACGCAGAACTACTACATACATATAAAAAAATTATTTATAGCTCACCATAGAAAAAGGTAACCTATTACAATAATAATTATGATAGCTGAATATCAATAGCTTACTTTTTTGGAATAACCCTGTATATTCACATGTATACACATATATCATAATTTCATTTTATCTCTATATCCTATATTAATTTTCCTTGTGATATAAAATAATGTATACTCCTCTGTAATTAAAAAGCATTTCATACTGATCAAATTATGAACATGTTACTTGGTTTCAGAAATGAATTAGATTGAATTAAAGCAAGAACTAATACATTTTATTGTCTTTTAGGATAAAGATGAAAATCACTTGCAGAGTAGGCCATGGGAGGGAATGGGAACAATACAACTTTCCAATGAACAATTAGATGAAGACAACAGAACACTATCTAATCTTCAGAAGCTTTCCATGGAACATGGCAGGTCACCATTTCCTGATTTTCAGTTTGAACTGTTGGACAATGAAGCTGATACAGATGGCAGTGGTAACTCTTGTGATAAACCAAATTTATCAATAAATATTTTCATTGCATCATCTTTTCATTTTTCATACCCAAGAAATTCAGAAACAAAAATATTTAGCTAAATATGTTCTATCATTATGAATATCTTAATTTATCCAGAAACTGATATATATAATTATCTCTAAATTCGTAGCATTCCCAGTTTTGTTATGATAAATTGTATACTAAAAGCATAACCCAACATTAACTGAAAATTATCCAAAATATTTTATAAATCAATTAAAATCTTTCCTCTACATCATAAATTTGGTATCTTGGACCAATCTGTAACACATATCCATTGTCTTTCATTGGCAATAGGATGTGAGCTAAGTTTAGCTACAGGAACAAGAAAGAAGCCTCCTTCACGAATGGATTCATGGGAAGATAATTGGTTGTTTCAAGAACGTACTCCGAAGGCTCGAACTGCAGAAGGTGGTGGATACACTCTAGCATCTACTAAGGTTTACAAGACTATTGATGAGCAACCTGATGCACCCACCAATGATGCTGTTGAGAATAATTCTGATGCCTCAGAATGCAGTGAAGATGATAAATGGAATGAAATGAGAAGAGTTCAGAGGCCATGTGTTCACACATCATCATCATCAGCTTCTGGTGATTCAGAATCTGTATCTTCAGATTCTGCAGCTGAAAATAATGGATTCCCTGAGAATGAATTTGATGATAACATTCCCATCTTGGATGCTAATCACTCAATGACGGAAAGTCTAGGTATGTAAACACCTCGTTGAATTTTGCCTTTCTAATGTACAACCATGGAAATCTACACTTGAAATGAGATAAGAATCGAAAGATGAATATCTTTATAAATAATGAACTATGTTTGTAATTCCATCATGCTCAACTATATGTACCACTGGATACAAAGTGGTGGGTTTACACATGCATGGATTTGCTGGCATTAGGAGTTACTAGTATACCAGTAGCAATTAACTTGCACGTATAAACATATTGGCATGTAGAGATGGATCAATGTATGTATGGTTTTTTCCATGCATGAAAAGTTGGTAACTTTCAAATTTATGGTGCACGAGTAGTCTTCACTGTGCCAGTACATTGTTGAATATGCAAGTGTAAACCCTCACTGATGCACCAACTGCCAGTTTATCAGCAGGTTTCCACTTGATTACATTGTTTGAGTTAGTTTTATTTGTAAATGAAAGTTCTACTGGTGCATGTTGTTCACTGAGGCCTGGCAAACCTTCACTGGCATCATCCACTGACACCAGCAAAAACATACATTTGTACACCCCCCTTCTTCTATCACTAAGAGAGTGAGCTACATTTTTGAAGAGAGATTGAGAGTACGAGGGAGAGAGAGAGAAAATGGGAGAGGGAGAGAGAATGGGAAGTGTGTTAACTTTAATTTAATACTTTATTCATGCATATCCCTCATTTTTTACATGCAATTAAAATAGTTTATTCATAACATACTATATCCAGCAGGCAATAACTTTGTTGACATATCTATATTCTTATAAATGTATACCATGTCTACTTGTACATAAGCACATTTTTTTCAGATTTTTTGCTAACAAAATGAATATGTGGCTCCTATGCAAGGAAAAAAATGTAAGTCTAAAATGTGAGATAATCATTAAATTTCACTTGGACACCTCTAAATCCCATGATATGCGGTATTTGAAATATTGAAATATTTCATAACAATTATAACAAATTAAAATGGAAAAGAAATATAATTGTTGATAACCAAGCTATAAGCATTTCAGTTTTTGCTGGTGATTGCAGCATGGTTTGCGAGAATTGAGAGAGATTGGATTGGTGAGAAAAATGCCATAGTCCATCGGATACTGAAGCATTGTCACAGTTTAGTCTCATATTAAGATAATTCTATCAGGAGAAACATTACAGTATAAGTATGCATCGCTTAACGCAAGGGAAGTTCCGGAAGATCTATGCGCTAACGGAATTTGCGCTAAACGAAGTTTATGACGTAGTACTTAACCCATTTGATTTTTACTATTAAGAAATTTTATAATCCTTATATACAGTTCTAAAGCTATGTTTATAAATTAAATTGCAAATGATGTTTAAATAAACATTAATATTATTGAAAATAATGTTAATTTATTAATATTTACTTTATATTTATTATTACAGTAGAAGATCGTTTTCCCGAACATCCTAACACGAACTAAATATGATGCCAAGGAAATATTAAATTTTTTATAATATACCGATTTATTTTCCCATCAGCTGTAATTAATCAAACAATCAAAAACTATTTAAAATATATCTCACTCTAAGTAGTTGTAATCTTTAAACTGAAGACCTTAGAAGGTGATCGGCCAGCACAAATGAAAACAACTTTTAAAAATTGTAAAAGCAGATACCAAAAGCGCTTTTTAGAATTTTCACCTAAAATTCCGGAATAATTAACGTTTATGCATTTTTCAACGAACTTCAGATTTAGCTATCAAACTGCATAATTATAACATAACGTTGTATTTCCATTAGAGCTATGTATTTATAACAAAACGTAAAATCCAAAATCAATTAAAAAGTCATTAAAAATATACCTCACCGCAGTTATGCAGTTTTAATATGATCTTTATCCATTTTCTAAAGTAAACTGAACGTATTTGCACTTCGTTTTTATTGCTGTAGCAAAGTAAACAAAACGAAACTTTACCATAATACCATAGTATGGCCCCGTGTAGATAGTTCATCGATGTTTTTTTGAAATTCTATGAAAAGACAAATGGACAGACACACGCACTCCAAAATCAATAGAGTTAATGTCTGTCACTATCTAAAAGTACCCTGAACATCTTAGTTTCTCAGGTTTTCTCGTTACTTCAAAATTTTGTCCACGGGCGGACAAATTGATAACATTACCGATTTTTTTTCAAGAGCTAACAAAAACGAAGCAGGTCTATTATTACGTAAATTTAACATAGGTACCAACAGAAAAATAACATAATAATAACAGATGAATATCGATTAAGAAAGTTAAAATTCAGTCATGAACCTAATCAAACCCACATCAAAGTAAAAACCAACCCAAAGCGAATCTATCCCTAACCAGCCCAACTGTAACAGTAATAAGTGTAAAATTTCCAATGTTTGCATCACTGCAAAAGACCGTAGAATCGCGGGAAACCAATGCAAAAATATTGTAAAAGTGAACAGGTGAAATAGACAAATAAAGTGAATAAATCTATAAATAAAAGGCAAATTTGTCTTTAATCAGTGTATCATACATAACCAAGTATCATTGGAACAAAGAAGTGAAGATAAATAAGAAAAAAGTTGGGATTGTATTAACAGACCGTAGCCATTTAAGAACTTTATTTCCTAAATAAAAATTGAGATGCCAATTGCTCTATATCAAAAATGCGCTAAATGAGGCATGACTGTAGTATTGTTTTTTATCTGTCTGATCACTATATGTTTGAGGACACCTTGTAAAAACAAGAGGTGCAGCTTATGTTAACTTTTATTAGTTTTTGTCTTGAAAAACAAGGTACAGCGGCAGTTTATATGCAAGTAAATATAGCATATACCTTATCATGTTACAGCAAGGCAATAACCAAACTCGAAAGCTGTTTATACCTTTAAATGGAAATTATTTTCTAAGTAAATAAAGGTCCCTGGAGCAAGTGAAGCAAGCAGAGGGTGGGGTTGATGCATGTAGTACATAGAGGCAGGGCCACTAGTATAGATAAATTGCATGTCAGGAGGAAAGGTGATATTGTATTTGAAATAGAAATTTTCATTTCAGATTCAGCAAAAGCCATGGGCCAAAATTGTGTAAATTCTGTAACAGATAATATGAAAGATGAAGAACCTGTTAAAACTAAGTTTGATGAACAAAGGGAGATTGACAACTCATCTGAAATAACTTCTCCAAGAAGAAAAAACCAAAGTGAAATATTGGAAATAAAGGTGTGTTATGGTATGGTCAGCATTAATACGGATCTACTCTAGCACCACCTTCAGAAAATTTGTATGCAGACATTTTTAAGGCACATGAAGTGTTAAAAACTGGAGCAACTGTATATATAGTTGCTCCAGTTATCCTATTTAGCTTTCCTCTTCTGTAAGCATATATATATATATATATATATATATATATATATATATATATACAGACACATACCAAAAACAAAAAACATGAAAGCTTATGGGGATGATCCCTTCGTCAGCACAGAGAGAGACAACTGATAGCAGTGACACTGGGTGGAAGCATGGGAGTGGAAGGGTAGTGCAGAATAGTCAGAGATTGGAAGATATGGAGGGGGTTAGGGAATGGCAGAAAAGGAGTGAAATGCTAGCAAAGGTTGAGGTTGGATATGTGCAAGCTCCCACTGACAGAGTTGGGGAGCCGAAACATTATCAGGGAGAGTGCAAATGACCCTCAGTGTGAAGCAATCATTAAATTTTAGGTTGTGATTGTTCACATAAACGGCCTAAGGCAGGTCATTTAAGAATGATGCTGATGCGGTGGCCATTCATGCGGATGTTGAGGGGATTGCCGGTGAGGCCAACATAAAAAGTTGGACATTGGGTGCATCTCAGGAGGCAAATGATATTGCAGGTGGTTCTGTTGGTTGGAGAAGTTATGGGGTAGGTGATGTTAGTTGCGGGGCTGGAGAAGGAATTGCAGGGGGGGTTTATTGGGTGGGCAGCTGCACCTACCACCCTAACTCCCACCGCAATACCAACTTCATCACCGATTCCACCCACCAACTCACCCTAACCATGCTTTTTTTCCCAGCATCCATGATATTTTGAGGAATATCCTAAAAGCCGCCCACCCTATACTTATATCCTCCCCCACCAGGTTCCATTTCCTAGACCACCGATCCTCTCCTTCCGCCAACCCCCTAATCTGGCAAACATTTTATGGAAAAAAGAACCCCCAGCACCCATTCCTCTGCACCCTGCCGGATCTCACCCCTGCGGTAGACCCCGATGTCTCACATCCCCTCAACATCTGCATGAATGGCCACCACATCAGCATCAATCTTAAATGACCTGCCTGTAGCCGTTCATGTGAGCAATCACAACCTAAAATTAAATGATTGCTTCACTCTGAGGGCCATTTGCATTCTCCCTGATAATGCTTCGGCTCCCCAGCTCCATCAATGGCAGCTTGCACATATCCATCTTCTAAACTCCTTCACTCCCCCTGGCCTCAACCTTTCCTAGCATTTCACTCCTTTTCTGCCATTCCCCAACCTCCTCCATATCCTCCAATCCCCAACTTTTCTGCACTACCCTTCCACCCCTATGCCTCCACCCAGTGTCACTACTATCAGTTCTCTCTCTCCTGTGCTGATGAAGGGATCACCCCTGAAAGCTTCCGTGTTTTTTGTTTTTGTGTTTGTTTTACGTGTGTCACTTCGACACCCCCAGCAGCTCGCCAACCTGAAGTCATCTTATTGGTGAGTGCTCACTGGAATTCTTTATCCCAACAACATGTTGCCATCCATTTATCCCATTTACCTTTCCTCTTCTGTAAGCATATATATATATATATATATATATATATATATATATATATATATATATATATATATATATATATAACTTAAGAAAAAGGAAAGATAGTAATGAGGGTGGCAACAAGGTGTTGAAGGAAGCCCAGTGGACACTTACCAAGTTGAGGACCAGGTTGATAAGCTGCTGGGGGCATCAAAGACACACAAAAATGTAAGCTTTTCAGGCACAAGTATGCCCTTCTTCAGCGATGGAGAGAGAGTAACTCTAGCATATATATATATGCTTAAGGAAAAGGAAAGGCAGTCTTAAAAAGGATTTCCATGCTCTGTTTTTACCTCTGTTTTAACTGTACAAGCCTGGACTGCACACTTAAAGCTGTGTGAACTGGAAATAAGTTTTAGTTTTCTAATTCACACACTCAGTTTTAACTGTGGTCTGAGTTTTTACCGTAGTTAAAACTAAATGTGTAAACCCTCCTTTACACATGCTTGTTGCTGCTAGATGAATTATCACAAATCAATTTGGCTTCTTTGAATAAAATATTTGCCATGGAATGATCCAAAATTTAAGCAAATTGCCTTGTTGTTGTTAAATACTCAAAAAATTTCATTTTTAGGGTATTTAACCCTTCCGAACATGAGTTCTACAACTTCACATAAACCAAAGAAACATTTATGTAGTTTTAATAAAATATGGGAAAAGCAATTTGATTTGATTAAGTCAGCAGAAGGAAATGCAACTTAAGGAAGATGTACTTGGTGCAACATTATAATTTATATAGCAAATCTTGGAATTGGAGTAGTTAAAAAGGCATATTGACTGTGAATATCACAAACACTGAATGCAAGTAGCAATTTCAACTATACTGATGGACACATTTCTATTTAAAGGAATTCAGAGGAGGAAAACTAAGTATAATTGGCAGAAGTTATACATGTTTACTATTAAATTAAACATCACCTGTAACTCTTTGGATTGCACATTTAAAAATTATAAGTGATTATAAATATTTCAACATATTATGTTGAAAAAAATTGTCCTTCCTAACAAATTTCAAAAGTTGACAACCCTAGTAATCCCTAGCCATTTATGGGTAATGTGTTACAGAAAATCACCATAAATAGCAAAATGAGAAAATGTTGAAATATTAAAATAACTTTTCTCTGCAGATAATTTTTCAATCAATGGTCATTTTAAATTTGAGGCCATCTTCCTTGTATATGTATAATTTATATTTTACATTCATATGGTATTTATTGCATACAGGCTCAAGTTTTAATATATACACAGATCATGTTATAGTGAAAGAAAAATCACAAACAGAAACAACTATGCAGATCTGATTAAAAATGCAATGAGTACTACAGCAAAAATGGTTTAAACTATGAAGATGCTGGTGATTGTAACTTATAATGTTGTTTGTAGTGGAATATTAAATGCACCTTATTCCAATCTTTTGTTTGTGAATATCAGAGGGTGTGTTATATAAGTATCCCACAAGTGAATTTTCTTAAACAAAAACTCAATTGCCAGCACATCCCAAGAAAAGCTGGAAATAAGACAAATGCTATTGGAAACCAAGTTTAATGAGATAATATTATAAATGAAATGTGTTGTATTTGAACTCATTTCATTCAAAAATTGATAGAAATTGCTTTCATTCATATGTACAATCTCTTGTTTTGGTGTGTAGATGTTTACAAAATTTGATTAACTGTAACATATATATTAATGTCACTATAGGCAGCTGAAACTCCACAAGAGATGAGTGATGACTCCATAAAGGATGAAGTTTTAAAACTAAAAGGGGAGAAAGCATCACATTCAAGGCAAGGTAGGACTCGACATTTCTCATTCTATTTTTTCAGTTAATGCAAAATGTATCATTTAGGAAAAATGCATCAATATCTCACCACTCCCTTATTTAGACTACTACTTTGAAGTGGTAGAAGCATTTCAGTGTTCTGTAGATCTTGAGATCTACACTGGCTGGGGCATTTGCTCTTGGTAAGGTCACCCATGTCAGTAAGGTCAGTAGGTAGGGACCAGACTAACTAAGAGTAGTCCATGCAGTCTGTACTTTAGTGAGACAGCTGCAAAAGGCATCTGTACCCAGTCGGTTGGCCTAATTAAGTGATGGTATCACATTTAAAACAATATTGAGAAAGTCAATGAGAGACCACCTAATCTAATATCCCACACAACATGGCACGGTTAAATAATAATTTGATTCACGATGTGTATGGGATCATGCCCATCAGAGCTGGTGTCAGATCCAGCAGTGATGGAAATAAGGCCATCTTGGTTGTCATCCAGCAAAATCCTTACACAACTCATGCCAACAGAACGATGAAGAAAAAGAAGACTTTGGAAATCAGGATAGAAACTTGGAATGTTAGGACAATGCATAGGAAAGGCAGGTTAGAAAATATAAAGCTAGAAATGAAATTTAGGTGAAAAGAAGATGGAGATTTCTGGAATGACGATTTTGAGGTAATATATAGTGGGAGAAAGACAGAGGGGAGTAGCATTAGTTTTAGACAAGAAAGCTGGGTAAAGATTCATTAACATGCAGCAGATAAGCAACCATTTAATGTTAGTGTAAGACCAGAGAGAACTATATTTAGTGATTGTACAAGTATATATGCCCACAAGTGATCACAGTGACGAGGAATTGGATTAGTTATACGATCAACTCAAGGAAGACATGAGAGACGTATAGGCAAAAAAGAACTTGGTAGCCATGGAGAATTGGAATACTGTAATGGGGGAAGACAAGGATGGTAGTGAGGTTGGGGATTTTGGCCTAGGAAAGAGAAAAGAAAATGGCAGATTTTTGTAAAAGAAACAAATTGATAATAGTTACAAATATGTGATTTAAGCATCACAATGGGCAAAGATGTACTTGGAAAATCCAAGGAGATATACAGAACTGTGGCATAGCTAGGTTCTCCTTCACCCAGGAGCAAGTCACAGAGATGCATCCCCCTCCCTTTGCTCCCTGTACAATTTTCCAGACAAATGTAATGTGAGGAATGTGATGGAAACCCAAGCATACTATACTAGCATTCTAATTCAGCATATATTATAATATTATTATTGTTTTAATAAACAGAAACAAATTTCTGGTCCATGAGTTTGTGCCTGGGGGCAACTGTCCCCTTCTGCTCCCTCCTCTTCTCTCCCTTTGTTAGACCACTGTGATACAAAGATATCAGATTGATTATATCATGGTCAGACAAAGATACAGGAATGGCGTATTGAACTTGCATAGTTTTCCAGGGGCTGATACAGAGTGTAATTACAATTTGATGGTTCTGAGGTCTCATTTGATTTTGTTTGTTTGTATGAAATTTCTGGCTAATCAACCACTTGGATTGTTATAGCCATTATTCCATCCACACTGAACACACTCACAAGGGAGGAGGGAAATCCGGTGCCGGAATTAGCCTACCCTTTACGAAGAGCACCAAGGGGGCCAACTGCTAAACATCTCCTCTGAATAATAGAGCGCAGACTTGCACGGTCCCCTCAAATCTCACAAATAGAGGATGGGATGACCCTGGATTGAAAAATCCAACCTCCGCTGGATTTGAACGTGGGGCCGCTGCATGGCAAGCAATAGCAGATTTGAAATAAGGCCAAAGTAGGCAATGGTCTAGGGGCAGGGAGATTTCAGGGGAGCAGTAAAAAAGGGATTTCAGGGTGGGAATAAAAAAATTTTAAATTACGCACATTATTGATGAATTAAACTATTTTTATCTGCTGATGGACAGATGAACACGCAAATCGAATACATGAGCAATTCTTTCAGGAAAAAAGTGCTAAAAAGGGAGCAGAAAAATAAATTGCCCCAGGGGCAGGAAATTTCCGAATCCGCCACTGGTGACAAGTCAACACTCTAACCACTCCACCACAACCACCCCATAGAGGTCTTGTTTGAGATTTTTAAAATAGTAAAAGGGAATAGGGTACAGAAATGAGATTTAGAAGTGCTCAAGGGAAGAAAGAGGAAAGATCATCAAGCAAGCCTTAGAAAATGCAGGTAGGGAAACAATGATTGAGGATTACTGGAGGACTATGAAAATGTGCATCGTAGAAAGCATGAATAAAATTATAAGGAAAATAATGTCAAAGAAGATATGGAAGCCATGGGTAACCATGCTTATTCAAGTTGCACTGCTGCTGTATCTTACTTTGATTTTGTTCAACAACTATATACTTTCTTTTCTACATCAACTCACCAATGGCATGTACTTATTTTAAACTTGAAAACTTCAAATACCGTTAAAAGACTGGCAGATACACGTTGGTCAGTCCAGTCCACTGTTAAAGCTACTTCCGAAAAAAGAAGTAAAATCAAAAAAGCTCTACAATGCCTTCAAGACAACGAGGAGCAACCACCCGAAACCAGGTTAAAAGCAAATTCTCTTCAAAATAAAATGGATATTTTGGAAAATGTTTTTTGACTTTTTTGGAATGATATTTTACAAAGACTTATAAGGTGCAGTAAAAAAATTCAAGGAAGAGATATTGATCTATCTGTTGCAGTAAAATATTAAATTCCTTGAAATAATTTTTTGAAGATTTAAGATAAAAATTTAATGAGTACAAGGAGCATGCTAGAGGCAATCTACCTGGAGTTGATTTTGGGAATACAAGGAAGCAATCTGGACAGCAAAGTTCACGTATCAGATTTTTCGAAACTTCTGAAGAAGAAGTTATGCTTCAGGGAAAAAATAACTTTAAAATAAATGTATACTTCACAATAACTGACAAACTCGTGAATGAATTGAATCAAAGAAATTAATGTTACCAGAATTTGTATTCCTCATTTGATTTCTTTACGAACTTGCACTGTTTGAGTGATGATATCGTCAAAGCTAAATGCAACAATATAGCCTCCATTTACAAGAATGATATTGATGGTGACAAATTATACTTAGAATGCCACAACTAAAACAGCATTTTAAAGAATATCCTAGAAAGTCAATTGCGGATGCTTCAAAAGAGATTGAATTGTTTATCTTTAATGAACATGGAATGACTTCTCTGAATTAATCAAGGAATTTGCTTTGGCAAAGGCAAGGAAAAACACTTTTTATGGATTGATACCATTCAGCAAAATGGTTTTTATATTCTACTATAGATAATAATTGCTTTTATAATTACTACTCTAATTCACTTTTGAATTGTTTTTTCCTAAGTGTACTTAAAAATAGCCTATTTGTTTTTGTAATTAAATTTTAAATAAATATATAATATGAAATAGTGAGTTAATTTTATACTTTTTGTTTACTTAATATTTTAATTTTTCCAGTATTTTTTTATTCTCCCCAGCCACCCACCCCTAAATAGCATATTACTGTATATTGTTATTCTTTATGAAATCAGATAGGTAGTAACCGTTGCAACATTTTACAATCTATGCAAAAATTTGATAACTAAGACGTGTTCTGCAAATGGGGAGGCTAAAAAAATTTAGGGCCCATGTCCTCCAAATGCCTTAAGATGGCCCTGATGTAAATATAAGTTACAATAAAAATCCAGTTATTGGAAAAGAAAATATGTAATTGTGTAGGAAAAATAAGGACTGCTGAAAAATAAAATCCATGTAAAAACCCACTGCAGGAAAATACACAAGAAGGGGGTGTGAAAAACCTGCAAAACCTGAGATTCACTAAAGATATCAATAAATGAAGTTTAAAACAAAAAATAATTAAATGAAAAGCTTAAAGATATAGATTAGGAAAAATTTTGCACAATACGAACTTATCATTTAAAATAAACATATAAAAATGACAAAATGAATAGATATTAACATTATTATGACTAAATAAAAAAGAGGGAAAAACAAAGAAATGAATAAAATAAAATCAAGACTAAGAAAAATTAAAACATTAAGCATGTTTAACTGTTGCTTTGAAAAGATGAAGAGAGATTGATAGCAGTATCATTTGAATGAGGAGAGTGAGAGTGAATGTTTTGTTTGGGTGAGTTGGTTCCATAGCCTACAAGCAGTTCAAGGACTTGTTGAAAATTACTGTTCTGTGATGAGGAATAAGGAGTTTATGGCACTCTCTAGTATTGTGGCTATGTACAGTGTCTACACTTTTGAATTCAATGACAAGATAATGCGGATTATTGGAAGTAAGTTGGAAAGGAAAGAAAGTGGAGGCATCTCCAAGACTCCAAATTTAGCCAGTTTAGTCTGATGAGTGACTCGGAAATGAGGTCTGATTTCTTCAGATCAAAAATATATCTAATGCATGTGTTATGTGTTCTCTGAATATTTAACGAAAGCTCTTGAGATAAATCTTGGTACACTATATCAACATAGTCAAAATGAGGAATAATGAGGGAAGTAGAGAGAAAGAGAAACCAGAGCACTGCTACTTTGCTTCCTGAGTAAAGAGATGAGTTTACTGTTCTACACAAATTTAAAATGTTAGGACCAAGAGAGGGTTTCATCTATAAGCAATCCTAGGTTCTTTACCACTTTTCAATAATATAGGTATGTGAGGATATGGAGAAACTGCAGAGACATGGGAGAATAAATTTATTTTATAGAAAAGTGAAGGAGTGAATGAGAGAAAAGAAAGGAAATACTCTGGCCACAATTAAAGACAAAAATGGCAAGCTGTTATTTGAGCAACAGGATAAGAGTAATACAAAGATGGAAAGAGTATATTGAGGAGTTAAATGCTAAAGATTGGAAGCCAGATTCTATAGAGATAGAGAGAGATGGAGATGTGGACTGTGACAATGTTGGGCCGGGAATATTAAATAGTGAGATTGAAAAGGCTCTCAGAGATATAAAGTCAAAGAAAGCAGTAGTAATTTATGACCTCCCCACAGAAATGTTAAAGAAATTAGGAAAAGATGGAAAAGATCATTTTTACAAATTGTGCCATAAGATATATGAAGAGGGTGAGTGGCCAAAGGACTTCACTAGATCAATTTTGATTCTGATGAAGAAAAAGTATATATCAAACGATTGTCAGTATTATAGAACAATCAGCTTAATATCACATGCAGCTAGTTATTCTCAGGATTTTGAATGGGAGGCTCAAAGCAAAAGCTGTAAATTATATAGGTAGACCAGTTCGGGTTTCAGAAAGGTCGTGGCACTAAGGATGCCATAGGCGTGATGAGAACATTGGTAGAAAGAAACATTGAATACAACAAGGATGTATTTGTGTGCTTTGTAGATTTTGAAAAGGCCCTTGAAAGAGTTTTATGTTCTAAGCTGATGGAGGTGCTGAGGAAAATAGAGGTGGATTGGAGAGATAGGCATTTATATCAGTCTGTATATCAACCAGACTGCGCTGGTAAGGGTAGCAGAGGGAGAATCAGATTGGGCAATGCTATAAAGAGGCATGAGACAGGATTGCCTACTCTCACCAACATTGTTTAACATTTATGCCGAGGAAATGATAAGGGAGGCATGGGAAGATGTAAAAACAGAGATACAATATTATTTAATATTAACTTATACCAAAATTATGTTATTTAACTTGCTACATACTATTTTAATAACTATGTATATAATATTATTGTTATCATTTATTTTTACAATCTATGATGGAATAGTGGGTCACCTGACTACAGTGGCGGCTTGTGACCTAAGATATAGGTGAAGTGTTACAACATGAAAATCCATTTTTAAAACTTACCCTACATCTTGTAGATCAGATCAATTCTCCTATCTTTTAAGGCAGCATAACGGTCGATGATGTCACCATAGAAAGGATGTTTATCCACAAGTTTGCATAGAAATTCTCTTTGTATTGCAATAATAGCTAAAGATGATAATCTTTGTTGTCCTTAAGTAATTTCTTACTCTTTTTAAACAGGAGAAACTTCTTTCTACTGACAGAATGTTTGATGGTAAAGTAAGAACTAAAGAAAACAATTTACAAACAAAAAACAAATTACATTCTAAATCATTTTCTGAATTTATTTTTCACAAAAAGCAAGCGAAATTATTAACACAATTTATGAGAAACACCAATGTCAACAATATATTCAAAAAAGAAAACACTATTAACTAAATGCAGAGGCGCACCACACAACAAAAATCTAAGACAAACTCAAGACTGAGGGAGATGGGAGAGTGAAGTGTGGCTCAAACCCTCTTCACAAGGTAGCAGTTGACGTCACCCATTGCCATAGCAACCACCCTTCCCAGTCTACACTAGCATAGCACGTTCACTCCAGGAAGAAGTGCTTTCAATCAGAGCTCTCAGCTCTTCATTTTGCTTGTAAAGCATTTGTAATTTTATTTTAAACTGAATGCTCACACTTTTGGCTTGCACATCTACCTAATTATTCAAAAATAAAGTTTGAATGAAAACAAATCAATTTAATGGAATGATAAATTATGTGTACCATAAAGACCTGTGTATAGGATGCACTTTTTTCCAAATTTTTAAAGCTAAATGTAGGGTGCGTTTTATACACAGGTACATAATATTTATGTTTTTCTCTCTACGAAACGTTCGATGAAAAATAAACAGCTGCAAACTAATATTTATTAACCATCAAAGTGTTTTAATTAAAATAAAACTTTTTAATATGAAAAAAGACCACTTTTACAAACAATAATTGTAAATACAAGATATTTTGGCTTCATTAGCCACTTATACTATTACATGGATACTAAACATTTTTCGTTCTCTCTGTATGGAGTCATCAGTTAAAATGAAATACTTGATAACTAAAATTTAAAAATCAAGTGGCTGCTCATTGAAAAAAATCTTCAATCAAGAAAACAAATCAAACAATTTCCCTAAAATCCTAGAAATTCGCCATCATAGGAGTTGTCATCAGTAAAATGGAACTGGTCATGAACTTCATTTGTTTCTGAAGCTTCAGGTTAATCTGATTCTAATTTTGCGGTCATCGTGACATTGTTGTCATCATATTCCCATAATATGTCGTCTTCACTTCCATCTAAAGCGTTACTTATACAACATTTTTTGAATCCCTTAATTATCATTTTTGAGGGGAGGTCATTCCATGCTTCCACGATTCATTAACAGATTGTTTTTATATCTACTTTACAAATGAGTCCACCTTTTTAAATTCAAGATATTTTATTTTTACTGCAAGTTTCACAGACGATTGCAGAAATTTTTACAGAGTTTTTTATTTCAATTGAGTAGGAGTAATGAAAATCTGATACATTTTATCTTCTACATTGCTTTCCAAAGTGTTTTACTATATCCTGTAATAAGTAGTTTCGACATTGATAAATCTCATAATACAAATACTTCAGTAAATTCACTTTTCAGATCATACTTAGCAAAAGTATATTTGATGGAAATCATCTAATAGAATGGATATGAATCTTTTATTAGGACTTATTGTTTATTCCTAGAATTTTAAGAGAAAACCTTTTTGTGCCCTATTTACGGGAACATAGAAAATTCTCAGAATTTGAACTGAAAACATCCCTGCACCTTATAGATGGGTGCATCCTATACACGGGTCTTTACAGTATTTCATTGGCAATTGATGATCTAATATAGCAAATATATATGGAAAAATTTGTCATCAACATTTTTATAATGAAAAACCCTGTTTCAAAATTCTATAAAGCTTGTCCCTTAAACTTATTTATATATTTCACTGAAATAGTAGTATCAGATGATTTTAAGTTGCCACATTTGTTCTTTCAATATTGGTGATTCTCTCTTAGTATTTTACTATTACAAAAATTCAAAAATTGGTTAAGAGATAAACAAACCTTTTAAATGAGTACTTTGTTTTCTTTTTAAGCCCTCTAATGGTTTTAATTTTATATGATAGTTATGTTTTCATTTTCAGTAAATCCATTGCTACCCATATTAATGGCTCATCGTACTCCTTCTCCTGATGGAACCAGATCATGTGCAAGTGAGGAGAGTAGCAGTGATGAGTTTGAGTGAGTTAATCATGAAAAAAGAAGATTAAGAATCTGAAATAAAATTGAATCTAAGAGGGTTCTTTAACCTTTAAACACTGAATGTGCCTGTATGGGCACACAAAATGCAATAGTTCACCGACATTTTTCATAATATTTTTTGATGTTTTTTCCCCTACAAAACAGAAGTATGCAGTTATTCATTATTTTTACAATAAAATGCTTTTTATTTGAACATTTTAGTACCAATAATTCATGAGATATGTGATTTTCCCATAAATTGAATAAAAATACCCCAAAATAAATCCGGTGTTTAAAGGTTAATAATTGAGAGAAAATGTCATCAAAATTACAAGTGACACAGTTTCAAACACCTATCTTTTTTGCACATCAGAATCAGCAAAAGAATAACTAAGCATTTCAAACATCAGTTATTTTCTAAATGATTACCTTTTACCAACAGAAATTTTTCTGCATTTACTTATCCTCTTACTCAACTAAGAGGCTTAAATCATAGGTATGCAATATGCAGCATGCAAATTGTATAGAGCCCATGAGAGCAATTTACGCAGGCTATGATGGAAAATCAATCCATCAATCAATGTAAACGCTAATCCAACCTGCCAAAGCACTTACAATTTAAATGCTACCCACTCAAACATTTAATGTTACAAAGGCAGCCACATCCATTAGAAGTTTGCACACTCCATGCTAAAATTTTCCCAAGTGAAATCAACTGTATGGTTATAAAGATTTAAATATGAATGGCATAATGAATAAAAAATAGAAATTGTTTTAAAAACTTTTCCATTGAGGCCATGAAGAATTAGAAGACTGTTAATAATAGAAAGATTAACTGCTTCCCTGATGGTTTTCTTTACCCAAAAAATTTCACATTTTAGTTTAAAAAATATCACCAAGAGATGATTAAAAATGCACTAATTTTCGTTTAAATTTTTTATAACAAATTATATTTAACTTTAAATTATACATGCTAACTACAGTGTATACAAAATGATAAGTAAATAATAGGACTAAATAATGAATTTAGGACTTATTAATACTTTAAAAGAAACAAACATATCAAAGCTCAATGAGTGTCATGAAAGGTTCTTTGAAAACCTGGTTGTGGCGTCACCTCCTGTGGCATATTTATCAACCTTCCAGAAACTGGGATAAAGGAAAGGCATCTGTAAATAGGTACCGAGTGTGAACAACTTGGCAGTTTATGGTTTCTTGGTACAATGCAGCATAGATGATATTACCCAGAATATTTACACAGAAAGAAACTCAGCATGTAGCATGTCTGTTAGAGGGTTAAGAGCTATTTCAACATACTCCATCATAGATCATTAGGTATTCCCAACTGCAACATATCTAATTGAAATTTAATTTCATTTCTTTCCAAGGAAAAATGCAGCAGCATACAAACCAAGGAGGAGGGCAAGTTGGTGTTATTTGGAGAAACCATCAGTGCCAAAAAAACAGAGTAAAAGGAGACCTTTACAAACACCAAGAGTGGATGAAGATGAACATGAGATGGCCATTAAGGTTGTACCAATGGTCAACCAAGATGAAACTCTTGTGGGTCTGGAGAGGCAGATGCTTCGTCGTGATACACATCATTCATCTTTTCGTGCAAAAAAAGCCTCTCCAAATTTTGTTCTTAATCCTCTTTATGTACCTGATGGAGAAGGGATGCAGAACCAAAGGAGGTATCCAATCGAAGAACCTGTTGAGATACATCAATTACGACCACAAAGATACGAATCTGGTTACAGTAGTTGTTCACCCGACTACTCCATGAACCAGAATAACCACTGTCCTGTTCCACCAGATGATAGAAGGGCCAGTGCTGAGGAGAGACTTGATAATTTAGCTCCTGAAGCAGTAAGGAGACGAAATTTCTCCTCGGGTCAATCCCATGCAAAGTCCGATCCTTCGTTTTTATGGTAAATCATCTAAAATCAGTTTGTTGGAAATTTTCATCGAAGAAAATGTATTTAATGATTTCTTTGGCAATTTATTATAATTCTTACTCAACTATAAATTTCCCAAATTTGCTTTGCCTTGAAATTTAAAAATATATTTATTTAATTTCATGTGCCAACAAAAAAATCATTCCTCAAAATATAAGAAATATTAAGTAATACAGAAGGTAAATGAGAATTGTCAATTTAATTCTATCATAATTAAATTAGTAATATTGCTATTATTTAGATAAAAATTGCAATGCATAATTTTTCTGATTATTTGCATAATTTGTGTGAATTCCTAGGTTCCTCATTAAATTGGTTGCTGAATAATACATTTGGATCCATGACAAGATTCATGAGTTGTAAATTGATTACCAATTTTAAGTATAGAAATATAATGCTGGTTTATTCATTATATTACTAAAAAAGTTGGTTACTTTAAATATTAAATACATTTCTTATAAAATGTATTCCTGTTAATGATCTTATCAATTACTATTTAAATGCTATTAATCAAAAATACATATTTAATAAAGAAAATGTAAGGTTTCCTGAAAATTCCATGGAATGAAGATTCAATAATAAAGTATTTAATGAGCATCACTAGGTAAATAAGTAATTGCTATTTCCCCTTAATGTGACTTTGTTTTTAATGGAAGGAGCATGCCACATCTACACAAATTCCATTATTGGCAGACCATAAATAATTTCTAGATTTTAATAAAATAAAAAGTTGTATAACTCTAACAGAGTTGCTTGATTCCAAATACCAGACTTTAGTTATTCATAATGGCTTTAAGGTTTAAAGCTTGATTAACATGTAAGCCACAACTCAGATAACATATTCCATGGGGACATAAGGGCCAAATATGACTATCATGTTGTACTGCTAATATGGAATGCTACTCAAGTCAAGACTAGTACTACAATATTATTCAAATGTTATTTGAAAAAGGAGTCTCAGAAAAATTGAAATATCCCTCTTTGTTTGCAAGTACTGGTTCACATATTGTTGCTACATTGAAAATAACTATCTTTATATTGTAATGAAAATTTCTAAATTACCTTAATTAGAAAATTTGAACAAGTGAGGCAATTATAGGAAAAATTGATAAATGAAGTATCAAAAGTACAAATAAAAACACATACATGGCATAATGCATAGGACAACTGGGTGATCTTTCTCCAGCCTATGCACAAATGGAAGGCACACAACTGAGAAAAATCTCAGAAAATGGCTTTATTTGCAAGCATGCGTCTGAGGTGGTGAGGCTAAAAAGGAACAACCCAATATTTACTTGGATAATCTCTTATCTTCGAAGAAAAGCTGTAAGATTACTTCTGAAATTTTACGTAAAAACACATCATAGGATGTAGAAAAAAACAAAAACGGAGCTTCCCAACAATTGTCAAATGCTACACCTTTACTCCTTCAATTATCACCTACTTCATCGCTCACGAAACCCGTGTATAAAAATTTTGCTTATGACAAATTGAAATACATTTTCTCTTAAATTATTTTTGAATTTTCTTTTAAATGCGACTTATTTTACATTAATAGCTTTAGTGGATCGATCGCTATGTAAACACATTTATGTAAATCCCACAGAGAAAGCTGTGTTTAGGATCAGATATGACTCTCGGGATAAATTCAACCAGATCAAAAATAAGCTCCGATTGTGAGTCCCCTTATTGACAAGTTACAATAAATATTGTTTTCCCGCGGACCGTTTTATCAAAATTGGCCTAGTTGTCAACATGTTTAATAAATATTTATCAATGTGTTTTAAAATTTCTAACTAAAGCCTATAGAAATTTAATGATGAATTAGCGTAGACAAGCAAATAACCCTACCTAGATGTTCAGAAGCAGATTTTTACAAAACTTTTAGGATAAACCGTAGACCCTCGTTATACGACGCTTCGTTTTTCAATGATTCACCCAAACGACAAACTCAATTTACCACCAATTAATCGATATACGGTGAATCTTCATTTATGTGACGCGTGTTCGACATCGTAAACCTCATTCCCGCCTCGCCGCCATTTAGCTCATGCAATGCGCCAAATCGGCCAATCAGCGAGTTTATTCGGCGGCCAATCATACACCTCCTTACGTAGCGCGACATTCAGTTTTCTTACGTCCGATTCGACTGCAGTTATTTCATCATTTGCGACTTTTGTGAATAATATTTAGAGGTTATTAACCATTAACCTGCTTGCAATCAGGCGTTCTAAAACCTAAAGTAAAATGACTAGAGGCTAGTCATTCTGGTACAAACGTCACAACTTTGGTATTATTTTATGTAAACATCCAGTGGCTTAGAAACAAAGGCCATTCTCTTGAATTTTTGCTTCATGAACTTAATGCAGATAATGGGTCGAGTGAATAAAAATTAAGCACATGCTTAAAGCAAACAGTAAAAGCAAAAGCATTTGCTAAAAGCATAAGCAAATGCTAAAAGCATTTGCTTCATATCGAGTGAATAAAAGTTTGCTTTTGCTTATAAGCATTTGCTACTCAGTTTTAAGCAAATGCTTAAATTTTACGGAAGAAAGCTTTTTGCAACTCTTCCTTCACTTGTTTTTGTTTACATTTAAAGTTTTACATAGTTGAATTTCAAACTAAAAACATAAATATATTGGGTAATATTTTTTAAAAAGTTAATTAATATTTTTTTAAAACTATTTCTTTTATAACTGAATTCGATAATATCACAAATCATGGGTGTATCTTTATTCAATTAGTTATAGTAATTTTATCCAGTCATATGCCTTTATAGTGATTTTGGATGCCACAATTTTTTCTATCTTACATACAGTTGTGCATTGTACGTGGTGATCTTCCCCGACTCCTATTTGAAATTCGGGATCACTTAAGTACCTTAAAAATATTTCTATCTTCTGTTTGGAAGACAGTACCCCGCCACGTCTCTCTTGATATTCTCCGAGTAACAAATTTGAAATATAGGTACTTAACATTTTCTTCAGAGAAACGATATAAATTTTTATAACCGTTGGTTGTTGAAACTTTTCTCGTATTTTTTAACCTTTCGTGTCACCATAAATTACCATATTTATATTTAGGATCAATTATCATAAAAATAGAGTACTTAGAAATATTTTAGCAAGCCCTTTACCTCACTCAAAAAAGTTTAAGCATATGCTTAAAGCATTAAGCAAAGGCTCAGTTTTATTCACACAATTTTAAGCAAATGCTTAAGAAAATTCCTAAAAATAAGCCAATGCTTATTCTTTCTAGCAAAAGCAAATGCAATTTTTTTTATTCACCCCATATTAAGCATTTGCTTGAAAAGCGAGGAAAATCTTAAGCATTTGCTTATTTTTTATTCACTCGACCCATTGTTTTACTTTCTGAACATTGGTTAAATGATGATGAGACTTCTGTCTTTTGTGTAAATGGTTTCAACCTCATCTCATCTTTTTGTCGACAACTTAATAAATGTGGGGGGGAGTTATCTATATATTGTAGACATAATATTGTATCCAAGTATTTGAAATTTAGTGGAAGCATTGAAAGAGTATTTGAATTCTCCATGGCTGTCCTAAACGTAAATAACATAAAATTTGTTGTAATGTGTATTTATTGCCCTCCTGATGGCAATATGTTGGATTTCTTCCATGCATTTAATGACTCTATTATGTATGCTCTCCACAATCAGATTAATGGCCTTATTTATATTTGGTGATTTTAATATTGATCTCCTAAGAGACACAGCAGCCAAATTTGATTTTCTAAACCTATTATACTCGTTTGGTTTATGAATTTTTAATAGTAAGCCAACTCGGATTATTCCACAGTCAGTAATTGACTATGTTATCTCCGATCTTACTACCCCTGATCTTCAATGTGTAACCATCAATACTGGTATGACCACTATGGCCTAAATGTGACTGTCATGTTCATCAGCTTCCAACTAAACCTAAACTCCTTTATGTCTCCAAACGAATTTTCTATGAAACATCAATTTAAAATTTTATTTTCTATCCCAATAATCATGGGATGATGTTTTCAATGCACATAAACTATGTGACATTGTTTGTAGAAATTTCCATCTAAATATTCAGTCTTAGAAATAAGGCTCTTGCCCTTGAAATACTTTTTACAGCTTTATCTGTAGTTTTATTATAGTTCTAAGTTAACATTGGCTTTGTGAAGAGGAAATCAAAACTATCAGTTTAAATGGTTACTGTCTTGTGCCCTATTTTTGTAGGAGTTTATCAAAAAATGGTGGAGTTACCATATTTTCTAAACATCATTTGCATGTTTGTGGAATTCATATGTCTGTTAATGCTGAAAAGTGCTATGAAAGTGCAGTCGCTAAATATTTAATTGGTAAAAACTATACTCTCTGTTAGCCAGTTACAAATCACCTTTGAAGAATATTGATACATTCCTAGCTAAATTTGCAGAGTCCATACTATTCTAATTATCTCAATGTCAAAAAAATGACAAACTGATAATCTCTGGCGACTTTAATATCCTTTATGGTTGAGAATGCTGACAAGCGCAACCTATCATTGGACTAGAGCAGTGGTATATTTTTTGTTTGCAACACCTCTTATAAGGAAAACTTATTTTGAATTCGGTAAAAAATATTGCTTTTTAACTAATTAAATTTATAAATTATAAATCCCACGAATTTCATTTTTAGGAAATTTTTTAATTTATTTATTTGTAACAAAAAAATCTCTAAGAGTTTGTATATGGGTTTATGGAGCATGTGTGTAAATCCTTAAATAAAGTAAAAAAAATTCCCCCCGTCCAGTACATAGCTCTGAACCTGAACCCCTCTTGGTCAAATCCTGGCTATGCCACTGCCAGCCATGAACGTACATACATATTTTTCCGGTTGAAATTGTGACAAAGGAGGACCAATGCAATTAATGAATAACATTGCTGAAACTTTTTATATTTAAATATGCTCTTAAAGGACTAAGGATGTCCTTCATTAAACTGAAATTCCTTTCACATTCACTAGTTGTTGCTATGGCCTTGAAAAGGGTCAAGTCTTCCTGAATATATCTTTTCCCTCCATCCATTTTGTAAGCCTGAAAACCGCGAATTATCCCATTCTCCCAAATGGAATTGACGACAAAGTGACGAATTTCTCTATCCCCTCATTGTATTTCCACTTTGCCATCATCTTCCAATTGTCAGTGTTTTTTGATCAAGCACATTTCACGAACTAGAACAGTATTACCGATGCGTGTGATGAACTGGAACGCCATTCAGGTGCATTCCGGCTCATTCCAAGCACTGGGTTGAAGGGTAGTAAGGATGGGAGAGCCCTGTGAGGAAGAGGGGAGTGAGATGCGCACGTTTAGGTCAAGCTCTAAGGAAAAGACCAAAACGTTCAATTGAAATCAACAAACAATGAACTAAAAAACTGGCGGATTGTTGCAAGGCTAGAAAATTACAGGAAAAATGAAGGGGAAGAACAACAGACCCAGAGACTGGCAAATTAAGTCGTAAGAAAAAGAGAAAGGTATATAGATGCCATACTTTAACATCACAGAAAATTACAACTTTATCAAAAACTCAGTAGTAGTATTTGAATATAATAAGTTTCACTTTCTGGACGAATTAAAATTCATGTAACACTCCCGTTGATTTTCAACGGGGAAATCTCTAGTAGAGATAAATGTTATTCAGTAATATCAGCTGCAGTTCTTTTAGACTGATTTTTTACACTTAGCTTAAAGTTGACTGCAAAATTTGTGAACTTCAAATACATATTTGCATTTGTTTTACACCATCCATTTCAATTATAGAATTATTTCAATAAGTTCACTTTCTCAGTTTATAAATATACACTAGCAGAAGTAACTGGTATTTCTTGGATTTAGAAATAAGCATAAATAATTAAAAAGTTGATTTTTTTATCCATCAATTTATAATTATAAAATCACATCCATGTATACCTCCATACCAGGGGTGGCCAAACCGCGGCTCTTTTATCTTATTGTTAGTATGAGACTTTTAAATTTCCATTCCATGTCGATGTTTTTCACTACAGAACACAATGACATACTGTAATGTGTTGTGGATGCCTAAGGGACATGCATTTTATCTGTATTGCTTCAGATACAGGTTTTATTCTACTGTTTGTAAATTTATGAGTGTTGTAGAATGTGGGTCATGCAGCTCTCAAACTTCTTAAGATTATTAAATGCGGCTCCAAGGGCAAATAGGTTTGGCCACCCCTGCTATATACACTCCTTAATTCTGTTTCAATTTCTCTTTGACTGCATACACATTTTTCAAATTAGAATTGTTTATATAATTTTAATTTTATAAGGCAGTATTCATGCTCTTCTGTCTGAAAAATATCTAGATTGAGGTGACCAGACATCCTATTTTGGAAGATTTTGTCCTCTGCAGTGGCGGCTCGTAGCTAAAATTAGTGGGGGTGCTGTTCCAGAAAATTTTTAGCCTTTGTTTTAAAATTGTGTAAAAGGAAAAAAACATGTATAAAAAGAAAATTTATTCAGGAACTTGATAAAATCTTAACAAAAAAACAAACATTTTTTACTTACTTTAACTTAAATTGTTACAGTTCAAGCTTGATCTATTCATTTAAAAATGAAATCCATTCTTCTTGTTTTAATTTGCGCAAAAAGTTCAATAATTTTCTCCTTGATCTCTGGATGACAATTGAGGAAATTTTTCTCCATTGAAAGTACTGCAAGCGCATTTAGTCTTTCCGAATTCATAGTGCTTCTTAAAAAGTTTTTATTCTTTTCAATGTTGAAAAGCAGCGCTCTGCCTCTGATGTAGTCATGGGAATTGTCAAGAGGATTTTTATCAGTTTCGTAATTTCACTAAAAACATCATCTAGATTATTTTCCAAGATAAATTTCAGCAGCTCAATTAATTTGCAATATTCATGAATATCAGTCCTACAATAGAATACTTTTAGTTCAGTTTCAAGCTTTTCTTTGTCAATCATGGGATAAGCTTCAGTGGTCAGTACTATCTCTTTTGTGGGATGTTCATTCTTAAATCTAGTGAAGCATTTCTTGTTGAACAATTTAGCAGCTACTAAGTGTTTAGTGGAAGAATATCTGTCCATTATATCAACACATATATAGTCACACACTTCCTTAGCTTCTGCCATGAGTGTCTTTGAAGGATTCTCACAGTACTTTGAGTTTCTCAATTCTAAAATAGCAGTTTTGAAATTTGTTATATATTCATTAACTTTAAACACACTAATTTCTCGAGATTGCATTTGGTTGTAAATTATTTCAACATGAGGCATAATCTGATGAAAAAGCTCTAACCAAAACTAGAAATTATCATCATTCAGGTATTTTAAAATTCCTGTTGCTTCTGCAATGGTTTGATCTGCATTTGATGTTGACTGAATTTCAGTAAGGTAGTTTTTTAACGGTTGCAAATTTTCATGAACTCTGTTTATGGTCTGTATGTTGAAATTCCACCTTGTAGAGGATGGACGTGGAATGCTGACGTCCATATGTTTCTTGAGAATGGACACACGTTGTGGTGATCTTGAGAAGAATGTTGGAATAGCCAGAATGTTAGAGAAAAATATTCTTGCGTTTCGTGTAATACTTGCTGCATTTCTCATTATTAAATTAAGTTGATGTGCATAACAGTGAATGAAATGTGCATTACTATAAGCTGCTTTTATTTTTGCTTGAACTCCTGCTTTTTTGCCTTTCATGACATTTGCACCGTCAAATGTCTGAGCTATCAGTTTTTGTTCATTTCCTTGAAGGATTATGTCCAATTGTTCTAAAATATGTTTTGATATGCCATCTGCAGTTTGATTTTCTGGAATAAAGAATCCCCAAAAACGCTCAAATATTTTCTTCATTCAATACGTACCGTAGAACAAGGACCATTTGAGTGTGTTCCGAAACATCTGTTGTGTCATCAGCCATGACAGCTACAAAGGAAGCTTTTCTAATTTCCATCCTTATCTTCTCATGGTATATTTGTAGCAAGCAGTCAAGTATCTCATTCTGAATGGTCTTAGAAACACCTTTGAAGACTGCACTGGTTTCTAAGTGATTCTTCAAATCTGAATCTAATTTAGATGCAAAATTTACTAATCCTCTAAATACCCCTGGATTTACTGAATCGTCTTTTTCATCATGTCCACGTAAGGGAGTTTCAAAGTTTCCACAAAAGTAAATGCAGTCTATTATTTTGGACAAAATTTCACGGTTCTTTTTAACTTTTATATTATGCTCATTGATTGAAAGTCTGTATGCCTCACTAAGTTTCTCCTTAATACTTACGGTTCCTAAAAGTGACAGTGAAACAACATTATCAACGTGCTTCTTTGACTTCTCATGCTTTTCAGTTTTTTCTTTCATTTTGTTTATATTTCTAAAACCATCTTTTGTCCATGGTACATCACCTCCAAACAGCAAACACGGGAAGCAAAACAGTGCATTTTTTACTTCAGAGCCGCAAAGCCAACTTTTCCGTTGGTACCATTCAGAATTAAAGCTACGAATATATTTCTTGTTGTTGCTTTTGCCTGGCTGAGATATTAGAATATCAGGTGTTGAACGACCTCTTTTCTTAACTGTAACTTTCTCATGGAGAGATAGCTGTGAAAACTTAACCTGATGAAGTTCACTTACAGTCACAGAACTTATTTCTTGGGGATGCAAGGCCATGGTTAAAGTTTTCTGTTAAATAAAAGAACCGAAAAAAATGAATCAAATAGAATAGCTGGAAGCAGAATAATAATCTAATTCTACACTCTTCTACACTTTATCACATTCAAGAATATGGTACACGGTTTTTAAGCACAACACACGCTGAGTATAAAAAAACTTCCTTCCACCATCACGCCACTGCGAGAGCAACAGTGCTCTCTCTACCTGGCAGTCCCACCTTCTTCCCCACCCCCCTCCTATGTGCGCATGCACACAACAGTCAAACACCACGTCGCTGGCACTGTGAAGCGCACAGTTCCATACAAAGATTTTTGTATCTTTTTCATAAACTGGGGGATGGCTACTGAAGTACTGACATTAAGCTTAAGGAATATATATTGTACTGCAAAAATAAAGAAAGAATTAAAGAAAAAAGGACTCATTATATTAAATGTTATCGATAATATCAAGTGGAAATAGGGGGTGCTGCAGTTCCGCAGTGCCTATACACGAGCCGCCACTGGTCCTCTGTAAAAATAATGTTCTCTTGACACACATTTTTTAATTCTGACAATGTTTAAGTATTCAGCAAACAACAAAAACCTATCGTTTAGTCAGAATATGACTTACTCAGTGCAGGTAAATAGCTCTCCTCTGAATCCATCTTCTAAAATAAGTAGATGATAAAAAATGCTTACTTTTACATGTGTAATTCATAAAAGTAAATTGATACTGTTCAAATTACTGTTGTTCTGATATGTTTGATGCTTCTACCATCCCAGGTAAGAACACTGCTCAAGTAAGAGAACTGTTCTACCAGTTCCATTTATTCCCCATCCACTTTTACATTTACCCTTCATCAGGACAGTGCTTATCACAGCTGCAATGTGTGCCCTGCATGCAGGCAGCAGCTTCTCAGAAGAGGCAGCAAACAGCAACAACTACATAAAAGATGTGTAGCAAACCGAAATGATCCAAAACATCAAACCACCCCAAATTACCGAGCCAAGAAATTAATTTCTATGTTCAACCAAAGTTTATTAGAAATTTTTAATGGCATTAATGTAAGGTGAACTGACATCTTCTTTTCAAGAAAAATCCTCTGAAACAGCATGTTTTAGCATAAAACAGCCAGCCTCCTGTGACCTCAGAAGTCAACAAAACATAGCCTATGCAAGGCAAATTTGAGGACATTCAGTCCATTTGTTTAGGCGAGTAAACAAAATATACCAACAAATACTTTGCTTTATATATATAGATAACTACAGAAACAGTCATAGGTGGCCACCAGTGTCAAGAGTCCTAGAGTGCTCCAATGAAATTGGTCACAGCATAATCCAATATGTCTTATGATGGTATTGTGATAGCAAAACCTGAGCTGTATTAGCCTGGTAGTCAGTAAAGTCATGGACTTGGAAATTAGAGGTTATGCAATTATGCACCAAAGTGACAGGATGCAAAGGAATCCGTAATAATACATACTGATAAGTTATGTAGCTCCAATAGCAATAAAGAGATTGGGAAAAACAGATATGCATTTCGACCACAAAACAGGTGTCACTGATAATGACTTGTCAACAGTAGTCTAAAAAACAATAACAATCCAATTTTATTTTTGTACATAATCGGTGCAAGTTGCAGAGTTCATTGAGCTGGAAGGGCAGCATTGATTAAAAAAAGTAACACCTGATATGTAATAGGTTTTCGATTCTTTGAGAAGTAATGGCATTTGCATTATGTTTCATACACAGTAACAAGCACATATTAAAACCAAGTAGGTACATACATATAAAGTATGGGAATTCTTCAAGATGCAAATATTTTCTTTATTTATTTTAACGAGCTCATAAACAGCTGTTAACAGCTTGTAACAATGAGTGTAACAATAATAATGATAACATACTACCATACCCTCAGCAGGATTCAAACCCACTAGCTACCCCTCTGCCAGCATCCTGATTTAATAGGTAGGCAAATACATTTTCATTGCATTATCACCCTAGGTTGAATGACAAACAACTGTGACTTTTTCAATCAATTTACTATATTTTCCTGAATATAGCAAATTACATTAATTTTATTATATAACACTGAATATAAACCACACCAAAACTTCAACAGGACTAAAAAAAATACCAAGTATATTTTAAAAAATAGCAATGAGGGCGACTAGGATTGTGACAATATTAAAATATCAATCACTTTTCTAATTTTAAATAAATTTCAATATCAAATTCCCATTAATATTCCATCTAATACAGCCTACAATAATTTTTATGCAGCATATTAGATAAGTCCTATTGGCAGTGGAGAAACAGTACCAAATCAATATGTTCAAAGAGTAAATTAATTTAAGACATGATTTTGAAGCTATTTGACATTTGAAATGGGAATTGTTATAAAATAAAATAGATCAGCAATGAGCAATAGTTGTAATTATAAATACTTGATTTATGCAATATCCTCTCAAAAATAAAGCAAAGAATTACATGAGTGAGCACTGATTTGTGAGACCTGGTAGCTTAGGATTTCCCTGATCATCAAATTGAACAATTGAGTTTAAATCTCCAACAAGTTCTTTAGGTGGCTGTCCACAATCCTGCATCTACAAAGAAAAAATTATAATTACTATAACAGGACGGAAGGTTAAGAAATAGAGTTGTTATGCATGAGCACAAAGTTTTAACAAAAATTTGAAATTTGGGAAGAAAAAAAACCTATCCTTGACCAGGAAATACCCCTATTCAAGAATGTAGCTTGATAGCTTAGTTGATTAAAGAACCTACCCAGCAAGTGGGAGACCCGAGTTCATTTCCTGGTTAAGGACAGGATTTATTTTCCCCTTCTCAAATTTCAAATTTACTATAGCTAAGTAGGGCATAACAAATATTTTGGAAGCACAGTTGTATACCTTATCACTTAGTATTATGAAAATTACATGTACAGAGCATTATCACTGTGGAAGTTAGAAAGTATTTTCATTAAGAAAACTAATGAGGAACTTGATGCGCAAAAATGTCATTTTAAAAAATCAGTTCATTTAAATATTCATTATTAAGATAGTCATTCCAAAACTTTCACTTACTATAAACATAACATTTATTAATTTTAGCTTTACCTAAAATATTTTGGTGAAATATCAAGGTACATTACAAAATGGCTGGATTTTCTATCAAAATTAAATTAATGGAAATAATCTGGGACTGTAAAAATCTTGCTAAAATGTGGACTAAAGACTTGAATTAAGAAATAAAATATCAAGCTCACCTTACAGCTGAATTCCAGTAAATGATGAAGGCAACTCTGATAGTCTTGGTGATATTCAGAGCTACCTTCAACATCAAAGGTTTAATAAAAATAAGAGCAATAAATGGTAGGCATGAAATAAAACATAACTATGGCCATTGTCTAAACTGAAAAATGATTCTGCTTATTCCATTGATAATTTTAGGACTACAGAAAGTTATAATAAAACAATGACTTACCTTCTGCATCAGACCTAAAATCTTCTCAAATCGAACCTTCTTTACATCTTCAGAATCTGATTCTTGCTCATTCTTTAGTTCTTCACAAACTTGGCACATTAACCTGTACTGTTGATTGTATTTCTGGTACTCGGAATCTTGTAGCTTTGCCTTGTTTTCCTCCAACCACCCAGGATACTATGTAACCAATTAAATTATGTAAGTGCTGGTCCAAAAAAATACAAGCTATCCCTAGCAAGAATAAACAAGAGATATATTTGTTTGAAAATAGTTTAAGTAATAGGAGTGTTAATGCAAAAAATCTAAAGGAAAAATAAATCATAGATTAATACAGGTTTCCCCCTCTTTATGCAGGGGTTGCATTCCAGACAAGTGATGCATTAAGTGAATTTGCATAAACAGAACCCATATTTACATGTAAAAGATAGAGATACGTTCCACAAGTAATCCTAACTCCCCTCCAAGACGCTCTTCTTTCGCTCCATAATGACTTCTTATGCGCTAAATACAAAATTAAAACAATTAACACTGTAAATTATACTCGCCAATAAAAGGAAGCAGACGAGCACAAGTGGCAGCTGTTGTGAGTGACATAATAATAGAGGTTTAAAGTGCTGGAGAGTTGGGTTGGCCTAACACAAGTTCTGCGGACAAGGAGAAAAAACTTCTCAAGCGTGCTCAAACAGTATCACACGAAATCTCAGACTCATCTCCTCTCTACAATATCCACTCCACTCTCATCTCTTTTACTGTAGTAATAATACACACAGCATAAGAGACAACGAGAGACTAAATGGTCGCCTTGTGGTTTAGTGGAGAACTTTCTATCATTTGTATTGCACTGGCTGCATAACTGCATAAGAGCGAATCAAAGAAGCAAAAAAAGAAATTTCAGTAACAATAAGTTTGTCGCATAATAACAAATTCGCATAATAGCGAATTTGCATAATAGCAAATTTTCATAATAGCGAATTTGCATAATAGCGAATTTGTATAAAGCAAACCCACATAAAGAAAGGAAAACCTGTACAATAATGAGTTACTTTAGGTTTTTTATGAAATGTACCATCAGGCGAGTTCCTGAAATATTTGTTCGAAAATGTTATAATTAAAAAAATCTTATGTGGCCACCACATGTCTTTCTTCATACCTGTATTATTTCTAAAAATTCCAAATATGTTACAGGATAATAAATACTTTAAGGAACTGTGAGAAAATTTTAGACTAAAAAGAACAGAAATAAACTTAAACCATAGTCTTCTAATATCGGATATAGTCACAAAGTTCCAAAAATTAAGAAACTATAAAGAGGCATTACTAAGGCAACTAAGCGTCAATTGTTAACAATAGTCATAGGTAGGTGGCATGGTGGTGGCAGCTAAAATATTTAGTTATTAAGATATCTCTTAAACAATGCATCATATGGGAAAATGTTTCAAGCAAAGGTTGTAGAAGATTAAATTTCCTACAACTTTTATTCCAGTACGTTTTTACATATATCAAATATTAAAACAAATATTTCAAAATAACGGATGTGACAAAAGTAAACACCCACTTCCAGTTGACTGATTTTTACCAAAAACTAATCAGTTCTTGTGATTTTCATAAAAATGTTTAATATAAAATTTTGCATTAACCTGATTAATAGTTTTTGAGTTAGAGCACCCACAAAAAATCTATCACACACACACACACATCATCGAGAAAATGGTCAAAATGTGTTCAGGGGACCTCAAAACATGTATTTCCACTGAAATCTCGAAGTCGATTTTTTTATGAAAACAATATTTTCTCCTGTATGGAGAAAGTAAAAATTGGCATATTCAAGGAAATCAATGATCCTTCAAAAGACTTAAGATGAATTGATGTAAAAAGTGAAACTTTTTTGATCTTATACCTGTTTCATAAATAAGGATGCAAGAATATATAAAATGAGTTCCAGCAAAAAATGCAAGATTTAATAAAATAACAAATGAAAACTTACATTGAAGAAAAATGGTGCAGACACATTGTAGGCTAATTTTGTTTCACTGAACAATGGGTTCTTTAGAGTTAACTGGGCACAGTGACAGCGGCACTGTCGATGGGGAGAAAGCGACGAGAAATGGAACTACTACAGCATACGGTAATTTGAAGATGAGGAATTATGGCACATAACTTTAGGGGATTCCCTGTCCTCCTCAGCCCTCCGGGTTAGATAAGGTTGGATGGTTTGTGTTGGTTTTCTTTCCACGTTCACTGTGTACCTCCCCTCGGGGTTCATTTCCTAACTATTTTTCATTACTTCAGCTTCAAATGCCTCCTCTAAAGTATCATGAATTGCCAGTCAAGAACGATGAGTAATATAGGTGAAAATAAATGCAACCAACCCGAGGGGAAGAACCACAGTGAACGTGGAAAGAAAACAAACCCAACCCAACCTGGGGGGCCGAGAAGGATAGGGAATCATCTTCAAATTTCCGTAATACGTTCGTATACTGTAGTAGTGCCAATTCTCGTAATTGACGGTGCCACTGTCACTGTGTCCAGTTAACTCGAATGAACTGAACAATGTTCTATTTTTTGGAATTTAACACTTTACACCACCTTTTTGAACTTCACATGCTTGCGGTTCACGAATTTGCACTTTACGACAAAATTTTTTGTGACCATTATTTCTGTTTCGTGCCGATTATTTGCTTTTCGCATCATGCATTTGCGATGCCAACAAGCATAACTTCCTCTATTTTTTTTGTTTCCAAGTTCAGTTTAAACTTAGGTGCCCTAGAAAAGGGCTTATTATTATTATATTATATTTATAATGCTCATTATTAGCAGTTTTCGAAGTAAACAAACTTGATAACTCTTGACTTAATTATTTTGTAGATCAGCTTGAAATTCATTGCCAACACCAATATTTTCGATGACAAAATTTGTTTAAAATTTAAAGAAATGTCATCATTTTGGAATGTAAGGTTTTCATTTCTTTGTACTTTGAACATAATTTAGAGATACAGTAAAACCCCGATTTAATGTTCCCGCATTTAGTGAAATCCCGGATTTGGTGAAGATTTTTTAAGGTCCCGACAATAGCTCCATATAAACAATGTATTATTTTCCCGCATTTAGTGAAACCCGATTTAGTGAAAAACCCGCATTTAGTGAAAAAATATTATGTACTCGCACTTCAATTTTTATTTGTCGCTTCCCGCATTTAGTAAACTTTTTTATGTGCAAAAAGAAATCACAAAAGAAACATATTGTACGTAAAAATTACGATATACGCACAAAACATTGTGAATGGCTCATCACGCGCAAGCGGCTACATTGTCTGCTAAGACGGTAGCAGCCGCAAGGAAACCGTAAATCCTACAATGTAATGAATCCTGCTCATATGTTCCTCATTTCTGGTATCACGCTCAGTTACCTGTTGTCATAGTGTGCTATATACTCGACGTCGTTTACGAGAAAATGCCCTTTGAAAATCACGATCCGAGAGTCATCGAAATAAGAACGTTAAAAGTCCTTTCCTAATTTTCTTGGAGCATTGGTCTACGGGAAACGAGTTGGATTTCAAATATTTTTGCCGGGGTTCGATTCCCGAAGGGACCAATATTTTTTTCTCCGGTTTTTTAAATTTGTTCGCAATTTCCAGCATATCATGGATAAAACATGCAAACCATTTAAAAAAATGTATTCAATGCATTATAACCAATATTTTCTTCATCGTAATTCTTCACCGTAATTCTTAACAAACATAATTTTACGGATCACCCATTCGCTTTACCATCTCGTCATGTATTGATCATGATTTAAAGTTCTTATTTTGATGACTCTCGGATCGCGATTTTCAAAGGGCATTTTCTCGTAAACGACGTCGAGTATATAGCACACTATGACAACAGGTAACTGAGCGTGATACCAGAAATGAGGAACATACGAGCGGGATTCATTACATTGTAGGATTTATGGTTTCCTTGCGGCCGCTACCGTCTTAGCAGACAATGTAGCCGCTTGCGCGTGATGAGCCATTCACAATGTTTTGAGCGTATATCGTAATTTTTACGTACAATATGCTTCTTTTCTGATTTCTTTTTGCTCATGAAAAAGTTTTAACGTTCTTATCTCGATGACTCTCGGATCGAGATTTTCAAAGGACATTTTCTCGTAAACGACGTCGAGTTGGCACCTAGGTAGAAATAGGAGTCCGTTATTTTGCATATAATTTCATTCTGCAAAGTCGCAATCCGATACGAGTGTCACACCTTGGGGGCTTCCCTTGTGAGACATGTCAGCTGATTACTCCGATCCCGATGACGTAATGCCTGTCCCCTCTCCGTCTACCTTATCTAGCAGTTCAACTCTTCGTTGTGCTGCCTGCCTGTTCGGCGATCACTGTGTAAACCTGAAGCAATTGTGAAAAATATTCTTTCTACTATTTTTATTTTTATTCCTTAATAATGGCTACTAGTAAAAGGATGAAGCTGACAATTACGGAAAAAGTGAAAATCATTCAAGAAGTGGAAAAGAACCCAAGCATGCCTGCGATAGAAATTGCACGCAAATTTAATCTTGCACCGTCTTCATTGTTTTGTATAATGAAGAATAAACAATTAATACTTGACGAAGAAGTGAAATGTGGGGGTAAAGCCATCAAAAGAAAAAATATCAAATCATCACCATATGATGAAATGGAGAAGATATTGATAGAGTGGTTTGAGGGAATGCGCTCCCCCAACCTCCCAATCAATGGTGTACTGTTGAAGGAGAAAGCAATTAGGGTAGCAACTAGGCTTAGAATAGAAAACTTTAAGGGTTCCAATGGATGGCTGGACAGATTTAAGAAGCGCCATGGACTTGAATATATAAGTGTTTGTGGCGAAAGTGCTAGTGTTGATGAAGGAGCTGTTGACTACTGGAAGAGTGTAACATTGGTAAGGTATTTAGAAGGCTATATGCCGAATGATATTTTTAATGCAGATGAAACGCATTTTTTTCAACCTTCTTCCATCAAAAACTCTTGCTACTAGAGGAGACAAGTGCCATGGTGGAAAGAGAAGTAAAGATAGGATAACTGCACTTTTATGTGCAAATTCAGATGGCAGTGAAAAGTTGACGCCTCTAATAACAGGTAAATTTGCCAAGCCAAGGTGTTTTAAAAATGTACGGGCATTGCCATGTAAATATGCCAGTAATAAAAATGCATGGATGACAATGGATATATTTAAAACATTTTTGAAATCATTAGATGCAAAGATGGGTGGTGCAAATAGAAAAATTCTTATATTTATTGATAAATGTCCGGCCCACCCTCCAGATACTGATTTTCTTCGCAATATTAAAGTGGTGTTTTTTCCAGCTAATTGTACTAGCCATCTGCAGCCACTTGACTTGGGCATTATTCACTCCATGAAAGCAAAGTACAGGAAGGCTTTGGTGCAGAAAGCAGTATCCTACATTGAGATGAATAAACATTTGAAACTGAGCGTCCTTCAGGGTTTGCATATGGTAACAGCTGCATGGAATTCAGTTACACCTCAAACAATATCAAACTGTTTTCAAAAGGCTGCGTTCAATTGCAACAATGCTATGGAAATTGATGTAGATATCGATGTGATTGACCACGAAAATTGGTTGAAAATTGCACCTGACATGGACACAAATTTTGAAGAGTTTGTCCGGTGTGATGATCTTGAGAGTACGTCTGGTCCTCCACAAGACGTGGAAGAAATCTGTAATACCAAAGAGACAGAGGAAGAAGAGGCAGTAGTAGAAGAAGAGGCAGTACAAGAAGAAGAATCAGTTCCCAGACTTGGTGAAGTGGTTCAGGCACTTGAAGTGGTGCGAAGATATTTAACTTCTTTTGATGTGAACAGCACTACTATATCAAAAGTAAATTCTTTGGAGCGAGAAGTTCTGAATGTTCAGAGCACCTGCCAGAAGAAGCAAACAAGTTTGCTGGACTATTTTAATAAATAATTTTCTTGTAGCTATGTATGCTTGGTTTTTGAATAATTTTGATATTTTTTTGTGAAATTCCAAATATATTTTAATATTTTCTATTTAATGTTGTATGATGAAGCTTTTTAAATGAGGGATGAAAAATTGTTTCAAGATTTATGTCAATTTTGAAAATACTTTTTTATTCAATAGCAATAAGGCTTGTTTGTCACTGGAATTTGTTTATAAATGTTTATTTTAAAAGTATTAATATAAGTATTGTACATACAAAATTGAAAAATAGATTTTTATTATAGAGACCATTTTCAGTGGCCTTATTCTGGTATTGTATAATGGAACTAATACACAAGCAAAAAAGATAAATTTAACTCATTTTAATTGAAAACCTCCATTTAATGAAAACCTCGATTTAGTGAAATATATTCTAATCCCCCAGCGATTCATTAAATAGGGGTTTTACTGTATGTTATTTTGTTTAGTTAGATTTTCCTTTTTTATTATGAATTTTAATGTAAATCTAAGAATTGCTCTTGTAACATAAGATTTTCTGCAGCATACCTATATTGAATGCGATTACTAAAAGAAATGTTATCACTTTCATATGCTAGGTTTTGATTTTCTATTATGCAGTTTGAATGTAATTAATAATGTTACCACTTTTTAATGCTAGTGTTTTTTTGCAACTTGGAAATGTTTGTCGCAGAACTCAAGAATACATCTATGCATCACGTACTCAACATTTCATTTCAGTAGTTCATCAATTTAAATTAAAAGATTTCCTTGGAATGAACAAAAGAAGTTCAAAAATCGCATGCAAAAATGTTTTGGAGGTAAACTGCACAAGTGCCAAAAGAAGAGTAATCGCTTTGTAATACTGGGTTTTCATTTGCTATTATGCATTTTGAAGATAATTAAAAGAATTTTTTTTACTTCATGATGCTAGTTTTTCATTTACTGTTGTGTTGCTGTAATGTTTTCATTTATTTTCTGTTAAACTACATTATTTATGATAAAAAAGTGAATTTTTTTGGTTGACTGGGAACTGTACTCCCATAATAACATTGTGTCTTATGGGAATATAGGACTTGCGCTTTGCAAATTTTTCCGGGACCAATTATTCGCGAAGTTCAAAAAGGTGGTTTATTAGTCATAAAACCCAAATTTTTTTTTAATTCTTGGAATGTAATTTATGCAGCATTTACTTGAAATTTTGTAGATGACTTCTTTTTGTAGTAGGGCTGGGCTAACTTTCTTGACTAACAAGGAACATCTACAAAATACCACATGCAGATTTTGATGGAATTTTCATGGTATGCAACAGGCCTTAAGGAATACCCAAAGCTACCAATATCTTTGACTACCATTAAAGTTGATGAGAGTGATTTCCAACCTTTATCATTCCACGGCACACAAAAAAAATATTGGCAGCATAACAACCCCCATTTTCCAGTGTAGCTCTCTTGCGTCTCCAAAAATTCTGCAGCACACCACTGTAGCATGGCATACCAATTGGAAAACATTCGTTTAGGGAGTGAAATCATCCTTTTTAGGTTTTTCAATGCCTCTATTAATGAGCAAATATCTTTATGACAATAATAAATCCTCATACTTAACTGTATTCTTTCCTTGCAAAAATTGGGATAGGAGTTTGCACTGCATAATTGCAAAGGAAACATGATTGATGTATCCAACCACTTCAAGAATCAATATCAATAATTTGACATAGTATTTTCATAAAATTTGTGACTATTGAAAATGTGATGTTATCAAAAACTCTAAATTAATAATATATTTAAAACTCTGAATAAGCACGACCATTTGTCCATCACTGACAATAGCACTAATGCAGGGGTGGTGATAAATTGAGGTAAATGCTTGCTCTATGTAATCATAAGATGGAAGTTCTGTTCACAACAATTCATGGGTGATATGCAGGGGTGACACTGAATAGAAAGATGCTAAATAGGGACTGACTGTAATGTATTGAGTTTCTTACAAAATATATCCCTATCTGAAGCCTTAAAATGAAGAAAATTAACCAATACAATATTAATTTAAAATATAATTCATTAGGGAAAGCTTAATTTTTGTAGAATTCCATTGAAGTAACAAAAAACAATAACTGAGTACAATTCTCCTATATTAAATAATTAATACAGAGGATTTTTTAACTAACTTAATGTTCCTTGTTACATTAATTTAAAAATATTGAATGTGCTGTATAAGTAAATTAATAGTTATAAAGTAAGAATGGTTCATTTATTAATGGGGCATCGAAAATAACTTAAGAAATGATTATAACCCTTAAATCTTCGCAGTAACTGAGAATTTGGTGGCTTTGAGCATCACTTGCAGCACCTTACCCTGAAAATATGATCAAAATCCAAGGATGGATTGAGTATGACTCTCAAAAATATAAAATTTATGAGTGTGTTTATGAAAATACTATAGGGGCATCTAGAGATCACTATTCATCTTTCAATTTCAAAAACCCTTTCTTTTAGCTTCTTGAAGGAGGTTGGCCAATTTTGTCACACCAAAGATTCAAGAAATGTACCCCAACTGAAATGACCGTCTGATATGACAAATACAGATTTTCTCTTCCATTTTGGATATTTGGTGCCAAAATATATTAAGTTTGGGCATGGTAAATAAAATTTAAAACTAAAGATGCACAATTTCACAGAAAATGTAGCAATGAAAATCTTACAATTATCAACAACAAGTCATTTTTGTTGAATTTAAAGTTTTTACAAAATTGATGTTTATCGTGAACTGTTTCAGCCGTTACTTTGTATAAATTAGGGATGGGAAGGTTCCACTTTTTCCTGGAACTCGGTTTCGGTTCTGTTAGGTTAGAAGTGCTTTTTGATACACAATGGGAAATTGCTTTTATCCATTTTCACGGATTTTTTTAACGAAAAACTGAGACATTTCCGTGATTCATGGATATTTATTTATAAGGTAAAACTTGGTTCTTACCTGAGCTGTTTGCATAAAAAGTACATGAACTACTAAGAAATTCTGAGATATTTAATATTTATATATGAATAAAACGAATTGTGTTAACAATATACGGTTTGGTGAAATTGTTTCGTGAGTACGTACGAATATAATTTGAAAGTGCACAAACTCGCTACTTATTGTGTGAAACTAAGCTGTAGAACTACACCAGCAATCAAAGAAATATTTCTATTTTTTCCTTAACTCTCTTTTTAGTATTCGTATGAACGCATATATACACTGCACGTACAGCCAGTCACTACAATCAGCAATATTGCTAAATTGATTCACTAGATTTACAATTAGTCACCATGGCCTTTTTAAGGAACTATGTAGTTCTAATACAAAAGTGTCACAAATTCGCAAGATTGCAGCACTGAAGGGGATTTCAGTGTGACCCATGAATCACGTCACGTTGCTTCCTGGCATGCACCTAGAAATGAGACTACATAGTTGATACTAGTCCGTAGTATTGTCTAGTGTCGTAAAAATTCATACCGTATTCCACCAATATTTCTAAACGAAACTTTTACCAAGTTATTCTATCTCTCGAATAAATAAAAATATGAATAAAAAATACAGTTCTTCGATTGATAGGTCTTTGTATAAACAGAAGTACAAGGATTAGTCGGAAAAGAAATTAAAGTGGTTAATAAAAGGAAAAACAGATTTCTTGGCAACATGCACTGTCTGTAATTCTGATTTCAACATATCAAAAGGAGGCCTAAAAGATCTCAAACGCCACGAGACAACAGAATGTCACAAGAGGAACCAGACATTTGAAAATAGTTCTCTATTTACGAGTTTTGTGATTAAAGAAAACGGTGACATTGTTGACACAGAATTAAGATGGGCGAATTTTGTTTGTGAAACTACGCAGAAACTACTGGGCGGATGTTGATGAAATTTGGTATTTAGGACATAGGGGCAAAGAAACTACGAAAATTAAATAAATAGTTTATGTGACCCAATCGGGAGTGCCAATATACAGGTGACAAAAAATGATCTTTTCTTTATATCTCGTACAATATAACTTATAACAAAAAAGTCTTTAAAGAACTTCGTAGAAGTAATTAAATAGCATATGTTTTGTTCAGCACATTTTTATCGGAGTAGCCGATTTCAAGAAAATCAAACGAGAAGTCGTAATTCACTTTGGACCCATGTTTTTTATTTGTTGTCAACGAAAGCAATCTTCGTGACAACTGATGTAAACAATATCTGCTGTAAATACCTAATTAACTTAATTTTCTTTCGTGAGCACGTAACATTAGGAAATTGGATAATCTACGATGAAGAAATGAACGTAAATACATGTTTTTTACATTTAGACAGCGTTCATAAGTGAAAAGAAATGGATAATTTATGATGAAGGAATGAACGTGAACATAAAAATTACAGTACTACAATTCTAGTGAGATAAGTTTGAAATAATTGTTGATTTTTCATTAATTACAAATGATTAAGAAATTAGTTGGTGAATCTAAAATTCGACATTTCCTTGGCATCACTACTGGCAATTCAGTTAGTAGACATTATACTAAGCCATTAATATTTATCTTTTGTGACATGATTATATAAATCATAAAGAACCCCTCTGCCTTGCATGTATGCAAGGAAATTGGATAATCTACGATGAAGAAATGAACGTAAATACATGTTTTTTACATTTAGACAGCGTTCATAAGTGAAAAGAAATGGATAATTTATGATGAAGGAATGAACGTGAACATAAAAATTACAGTACTACAATTCTAGTGAGATAAGTTTGAAATAATTGTTGATTTTTCATTAATTACAAATGATTAAGAAATTAGTTGGTGAATCTAAAATTCGACATTTCCTTGGCATCACTACTGGCAATTCAGTTAGTAGACATTATACTAAGCCATTAATATTTATCTTTTGTGACATGATTATATAAATCATAAAGAACCCCTCTGCCTTGCATGTATGCACGCATGATGAGTGCATCTTTCCACTCTTGTTTTTTATTAAAATAAGGAATGGAACCGAAGAACCGGATTATAAACAGTTGGTTCCGGTTATTTCGGTTCTTGAGAGAACCGGCAGAACCGAGGAACCGATCGTCCCATCCCTAGTATAAATCCATAATTCAGAAATAAAGTAACTTAATAATATTCCTACAATACTTTTATTAAAGGGACTCGATCTCGATTTCGATGCATTGTGTCATTATCCTGGTGATGATGCAAAGCATCAAAATCTAGATCGAGTCCAATAAAAGTATTGTAGGGATTTTACTTAGTTACTTTATTTCTGAGTTGATGTTTATCGACATTTATCAATTTAAACCAAATTCTATTAAGCCTACTTATATGAATGCATAAATAGTTTTGGTTCTATGATATGGCAGAAAATTTAAACTTTTAAGTAAATAAATCTAACATGAAAATATTGGTAGCAACCAAAATTAATCAAATGATAACAAGAAAATATCATTTAAATCTTAAATAAGTTTTCCTGGAACTAACACATGACAACTTTAAAGTCGGAATCTTAAAATACCTTTTCAACTATGTCTTGTAAAGCTGGAAGGAGAACATCTTTGGAAAGCATAGATTGCATCATAGTCTGCAAAATTGGAAGGAAATCTCCATCTGATGGGAAAGTATTATCTTCCGCTCCTAAACCCATGTTTGCAAACATTTCCATTAGGTCTTCATCACTCATAGGACTCTGCAAAGAAGAATCAATTATCTTAATTTCCCACAGACCATAGCTTACTTCACCTTGGTAACTTATAGGAAGCCATAAGGCTATTGTCTTCCAATTTCTCATACATGAAATATTAAATTTCCCCAGGCCGGTTGCTTCAGCTAGTATCATATAATTCAATATCAAAGAACATATGATGATTATGTGAACGATGCTGATTCCCAAGTGATAAATGATTTAACTACCTCATAATTATTATTATCCCAGCCTAACCCTCAACAGGAGTGACAACGAGAAGCATGGATGGGATCTCCAAAGCCAAATCAAAGTGACTAAATGTAATACACCAAAACATTCAAGGTATGAGCAATAAAATTGAACACCTAGAGGTTTTTGTTGAAGAAGAAGCTCCTGATGTTTTGGTACACAGTGAACAGGTTAAAACTAGAACAAACATATTGTAACATATTGTCCAAAATGAAATTAGGTGCAGTCAGCTGCAAAAAAAGAAAAAAAGGTGGTGTTATGATACTTGTCAATAGTAAACTGCAAATCCATATAGACAACTTAGAACTGGATAGATTTTCAGACCAGGAAAAAATTGAAATTACAGGTATAAAACTTACCCCAAGAAATAATAATATGATGTATATCCTAGGAATATATCCCCCCACTAGAGGTAATATTGATCTCAGCCTTAATCAAGTAACATAAATAATTGAAAACGTGCAGCAAAACTTAAAGAGTAAATTGATTATTATTAATGTGAATATACTAGAAAATACTGGAAACAGTAAAAAATTTATTTCATTCATTGAACTATTTGGCCTAAAATATACCATATCTTCACCTTCAAGGACAACAAATAGCACAGCTACCTGTATAGATAATATTTTAACTGATCTAAATCCTTCCGCATTCACTCCTCTAGTAATTCATTCCTCAATATCTGATCATTTAGTTATAAAAATTAGCATAAACTTAAATCACAATCTAGTAAACCCACCACATTACATACCAATTAAGGTGCATAACTGTAAGAAAGAAAACCTAATTTAATAATGAATGAAGAATGGTCTGGTGTGCCACTCAATAATACAGCAGATGACAAATATAATAACCTCATTGAAACCTTTTCCTACTGGTTCAACCTCAGTTGCCCTATCACTACTGTAAAAATATGGAATAAAATAACAAAAAAAGTAACTGGATTGACACTTCAATCAGAAAAGCCAGAGCAGAGCTTTGCCATCTTGAAGAAATATATTTATCAAACGGGCAATAATAGTAAACATGAATTTTCTAATAACAAAAAGTTTTATGATAATCTAGTGTTAACAACTAAAAAGAAATACAATGATGCCTATATCTTAAACTCGAATAATATTAGTAAAAATACATGGAATATTATTAACCAGGCCAGAGGAAAGGAAACACCAACTTCCCTCCCCATCAAAATATGTATCAATAAAACCACCATCAAAGATCCAATGAAAATTGCAAATTATTTCAATAAATTTTTTCAACACAATTGTGGCAAAAATATAAAAAAAACTACCTAACACTTCAAGGGATAGACATTTTCTTAATAATAGAGTTGCTCAAAGTATTTTCCTCTTACCAACTAATGACAGAGAGGTTAAAAACATAATTAGAAACATGAAAGCAAAAACTTCTGCAGGATATGATGGCATTTCTATTACTGCCATAACAGCATGTGCATCATCCATTGCCTCTCCTTTATCCAACACGACAAATCCTTTGAGGAAGGAATTTTTCCAAATCCTCTCAAAATATCTGTAAGTCATTCAATTTATAAAAAGAGTGACAAAATGGATGTAACAAACTACAGATCCATACCCCTGATATCATGTTTTTCCAAAATATTTGAAATAATACTGCTGAATAGACTCACATCCTTCCTCAAATGCCATAACATAATCGGTAACAGTCAACATGGATTCATAAAAGGCAAATCTACCACTACTGCAGCAATCACCTTTCTGGAAAAAATCATCAGCGATATTGACCAAGGAAAAAATTCCACTGGTATCTTCCTGTATCTGTCAAAAGCTTTTGACGGCATAAATTTTGACATACTCCTTGAAAAAATTGAAAATTTTGAAATAAGAGGTCAAGCCCATAGTCTTATTAAATCTTACTTAACAAACCGAATGCATGTAGTAAAGCTACAGACACCCCAGGGAAATATTATGTCATCTAATCTCACAGCTACCAATGGAGTTCCTCAAGGTTCAATTCTTGGAAAAATAGTTACTTTGTAGGAGATATCATGATAATGAAAAACCACTGTACAAAATTTCTTGGTTTAATTATTGATGAAAAACTAAATTGGAATTACCATATAGATGAAATATCGCATAAAATTAGCAGAAATCTTTGTCTTAGAGAACTTAAATATCGCTGTACACAAGGAGTTATGAAATCTGCTTATTTTGGACTGATTTACTTATACCTTGTCTATGGAATTGAATTATGGCGGCACACTAGCAAAACAAATTTACAGACTTTTTCTTTTACAAAAAGCAATACACTATATATAGGTATACCGCATACATAAGAACATGCACGGATTTCAGCCGCGCACAGAGGGGAAGTTCCTCCGCTACGGAGGGGAAGTTCCTCCGTCACGGAGGGGAAGTTCCTCCGTCACGGAGGGGAAGTTCCTCCGTCACGGAGGGGAAGTTCCTCCGTCACGGAGGGGAAGTTCCCTCAGTCATCTTGACTTCCCCCACCCCACTACTAGCCCATCCTTCTCCTCCTTAGGTTGTCAGTGCTCACTATTTACAGTTGCTGCCTAGACAAAGTTTTGCAAATAATTGGCAACAGTTTAGTTAGAAAAGGACCGAGACAGTGATAGCCCTTGTGATAAGGAAGGACAAGAAAGGAGGGTTCCAAGTAGATTGAGAGATTAGGCCACACCCACTGTACACCCAAAATGTTCTTTTGATTGCAGTAAACCTATAGCAAACTTACGAAACAAACATGTAGGCAGACTTTTGTTGATCTTAAACTACTGATGCTCCCCTCCATTGTAATATATAGGACTTTACTATATTTAGCTACATTGGATGATATCATATGTAATAAAAATGTCCATGAACACTTTACTAGAGGCAATTCCTCTTATCCTCCTATCCAACATAGACTAAAATTGTATGAAATCCTTCCCAAATATAAAAGTATTCAATGGTTCAACATTCTACCTCCCAACCTTAAGACTAGCAGATCAGAGAAAGATTTTAAGAACAAAATGTACAAATTCCTACTGGAGAATGTCTTTTACTCAGTTGAGGAATTTATTGATGTATGCTACTCCAAAAATATGTAACAGAAAGAAATTCTAACATGTAATTTACTTGTTTTATATTTAAATATTGCTGTATTTTGAGATTGTAATTTTAATATGTTTTCTCCCTTTCGAATATATGTGGTGAATGTCCTTTTTATGACTATTTCTGATGAAGGTTACTTGCACAGTAATATTATATGAAACTTAGACAGTACTTTTTACACATTATCTGCAACAGGAAAAAACTGTAGCATATGTAACTATGTACTTTGTATATTTTGTTTGATATGTAACTTTCCTAGAATATATGTGTTGTGAATGTCTTTTTATGATGGCCCCTGACAATTCTTACATGCTGTTTGTATGCAATTTTTACGAAATTAAAAATAAATAATAATAATTTTAAAAAATTACTGCTATAACATTAGATGTATGATAATAACATTTTTCTTTTCAACGTTAATGCATAACAATTTTGGGATTAACATATATCTAATTTGGTAAAAATAAGCACAAAATAAAGTTACAATAAAAATTACAAAATAAAATTGTCCAAGTTGTAGTAACTATGAGGTGCTACCCAAAAGTTCCAGGAATTTGAATAGCGCACGTGAACAGCTTGTAGTACGGCCACTCGCCGCTAGGTAGTGCTGGCAGTATCCTTTGTGAAGAAGTGTGCAATGTGACGGCTAGCTGAGTGCATGTGTTCGCAAGTTCTGTGCGTTTTTGTAACATCGTGTTTGAGTGGTTCTGCGAATTCATTTCGAACTGAAATGGCTGATGTTAAGGAGCAAAGAATTTGCATCAAATTCTGCTTCAAACTCGGCAAAATGGCAGCAGAAACACACAATGCTTAAACAAGCATTTAGTGATGATGCTTTAAGCCAAAGCAAAACATTCCTTTGGTACAAACGTTTCAAGGATGGACGGACGTCTGTCGACGACGATGAGCATTCTGGTCGACAAGCACAACTCCAGAAAACGTCGCAAAAGTGCATGAGGCTATCCTGGCAGACCGAAGGTGAACAATCCATGACGTTTGTGACATCGTCGGACTGTTGTGCTTAACACGTTCACACCTCCGGACTTCCAAGGATACTTCACATCATGGAAAAAACGCTGGGAACGCTGTATAAAAGCCCAAGGGGACTACTTTGAAGGGGACGGTGGAAATTAGGACTTAGCGTAATTTTTTTATACACAAATTCCCAGAACTTTTGGGTAGCACCTCATATTACATGGTCAGGGGTAGATTGGCCATAAGGTCCACTGGGCAAAAGCCCGGTGGGCCAGTCAGCTGGCTAACTAACAGTAATAGATGTTGTGGGAGATAGTTGGGATGATGACACGGGGCCAGTTGCATCTAGGGCCAGTAGACTTTTTCTCCAGTCCACCCCAGTACATGGCTGATATAAGCAATATTTGGAGTTCAACCAAAATTAAAAACAAAATATTTGCCACTGATAGCAAAACAAACTTACAGAAACAAGTACATTCAAAGCGAAAGATTTTTCCATCTGAATACTGACTGAATAATAAGGTATCCCAAGGGAATATAAAATTTGCATTGAATTTTGAAAAGAAACAATGTGGTCCAATATGCTTTACACTAACCTGTAGATTTGTAGTACCTTCTGAAAGATTTTTTAATGTTTGTGCAATTGTGGCTGAAAAATCACCCTCTGCAGACTCATCAGAAACTGCCTTAGCAGCAGCTTGAGCTATCTTCTGTAGCGTTTCTCCAACATCTTCTGTTCTTGCTCCATCTTCACCTGCTCCACCTGCTTAAATAAATTGAGAATATTTACTGCAATTGACTAAATTTTGACAACTATAGATCCTTGAAACTGTTATTCTGGAAAATAATGGTATACTTTCCCAATTACATACAGTAAAATTTTGGTTAAAGACAAGAAACCTATGAAACAGCACCTGATACCAACATAATGTCTGCAGTTTCTTATGATGGAGCACTCAATAAGCTTACATGTAAACTCCTATTTCAGACAAATTGTAGATTCTCATTATCTCTCATAAGTCACTAAACACATGTAGGATTTTATCTCTTTTACATTTGTTTCCTTCCAGTCCTTAATGTTTTTCCATTCTTAACCTTCTTAGCTATCTACATTATTTATGTGGATTATAGCAAAATATCACCACCCAAATTATAGTCAAAATGTTCTTTCCAATAGTTTTGAAAAGGTCATAAATCTAAAATAAAATTATATGTGGAAATGCAATGGCATATTTATGGTCATAAAAAGAAATAGCATTTTCATCACCAACACATTTAATCTTTTTGTTAACAGATTCTTCCTTTTCACTTCCACTTACAATAAAATTGCAGTCCAAGACCTCTGAAATGCTACTTCTTGAATAATTATAATAATTGCTATCCACAGATTTATTATTTTTTAAGTCAAAAGTTATCTCTAAGTTGGGGTTTTGGTGATGGAGTAACTACAGTATTGTCCTACCATGCAGTGGTCCAGGGATCAAATCAGGCAGAGGTCAGATTTTTCAACCAGAGAGAGAGAGAGAGACTTGTGCGGTTTGAGGAGAATGCACAGATTGGCAGTCTGTCCTTTGGAGTAGGCCAGGGCCTATTTTGACATGCAGCTCTAACAATTTTGTGCCATTCTAAAAGTCAAATGTGCAGCTCTATAATCAATTTTGTGCAGTTGCTAGTTCTTTTTTCAAGTAATGCATGAATCATGAATGCCATGAATAAATTATATTTGTCGTGGGTTAGGTATCTCAGTATCTGAACCTTAACCACTAATGGCCTATTTAGTTAGATCATTTCTCACTAGGTGGTGTGTTTAGTTTGGTTAGATTGTTTCACACAAGGAGACTCCGTTGGCATGTCAACTGCTGTATTTTGAGTATTTACAGAATTCAATGATTCAATTCAACTAGCTTTTCTTTTTCGCTTAAAGATAAGTCACTTTGTCATAAATTGTATATGTTATATACTGTATTTTTTTTGCATATAAGACAGTTTTTCCAGAAAAATTACTCTCAAAATCAGCCTGCATCTTATAGACCAAAAGTAAGATTATTCAGTACTAACACCCACCCACGAACCCAATCATCCCCAAAATAAAATAATTGGCTGTCATTCATCACAAAAAAATTAAAATATACATTTTTAATAATTAATAATGAAAATTTGTTAATATATACAGTAAAACCTTATGCAACGTGAAGTCCGAGGATGCATTTTCATTATTGTGCTTTAATACATGTCCACTCACAGTGATTACAATTTCGGTGTGTTTGCGATGTTTTAGTTCCTAATGAGCCCATTGAATAGCACGATTAATGCCACAGAACAGTAGAATTCATGTAGATGTCATAAATATTTTATACATATCTGGGATAAATAACGTTACATGTATTGAGAACTCAATGTCTAAGAGGGTAAAAAGATATGCCTACACTATTATGTACCTATACGCTTCAGGGGAATCAAAATGCAAAAACGCACAAACTGAGCAGCAGAACATCATTTCCATCCTCGTTCCACAGAAAAAATTATCTATGAATGGAGAAAACAGAAGAAAAACTTAAGGTGACAGGATACAAAAAAGTCTTTGTAAGCTTGATCATAAATGGCCACAACTAGAGGAGGAAATGAAAAAGTGGATGGTTGAACAACTGAAGTTAGGTATTACTGTATCTATCAAAATAGTTATGTACGAGGCAAAGAGCATCGTAGAAGAAAAAGGACTAGTTGAGCGTGTTTCATTATTACATATGCATTCCATTTATTATTTATCCCATTAATCATTATTATAATACGCCAGCCTCCATATGTATATGACCTTTGAGAGGAGAGTGAAGGGGATGGGGGAGAGGACTGCACCAGAGAGGAAGGGGTGGGGAAGGCATGCGCACCTGGTAGCATCTTTACTGAGAAGTAAAGTGAAGAGCCAGTTATGATTAGGTGGCGAATCCAATACAGAGTATGAATTATTCCTACTACTAGAGGTCTGGTGCCGCAACTGCACTTAAGTAAGTACTATTGGTAAAAGGGTATCTATACGTGCGACGTGTGCAGCGCACTCTGACAGCTTAATTAACATGACTGCCGAGTTCACATTTACGTATACAAGTCTCAAAGCAATTATTTATGTTTTAGATCATCCCTATTTATTTTACAAATGAAGTTTATCTAAAACATTATATTTAACTGTTATCATGCCATAATATTTTCTGTAAATGTTGCCAGATACGGACTTAATAACAGCTGGAAATGATAAATGATGTGGCCCTTCCTACCTGCCTTGGTGAACCAAAATAATTTTTTTCCTGAAAAGTCTTCTAAAAAACTGAGGTGCGTCTTATAGGCTGAAAAATATGGCATTTATATAAAAATAATTACACCAACTGCTGCATTTACAGAATTCACCAATTCAGTTAAACTAGCTTTTCTTCTCTGCTTAGAGGTAAGTTGTACTTGGATGTAAATTATATATGTATATATCATACTATGTATAAAAATAATTTGGTGTCTGAGGTGGTGCCTGGTCAAGTATAAGTATGTATCTATAACTCAAAAACTACATAATGTAGACACAAGTGGAATGCATCATTGTAACCGCAATAAAGAGTATACAGTGGCAGATTGGTTTTTAAACCAATTCATAAGACCAATTTATTTATTTTTTAACATTTTCTGTTTTCATTTTTTCCCATTTAAAAACATGGAGATGAGTATAGTCTATTTTTCATTTATACATTAAAATTACTAAAAGTCATTGTACAAAGTCAGGACAAACTTAAGGATGAAGAAAATAATGAAGTTTCACTTTCCTATGGTGAAATTTCAAATACAGATCGAATTTTTCCAAAATTGAGCTTTAAACTACAAAAGCTTGAGTTTTTTTTAATGAAAAAGTTTTCCTTTCCATGGCGACTGATATTGTTGCCAAACTTAATATCGTAAGCCTATGACATAGAAATTAATTCACAGTCAGTTTATTATCCATGTAAATAAGAAATGGCACAACAAGCTATTTCTTCAGTTTCAAATATTAAAATACTAGCAAGGGGAATGAAGAGAGAGAGAGATGGAGAATGGGAGGAAGGAAGAGACTATGTTTCTCTTGTCCCATCAGCTTCAGTCATATAGATATACACAGGCACACTCTGGGTTACATAAGTAATGCATTCTGGCACCCATTGCGTAACTCGAAATTTGCATAACTCAAAATTTGCATAAGTCGAAATTTACTACGGAAAGTACAGCAGAGGTGGGGAAACTATAGCCCACAAGCCGGATCCAATCCTCGAAAGCGTTTATTCGGCACGTGAAGTTGTTTCAAAAATGCGATCTCTGAACATTCAAGTATGTATAATTTACTGCATCAGTATGGTACAAGTACTCGGTTAAAATAGAGGCATGTAAATGCAGTGGCTAATGTGAGTATAGAAAATAGTTAACAGAAAACGGAGCTTACAAAGAAAATTAAGACTACAGGTGTGTGAATTGAAAGATGAATAAATGAATTCTCAATGTAAATCAATAATATACCATAAAGACCCACATATAGGACGCACCCGTGTATAGGATGCAGGGAGGTTTTCAGTTCAAATTCTGCGAATGTTCCCGTGTATAGGACGCAAGAAGGTTTTCTCTTAAAATTCTAGGAATAAACAATAAGTCGCAATAAAAGATTTATATCCATTCTATTAGATGATTTTCGTCGAATATACTTTTGCTAAGTATGATCTGAAAAGTGAATTTACTGAAGTATTTGTATTACGAGATTTACCTATGTCTAAACTACTTATTACAGGATATAGTAAAACACTTTGGAAAGCAATGTAGAAGATAAAATGTAGCAGATTTTCGTGACTCCTACCCAATAGAAATAAAAAAACTAAAACTTTCTGCGATCATCTGTGAAACTTGCAGTAAAAATAAAATATCTTGAATTTTAAAAAGTTATTTATTTCAATTACTGATAATGATTTCTTCAAAGTTCCATCCCTTAATATTGACTATAATTTTCATGATGCTTCCAAATGATGCTTCAGGCGAAATAGAAGGTTGAGAGCCATCTAGAAACCAGATGTTGAACTGTAGGCAGGTATGGTTATTCCTTTGTTGAGTTCCCGCAATTACCTATTGAAATTTTAAAGATTAAAACTACACTGATACTACTTTTGCGATACCCAGCTAATTCGCAGGTAAATTTCTTCAAGTATTACTACGTATGTAAAATGAACTTACATTCCTACTTTACAAATGACAGCACAGATTATTAATCACTTATTAATGGATTTTATTTTTACCCTTATCTATGATAGAAAAATGAAAGTCAAGAGTCAAAGTTATGATGCTAATTATAAATTAAGAGTGTCAGTATGCTAAAGAACATGGTAATATAGTGGCTTAACGTGAATTTGGGCCCAGTAAATGTTTTATAAGAAAATGGAGAAAGGCTGAAGAACCGATAAAAAATATGGGGAAGACCAAAAAGGCGAACCGTGGTAGTAAAGCAAACCATCCTGAAATGGAAGAATGCTTGCTGAAATGGATAAGTGATACAAGGGGCTGTGTGGGTGTTAGCACATTAGCTGTTTATGTGCAAGCTTTGAGATTATTCAAAGAATGACCCATTAACCCATTAGGGACGGAATTAAATGCCAGAAAATAGCCAATTTGTTACCTTTTTGGGAAAAGTACGATAGAAAAAGAATGTTAACTCTAATCTTCTTGAAACTTTCACTGGCCAATACTAAGAGTCTATATTAACTATTAAAGTACTTACCGAGGCTTTTTATTCCTTAATTATTGGAGATTCTGATGGAAATCTCTGAAGCAAGTGTCAATGCACAGCCCTTTTTCACAAACAGAACATACAAAAATTGTCCTCTTCCTAATTCCTTTTCCCCGGCATACCACACATTCTTTATGCAAAAGTTTATTCATATCATTTCTTTTCACTTGATCTGGATAGTGGCACTCTCCAAAATTATGTGAAGGAGGAACTGTAGCTCTACGTCCACGCGCCTTTCTGCTACTGTAGCCTCCAATGAGGTCTCCGATTATATTCAAATAGAACTTTTTAAGGGGAAAAGTTGGCTTATTGGTAGCTTGTTTGTAGTAGATATAAGAATTTACTACCGTTCTATTTATTAAATCAAACATCAATTTATGCCGCCACTTTTTTGAAGGAATGTGCAAACTGTAATAGCTACATAATTGATCGTTTCGATCTAATCCTCCCATGAATTTATTGTATAACCTCACAATCTCAGGACAGCACACTTCCACCTTCGACCCATCCTTCTCCTTCCTTTTCACAGACTGCATTGGGTATGTGGGTGAATCGTAACCTGATGACAAAAAGAATATAGACCTTTTGTCTCGCCAGCCTAAGGAAACGAGTGGGGCGGAGGAGAGCCACTCACAGTCCCCTTGGTTACTTTTCTTCCAGTCCTATGTGTTTGCTACCAATTCTTTGGGATAATTGACATGGTTGGTGTTTGCAGTTCCTATGGCTCTCAAACCTTTTTTGGAGAGTTCCATAAATAGATCTGGCGACGTAAAAAATCTATCGCAAATAAGGGTGCAGCCTGACCCAAAGAGAGGCTCTGCAAGTTGCATCATGACATTTCCACCCAAACCCAAATTATTCTTTTGAATTGTCCCTTTCCCTGTATATAATTCTAAATGAAAAACAAATCCTGATGTTCCATCTGCTCTTCCCCACCACTTGAATCCCCTTTTGATGGGTTTCATTGGCATATACTGTTTCATTGAAGAGCGACTAGTAAATTTCACCATCGCTTCATCTATTGCCTGATGCTCAGAAAAGTTATAATATTTTTTATAATTGCTATTTAAACTATCCAGAATAGGTCTAATTTTGTAGAGTTTATCAAAATCTAAGCTATCTTGTAGAGGCTGCCGTGAATTATCATTTACGTGAAAATTCCGCAAAATTGACAAAAATCGATCCCTTGCCATGATTTCTGATACACCTGGTACATTCAATGCCCTATCTGTGGACCAATAGTCTTTCAGACTTGGAAGATCATGAAATCCCATCGTAAAAATAACACCTAACCAAGCTTTCAACTCATCTAATGTAAGATCTTCCCAAATATTTCCACCTCCGCCCGCAGTTGACATTTTTTGCGAGGCATACAAATTAGTCTGCTTGACGCAATGGTCAAACATATCGCCCGTAAAAAATAACATAAAATAATCTAAAGGTGAAGAATTTTCTGGCAAGTAAGTATTAGGACCAGGTGTAAACTGAGAGAGACTAGTGCCTAAATTTATCAAACCTCTTCTGGACCAAGTCAATCTGCTTCTGTTAGCCTGTTCAACTGTCTCTTCAATTTCACCATCGGATTCATCGTCTAAAGTTATAGGTAAAATATTTTTACATGGTTCAGGAATCTTCCTCTTGAATATCACTATCACTATCGATAGAGGATATATCACTTTTTACTCCATCATCTGGTATAGAAAACAATAAATCCAGTTTGTGATCGTCACACCGTTTTCTCTTGGTCGCCATTGTCAAATTAAAAAAGGGCTAAGTTTAAAAACACGTAAAATTGTAACCTCTTAAGAAAAACATGTGCAACTTCACAGGATGAAACTTAAAACTGTCCGTAAGCTGCTAGCAAAAAGAAGGAACTACAGGTAATAAACACGCCCCACACAAGAGGGCAGAAGAGGACGGTACCCTAACACCACCGTGGTGGTGCTCCGTCCCTAATCGGTTAAAGACTTCAAAGCATCTATGCATTGGTGTCGTCGTTTCTACAAAAGACACTATTTATCAATCTGCCGACGTACTATGATAAGTCAAAGTTTACCCGAAGATCACGAGGAGAAATTAATTGCATACCAGTCCTATATAATACAATTAAGAAAGAAATTCAATTTTTTACTTATTGTTAGTCAAATAGGCAATGCCGACCAAATGCCATTAACATTTGATATGCCGTCTGATACAACGGTAAATGAGAGGTGCAGGAACCGTCACGATGAGAGGAAAGGGAAATGAAAAAAATCGTTTCACTGTCATGCTTGCCTGTATGGTTGATGGGATGAAACTCCCTCCGTATGTACTTTTTAAAAGAAAAAAAATGCCGAAATGCAAATTTCCCCATGGCATCATAGTCTGAGTGCAACAGCAAGGTTGGTTTGATGAAAACATCACCAGTGACTGGATTGAGACTGTTTGGAAAAGGTCTAGTGGAATGCGTCAAAGATCTCTCTTGCTCTTAAACACATTCCGATGTCACACACATCTAAGTAAAAAAGAAACACCTTGAAAAATTTGGTGATTATCCCAGGGGGAATGACATCGATCCTGCAGCTATAGACGTTGCTGTCAACAAGCCATTTAAATCGGCACTGAAGAAGTGGGCCGATTGGATGGTGAATGGCACATACACATTCACCCAAGGTGGACTCATTCGTAAAGTAGTTATAAAAACAATCTTTCAGTGGATCGTGGAAGCATGGAATGACCTCCCTGCAAAAACGATAATTAAGGGATTAAAAAAATATTGCATAAGTAATGCTTTAGATGGAAGTGAAGACGAAATATTATGGGAAGAGGATGTCAAAAACAGCAAGACGACCAAAAAATTAGAATCAGATGAATCTGAAGCTTCAGAAACAAATGACGAGTTCCATATTACCGATGACGACTCAGATGATGGCAAATTTCTAGGATTTTAGGGAAATTGTTTGAAAAGTTTGATTTGTTTTCTTGATTGAAGATTTTTTTCAATGAGCAGCCACTTGATTTTAAAATTTTAGTTATCAAGTATTTCATTTTAACTGAAGACTCCATACAGAAAAAACGAAAAATGTTTAGTATCCATGTATGAGAATGAGTGGCTAATGTAGCCAAAATATCTTGTATATACAATTATTGTTTGTAAAAGTGCAGTCTTTTATCATATTAAAAAGTTTTATTTTAATTAAAACACTTTGATGGTTAATAAATATTAGTTTGCAGCTGTTTATTTTTCATTTTTCATCAAATATTTCGTAGAGAGAAAAACATGAAATATTATGTGCCTGTGTATAAAACACCCCCTACTTTTTAGCTTCGAAAATTTGGAAAAAAATGCATCCTATACACAGGTTTTTACGGTATTACGCAAGGTGAAATGTCGGTTTTTACTAAGTGCAGTTTGCTTTCGCAGTGTCCAATGGACATTTTCTTTGTAAACAAAACATAGAATGTTAATTTTATCAAGTTGTTAATTTTCATGCTAAAACAAAGACAATTCAAGCCATTTACATATTATGCAGTTATGGGAAAGTCACTTTAATTGTTCAAGGAGAATTTCTGAAAGAGCCATTCACTCTAAATGCTTATCAGCCATGATTACAAGAGCCACACTTCCATTAATTTGTCCAAAAGCGAACACACACGTTCAGAGATTAAGCAACTGCATCAACGATCAGAAAAAGACCGAAGGGAATGGGAGAGAAACCACACTACCACTCAGATATGTAACAACAATGTAATCTATTATTGTATTCATATGATTGCAGATATATGCAGCAATCATAGCCAGTCACTAGAATTACGTAGATTGTTACATTGATTAGCTAGATTAGTAGTTAGCCTCTGTGGCCATTTTTCATGCATAATTCGAAAACAAAGTCACTACATATTGCTAAAAATTTGCTAGAATGACTACATTGGCTGAGTAGCAAAGTGGGAATATCTCATTACAACCCACACCTTTCATTCTTTCTCCGCACACATATATATAGATTTAGTTCGAGCTCGCTTACAAAAACCACTAATGAAGGCATAACAAAATTTTTTTCGTATATACTTAATTTATGTGGCCGCTTACGTAAGTGTGGGTTTACATAAGTAGAGGCTAACGTAACCTGGAGTGTGCCTCTGTGTGTGTGTGTGTGTATGTGTATATATATTAACTTAAGAAAAAGAAAAGGTAGTGATGAGGGTGGCAACAAGGTGTTGAGGGAAGCCCAGCGGACACTTACCAAGTTGGCAGGCTGCTGGGGGCACATAAAACACACAAACACAAAAAAATATGAAAAAACACGCAATCTTATCGGGCCTATGCCCATCTTCAGCAAAAGAGTATCTGAAAGTATCATCATCATAGGTAGTCTGTCCGTAGACAGGTCCGTGATTATTCTTGGTTAAACCTGGTTCTCCATATACTCCTATTTTCCGCTGTCCTCTTTATATCTTGATAAATCTCTTTCCCTTTCAAATCGTCTATCAGCTGAAACCTTTTCCTACCTCTTTCCCTTTTCCCATCTAGTTTTCCTTCTAACACGTCTTTAATCATACTCTCTCACCTCAGGTAATGTCCAACCCAGTTAGCCTTCCTCTTTCTAATAGTCTATATAAACATTCGCTTCTCTCCTATTCTTCGTAGCACTTCATCGTTTTTCATCCTATCTGTCCATTTTATCTTCAGCATTCTCCTCCAAGTCCACATTTCAAAGCTTTCCAAGTATTTGATGTCATTTTTCCTTAGCGTCCATGTTTCTGCCCCATACAATGCTATACTCCATACGTAGCATTTTATCAACTTCTTGCGGATATCTTCCCTTATATTCCCTGTAAGTAGTTCTTTCTTTCTCCTGAAAGCCGCTTTTGCTTTTCCTATTCTAGTTTTGATCTCATCCATACATTTTGCCTCTCGTGTTATGATACTTCCAAGGTATTTATATTCTGAAACTTGTTCTAATGGCTTTCCCCCAATAGTTATGTTCAGATTCTCTTCTTTACCCGATATTCGAATGACCTTGGATTTTTCTGTATTTATTTCCATACCGTATTTTCTACCTGTTATCACTAGTCTATTTATCATTTTTTGTAGCTCCTCTTCCTTTCTTGCTAGAAGTACTTGATCATCTGCGTATTTCACTGTTCTTATAATCCTTCCTCCAATTTTGAAATCCCCTGTGCCTTCTAAAGCTTCTTGCATTAGACTTTCTCCATATATATTGAATAGGGTCGGCGATAGGCAGCAGCCTTGTCTTACTCCTCTACCGATATTTATTCCGCAGGTGTCCACATTCTCAAACCTGACCTTTACAACTTGATTCTCATATAGATTCCTAATCAGTCTCCTGTCTTTCCAGTCTACACCTATATCCTTTAATATCTTCATCAACTTTACCCAATTTACTCTATCAAAGGCCTTCTGCCAGTCTACGAAACATGCGCAGATATCTTGACTGTATTCTATTGCCCTTTCTGATATGATTCTAACTACTCCTATAGCATCTCTAGTTCCTCGTCCTTTTCTGAAACCGAATTGATCTTCCCCTATTATTTCTTCTGCCTTTTTCTCCAGCCTTTTATTAAGAATCCTCGTGATGATCTTCGATGTGTGTGACAGAAGGCTTATAGTTCTGTAATCTTTACACTGCATTGCCTTTGGCTTCTTCTTTATAGGGATCATTGTTACTTCTAGGAAATCCTGAGGCCACTCTCCCGTGTCGTAAATCTTATTAAATAATTAATTTCGTGATCGCTTTTAGTCCTTGTGATCCTATGACTTTAAGTATCTCAGCCGGTATTCCATCGCTGCCCGTGGCTTTCCCCTTCTTTAGTTCTACTATCGCCTTTTCTACTTCGCTCTCCATAATACTTGGTCCTAAGTTGTCTTCTTCAATGTTTTCCTCATTTTCCAGTTCTATTTTTGCCGCTCCTGCCTGTATGCTGTATAATTCCTTAATGTATTCTTCCCATACCTGTGCTACATCCTTTGTTTCTGAGACTATCTTCCCATCCGTATTCATAATTCCTTTACCACAAATTCCATTAGACTTCTTATCTTCTAATTCCAGTGCCCTAGCGTACATCATATCGTACCGTCCTAACTACTCCATTTGTTCTATTTCATCACATTTTCCTTTTATCCAATTTTCTCTAGCTTTATCTGTTACCCTTCTCAACTCATTGTTTATACGCCTATAGTTGGCTCTACCTTCTTCACTGTTAACGTTTTTCCATTTTCGTCTCTCATCCATTTTCTCCAGCATTTCCTTCGTGATCCATGGTTTTCTGATTTTCTTCTCTTGTTTTCCAATCTCTTTATCCAAGGTATCCTTGATACTGGTTTTAATTTCATCCCATTCTATATCAATGGTCTTCGGTTTGTTTTCCAACTTTCTTAGGTTATCTTCTAACTTCATGCTGACTACATCCTGCCTTTCTTTCAGTTTTTCTAGGTCCCAGGTCTGTCTTTCTCTTCTCGTTTTTCTTATTTGTTTGAGCTTTGTACTTACGTCAAGTATTAGAAGGCTGTGATCTGAATCAATGTCTGCTCCTTGCAATGCCTTGGCGTTCTTTATGCTGTTCCTGAATCTTTGTTTTACAAGGATGTAATCTATTTGGCATCTCATTCTATCTCCTGGGCTTTTCCATGTGTATAACCTTCGTTTATGGTTTTTGAACCATGTATTAGTCACTACAAGGTCATTATTGATGCAGAATTCTACGAGTTTCTCCCCTCCTTGATTTCTCTTCCCAAGTCCGTATTGCCCGACAACATTTTCTTCCTGTAATTCTCCGACTATGCTGTTCCAATCTCCCATTATTATGCAGTTTACCTTTCCTCTTCCGTCTTCTTCGTAAATTTCATTAATTTGCTCATAGATCTCATCTATTTCTTCATCGTCATGAGCTGACGTTGGCATATATACCTGGATTATCGGCATGTCCACTGGGACTGCTTTTAGCTTTATTGCCATCAGTCTATCATTCGTTGCTATTATCTTTGTCACGCTTTTCATCATATCTTTCCTAAGTACCAGAGCTACTCCCCTTTCCCCACTATTTCCTCCAGAATAAACTACAGTGAATTCTTCCGAGTCGAACTGTCCTTCTCCCTCCCATCTAGTTTCGCTTAGCCCTATAATGTCAACTCTATTTCTTCTCATTTCTTCTTTCAAGTTCTCTAACTTTCCTGCCTTTCTCATAGTTCTTACGTTCCAAGTCCCTATTCGTAATTTACTTTCGACAAATGTTTTCCTCAAGGCAGTCCCCGCCCGGAGATCTGATTGGGGGAATATTTTACCTCCGGATTGTTTTACCTCGAGAGAACTCATATTGTCCAACCATATAATCTTTACTAGGGATTGTAATGTGGTAGTTTCCCTCTTGCTTTCCACATCGCAGTACTGTAGCCGTTCAAATCGTCCTGATCACGCCTACAGCTGTACTGGATATAGACCCAACCAACATCATTTGTTTTCGGCTCTATACCATACTGACAGTACTGTTGCCTACAGCCAGGCACTGATGATAGTTTTTTTTAATAAAACCTCCATTCGAGGGGTTTGAACACCCAAACTTTGCAATAGAAAGCCGACACGCTAACCACTACACCACCAGTGCATATATATATATATATATATATATATATATATATATATATATATATATATATATATATATATATATATATATATATATATATATATATATATATATATATATATATATATATTTACTTTCGACAAATGTTTACGGTATGGAAATAAATACAGAAAAATCCAAGGTCATTCGAATATCGGGTAAAGAAGAGAATCTGAACATAACTATTGGGGGAAAGCCATTAGAACAAGTTTCAGAATATAAATACCTTGGAAGTATCATAACACGGGAGGCAAAATGTACGGATGAGATCAAAACTAGAATAGGAAAAGCAAAAGCGGCTTTCAGGAGAAAGAAACAACTACTTACAGGGAATATAAGGGAAGATACCCGCAAGAAGTTGATAAAATGCTACGTATGGAGTATAGCATTGTATGGGGCAGAAACATGGACGCTAAGAAAAAATGACATCAAATACTTGGAAAGCTTTGAAATGTGGACTTGGAGGAGAATGCTGAAGATAAAATGGACAGATAGGATGAAAAACGATGAAGTGCTACGAAGAATAGGAGAGAAGCAAATGATTATGCAGACTATCAGAAAGAGGAAGGCTAACTGGGTTGGACATTACATGAGGAGAGAGAGTATGATTAAAGATGTGTTAGAAGGAAAACTAGATGGGAAAAGGGAAAGAGGTAGGAAAAGGTATCAGCTGATAGACGATTTGAAAGGGAAAGAGAGTTATCAAGATATGAAGAGGACAGCGGAAAATAGGAGTACATGGAGAACCAGGTTTAACCATGAATAATCACGGACCTGTCTACGGACAGACTACCTATGATGATGATGATATATATATATATATATATATATATATATATATATATATATATATATATATATATATATATATATATGGATGTCAACAAGGTGTTGGGATGAGGAAACCCAGTGAGCACTCACCAATCAGACGACTTCAGGTTGGCGAGGCCCCGGGGATGTCGAAGCGACACACGTAAAATAACACAAAAACACAGAAACATCACAAACGTAAAGCTTTCGGAACTACTCCTTCTTCAGCTTCGCTTCGACATCCCCGGGGCCTCGCCAACCTGAAGTCGTCTGATTGGTGAGTGCTCACTGGGTTTCCTCATCCCAACACCTTGTTGACATCCATATATTCATTTTACCTTTCCTTTTCCGTAAGTTGTTATATATATATATATATATATATATATATATATATATATATATATATATATATGTATGTATGTGTGCATGTCATTCAGAGATAAAAGGAAGTAGCAATGACTATAAATGTAAGAAAAGGACAACCAATTAGCCAAGTAGGAGAAAGAACATACAACAAAAAATCAGGTGCACTTTACTATGCAATCTACAAGAGGATGTTGGCGAATGAACTATGTTTTACTACAGTTTAAAATATACCCAATGATAGTATGAGTTAAATGTATTAAATAAAGGAAAAGTTTGCAGTTGAAAATGATGAAAATGTATCGAGAATGAGTAAAATATTGCTTTTTAGTTGAAATCCTAATGAAATAGACATTTAAAAAACAAACAACATTGGTCATATGTCTCAAATTATGTTAATTGCCCTGTGAGAGACTTAGTAAAAACAAGATTAAGTCGAGACTAAAAATAAGTATTGTTTTGCAATAGTAGCAAATACAAAACTGATTGAAAAATAATGCAAAAAATGAAGATGATAACTGCATGTAAGTAAAATGCCAACCTAAGCTAACAAATCTTTTTGAATTTAATTTAGTATTAAAGTACTGAAGAGTAATTTGTTAACTTTGAAGTTTGTAAGACATTAATTCATCATATTACGTATAAAATATTCAATGATTTTTTAAAAATAAAATTTGTCCAGCTAAATAGTCTTTACTCAATGAAAGAGGCATCCAATTATAATTTTATTTAAATCTAATAATACATCACTTGAATAAGTAGATATACCTAAGGAACTGAATTATTCATACAATTTCATATGATCATAACTTCAAATGATCTGGACTTATGTTGCACATCTTCATTTTGTGGCATAAAGATAATGACAAAAAAATTTCTGAAATATCTCTGTGCAAATTACTAGTTCCAATGCTTGCTTGTTTAACAATGGAAATTTGAAGATTAATAATAGTCTAAAAAGATGTTTGTATAATATCGAACTTCTTTTGAAGAACACAATCATGATAATGGAGTCAAATACTTAAAAAGAATTTGTGGAAAGGACACAAAGAAATAAACATCTATGAATACGTGAAATGAAATATTCATACGGTAAATGACTGAAATCATTTCTGTTAAATCAAATCCAAGCAGCACATGAAATATAAAATATAAGCAAACCAAAATTAACAATAAGAAAAAATATTTTTAATAACTTTGGCTAATTCCACATGAATGAGAAACACAACCGGTTTCAATGAATAATCTCTCTCCTTTAACCAATCTCCTCCTCCTCCATATTCTCACCTCTCTTGTTGGAATATATTGCTCATTTTTTTAATGTCTGTTACCTGATCATGGTTATTATTCAATGAAACCGGCCGTGTTTCTCATTCATGTCGAATTAGGCCAAGTTATTATTAAAAATATTTTTCTTATTGTTAATTTTGGTTTGATTATGAAATTTCATTAAGTCTCGGCCTCATCCATTAACTTTATAAAATATAAGATTTAATGAGTCTATATACGCAAAAGGTGTCAAAAAACTACCACTGAACCTTATTGAATACAGAATGAAAATATTTCCAGTTTTCCTTTGCATAGTGCATGTACTTCAATGGCAGAAATGAGGTTTCTCACTCAAATAACAATAAGAATTAATTTTGGTTATGATATCCTTAGTTTTAAAAGGCAGAACAACTTGCCAAAGTCACATTTAATTAGGGGGAATCTTAAGATTATGAAATGAAGTGCTATGTAATTCATACATGAAAAATGCTGCCAATGATTATTGGAAAAGCCTCTAAATGACCGATGAAACCTTTACAAATAAGTCAACATTTTATCACTTCCTGCTATATGGTATCACTACGATGAAATTAGTTCCACCTTCAGGGCAAAATCGAAATTTTCTAAAACACGAATCTACCCTTTTGATCTAAAAACGCAGTTATCTGACAGTAAATATAAATACGAATGAATATAAAAGGCTTTAATAACAGCCTATAAATGTTTTTATATACTTCTGATAACTAAAATTTGAACTCGACATGAATAATTTTATATTTATCAGTATATAATATTTTGTTGATAATGTAACAAGAAACAGATTCAAATTAGATTAATCAATTAAAAAACCAACAAAAAAAACAAAATTTCATTGAAACACGGGATAACAATGAATTACCAGCGGCTAAAATTGATTGCAAATTCTGCTCGAATTGGGAGGTGGCTTGTTTAATGAATTCTTCTGTCCACATATTTCCAAGTGAGTTTGCATCACACTTCGGAACATCCTTTTTATCATCGGCCGGCTTTGCAGATGCTTCTGGTGATTTTGCTGTACTATCAAAGTCTTCTAAAGCGCCTAAAAATAAATTTTTGTACCATTATTAAGATTCAAACAAAGATGTGCTGAATTCAAAATTTAAACTTCGGCTTACTATCCAATAAATCTCGCAACTCTTCATCCTGTACGGCAGATTTTTCCCCTACACTTGCTTTTTTCGAGTCCATCACTTGATCTTTCCCCGATGCCATTCTATTTGTAGAATAATTAAATGCCAATTTCAAGAATGTTTTGAGCACATTCACTACACCATAACAACAATAAATACTAGTTTACTTTTGTTAGTCAAATTTTTCACACTTACTGAAAAATAAATTAAATAAGGATTATCACATAAACAAATATATTTAACCAAATACGACAAAAATTTCAAACACAACAGAATAGCATATTTAACATGCCTGCATTTCCAACATGCAAACAGCTGCTGTGCGGAATTCGAAACGAGAACGATGTTTGTAATCTGTAACGTAATTGTGAGTCAACTTGAGAAATTATTCCAACAATACTAGTCACAATGGATTTATCGAAAATAAAAAATGATAAAAAGCTGTATTTATGTCGCTGGTATTTTCATGGTATGCAAACAGTATTATTTTGAATAATTGTGGCTTATCAAGCTTAATTTGCGAAGATATACGGAAAAGGTGAATATTTTGGGTAAAAAAACTCCATTTTCTTTTTTAGCTGGATTCCTTTTGCTGCCGTTTTTGTGGTGTATTAATGCGATTTGGTTTTTTGCCGAGGCATTTTGGAAACCACCTTATGAGGAACAAAAACAAATTAAAAAGTGTTAGTATTACATGCTTCACTATTTTTTAAGCGTAGTTGCTTTATTGAGAATTTTGTTAATCATTTCTAACTTTTATAGATGTCATACTATCGGCCTCGGGAGCTCTAATTTGGATAGTCGCCCTTATTGCTTGGATCGTCATTTTCCAGACCCATAGAGCTGAATGGGGTGCTATGGCCGATAGAATGTCTTTCATTATTCCTACTGGGATACCATGATGGAGAATCAAATCATTTCTCTGACAACTTATTTCCGTTGGTTACAGTAAAATATACCCATCATCGGCCTGTGTGGATGAAATTGTAATATAGCATATAAAACAAGGAAATAATTTATTTTTGTGTGTTTTGGATATTAAATAATTTTTAAATTTGGATTTTACCGAGTTACTGTTTGAGATTTAATATAATAAGAACTGGATTTTAAATTTCGTCTACGGTTGGAACATTTTTACCGATTATTATTATTATGCTTATTATTATGTTGTTAGATACTACTATTATTCATATATTAAATTACCTAATGGGATGTATTATCATCTTTTCTTTGCCAATCAAAAATGCTTCTGTTCATTATGGATAAAAAGGAAGATTGTAATGTTTTATGGCAGGGTTAGTAGATCTCCATATTATGTTCTTTGTAGTAGCGCCTAATTGTTTACTTCGTCATGTTTTTCGAGTGACCAACTTTTATTTAAAATGACAACTATTTTGAAAAGAAAAGCCCTCTCTGCTTGTTGAAAATTATTTAAACCTTTGTTAATTTAAAAAGATAAAATGACCTCTTTGTATGGTTAGTTTTCTTCATTAGGTTTTTCTCGGTTATGGTAATTTATACACAGATTGGTTAAAATAGGATGTCCCTCTATATACCAGATATTGATAGCTCTGACCAGTTGATCCTATTTATATTATGTGAAGTTTTAAACATCTAATCTAGTTGTTTTGGCTAAAGGAGTATTTCACCTTTGTTAGTCTTGGCCAAAGTTATTGAGCTACTATCAATTATCTAATTATTTAAAAAAATAAAATTTAGACTAACTCTTTATTTTATAGTTAGGCATACATAACAAAAAGTTTAAAAAATTCCATATTGCTGTCAGTTTTCTTTCTCAGAATTTGGTCACCCTAGTGTAATGGCACATTGACCTGAAGAAACACCTGTAATGCCCAAGCAATTTAAAGATGTATCTCTATTTGGAAACAATTCTTGTATAATTCAGTTTCTAATGTAGTGCTGACTAGTATTACTTGTGATTTTCTTACAAAAGATAAAAATTCAAGTCCAAGTGTATCAATGCTTGCCTTAAGAAAAGCATGTGAATCAAAGCAGGGCATTTCAGTTATTATCTAATAGATTGAAATGACATGTAAAGATATATTTTGGGCAAACTAATGTCCATATCAATTGTTGAGTTTTGTGGCTGATATACATACTTCAAATCCTCCAGAATAAAAATTGGCACAGAATCCAAAAAATGTGCCTTTTCAGATTGGTTACAGCGAGATGTTTATTTAATGTGATCACTTTCCACAATATTGCCTCAGTTGAGCTCTTTACATTCATTTGTAAACATAATGGCAATAATCAAAGTTTATATTCCTAGCCGTGGTTTAATACAGGGTTTCTCAAACTGTGTTCCGCGGAACCCAAGGGTTCCGCGAAAGCTTCACGGGGTTCCATTAAATAATAAGAATGAGAGTCCAAGGGTTCCGTGACTTCAGTTAGTTTGGGAAACCATGGTTTAGTATATTACAAATTTTAAGTCTAAAAGTAAAATCTCAACATTTACAGCAACTTTTTAAAACCCTTTAAATGCTCTTGTTGACTACATCTATAACTTCAGCCTCTTTACTGTGCTAACCCAATGTCAACAGCCAATTACTGTTATACATATACTGTGGGGGGATAAGAATGATTGAAGGAGTTTCTATTATACTTTTGATTAAGCTGTAGTAACATTTGCATACCTTGTATATGTGAGTTTGGTTTCAACTAATGTTTTTTTCTGTAATTCAGAAAATATTTACAGGCTAATTTTACAGTGTACTACTGTAGCTACTATTGGGTCACTAACCTCTCAGGGTTAATATATTTCACTTGAATGCCCATTGCAGCTATGCTTGCAATTAATTTGTAGTTACAATTTACCAGAAGAAAATTTACCAAGAAACTGAGAATTTTATCAGGTAGGAAGACTGAGAGAAAAAAATAGCTAAAACTTGACCAAAAATAAAGAAATTCATCAACATTCATAAGTATACTTATAATTGTGTTCCTGTGTCCTTAAACCTCGGTATAAATTTTGTATTAGAAAAAAAAACATTTTTAGTTTTGCTTTCAAAACTTGATCAACTCTCTCATAGATTGCATTTTTAGAACTATATATTTTCACTTACAAGCAGCATCTGCTTAACAAACTTCCGTTTAGTGTACATCTGTCAATTCATATATTGTATAATGCTACCATATGTACATATTATACGTACATTCAGTGCTATAGTGGAGGGTACACGGTGGTATATGCCATAAGCCCTCTGCTTTTTTTCGAATAAATAGGGTATACCCTCTGCTTTTTCAAACAAATTGTGTATACCCTTGCGTTATGAGAAATTATACAGGTTGATTGAAAAAAAACAGCTAATTACTCTTTTCGTGGCCCCAAATATTGAAGCTGCACCTGCAATTCTTGAAAATCTGCAACCCACAAAGAGATTTAATACCAATATTCTAATACTACTTTTGTTTCAACCAGATTTAAAACAAATATTGTTTACTATTTTTTAATTTTTTATATCACTAAAGTATAACAACAAAATTTTGAAAGAAATCCAAAGTAAGCTCATAAGTTTTCTCCTGCCATCGTAACATTATAGTCATGTACTTTGCTCTTAAAAAACACGGTAAGAGCCCCCTTGAAAGCAGTGTGGATAATGTACTCGGGCAGACTATATTGTCTGGCATGTCGCCACGTATATGCTGTTGCTGCATGATATACAGTCTCATCTTGACTGATTAGATTATACTTATGCTTTTATATTTAACAATTTGAATAAAATTTTTAGTCGTAGTGGGTGATAAATGCCTGGAAACAGCAACTCCTCAAATAATTCCCAAATCACCATCAAAATCAATTCCCAAGTCTACAGAATTTCCAGCTAAATCCCTTTTAAAATCCTCTTGTATCAGCCCTCCTTCCTCTTGCCAATAGTTTTTCTTCTCACATTAATATATGTCCCATAATCTACGATTACAATACTAAGCACTGTAACATAAACAATTTTTCAACAATGTCAGTAAATAACATCAATTTAATTATGAAGTAATAATATCATTCATTGTGTGCTTGTACTTCGAAAATTGGATGTTATTGAGACAGAAAGTGCCAGGGGTGAAGAGGAGGGGAACCTCAAAGCAATGTACCAAATGGGCAACATTGTGGTTACCCATGACAAGGAATGATTTTTACAACAAAAAAATTAAATTTTTGTTCAAAATGAATTTTTTGACCAATTTGATACCTCATGGAAATTTGGTGGTTTGAAAATGCTGGAAAGTTTTCTTCGGTTCCCATATTTGTATGGTGATTCTCAGTAATTTAAAATGCAATTGAAACTTATGCTTCATTGCTTTTCATTAATGTAAATCCCTTTCAATATTGTATTCAAAGGCTTCATACATATGTATGTAATGATGTTGACAGGTGACAAATAGATTTTAGAATTCTTGATTTTTTATAAGTTGCATGCACATCATGACATGATGACATCCAAATTTCATGTGTCATTGATCTTTTATTGTAAAATCTGTAATTTTAAGATGAATTTCTTACCTTCTAGTTTGAAATATAAAACTTGCTAAAAAAAATTATTTTTATAATCAAGCCCATTTTCTAATAAAAAATATTCTAAATATTACAGTATATCGTTTAAAATTTTTTTAAATACACCTTTAACCCTTTAAAGCAACATTTCTCAATTAGGTAGTTGGGTCATGAAAAACTTGTGTGGGAATGATATCCTAGCTTAGAAATTTAAGTTTGTAAAAAATATTTTTTCTGTAAAACTACATTAAAACTTTCAAATAAAAATTTAAGCCAAAAATGGCTACAGAACATAAAAATTAACAAGATGATCCAAATGGAACTTATGATGCCTACTTTACAATATGGTGCAGCAATTATGTACTTATATTGACTTTAATAGCTTTAAAATCACCACAGATAATTTACCGGTATAAAATATAAATACATTCAAACAGAAACTAAATTGATCATGTGTATTTGTGTGGCAAAAATAACACGTGTATGTACTGGACTATACCAAATCCGAGTCCAACAATAGTCGTTGCAATGGAATCACTCATAATGGGTGATAAAAACTGCATAAATGCCAGTATTTATGCAAAATTCAAAGTAATATGATCGATAAGCAACATTCTACGATATAAATTAGAATCTCCATTCCTTTCCACACAGAATAGTACAAATCCTGCACCGATATTGCAATTCTAAGACATTTTAATGTGCAAGAGAAAACTACCCTGCATGATGGGTTTCAGATTTTTCATCTAATTTAAATGGGAAAGATAGTTCCTGGAATCGAACCTAGGACATTCAATCTTAACAACAAAAACTATTCTTTGGAGCTCATCCCCAGCAGCTAGAGATTTCTACCAAATTTCATGAAAATCGGTCTATTGGTGCAAAAGTTAATAGGGGGGACAGACAGACAATGAAGAAACTATGTGCCTATTACCATACTGGAAAGTAGGCTAAAAATGGTGAAACAGCAAAAGTTCTACTAATGTAGGGTGACCAGATGTACTGCAATTGGCAGGGTAGTCCTGCTTTTTGTGATATTCTCCTGCAAAAAATGGAATACTGCTATGCCCTCCAGTTTTTCTCTTTGTTCTGCAATGTACATATTGCAATTTTACAATGAAGTCCAGAAGAAAATTTGGCTAAAATATACCTAATATAAATACTATGGCTTTTACTTGTGGACTGAGACTTTTTAAAAGTATGTGCTTTCTAGGATAACGTTGAAGGAGAAAATAAATTTTGAGGAATTACAAAATTCAGTTTTCTACATAAAAGAAATGTTTTAAATTGATATGGTTGATAATAATCTATTTGATGAAATATTTATTATGATTATACAAAATTAATGAATGGAATTCCGGTGAAGTTGAAACTGATAAAAGATTGTTAGAATTTAAAAAATTATGAAAAGCTGTGTGCAAATGAAAAATCTTAGTTGAATTTTCAATGTCTACCCAGGGGGAACGATAGCATGGAGAGAATATTTTTGCTCATGAACAACATTTGGAGTGATGAAAAATTAATAATTACATTTGAAATGTTAGCAGTCATAGAGAATATAAAATCCAACATGGAATATTCTTGTTCAGAGTTCGACGATATTCTTGAGAAAAAAGATAATTTGTTAAAGAAAATTCACAGTAATGAAAAGTACACATTTAAAAAATAAATTTTAATGTAGGCAATTACTTTTTATTTTACATTTCTTAAAAAATACAACTTATAATTATGTGAAATAAATTATTTTTTTTAGTTCATTAAAGTTTATGAATTAAAAAAATTGGCCTTTTTTATATCTTGGACCTGGTGAGCTTACACTAATGTGATGAGTTTTTTTACATTATGGTATGTCAACTGAAATGAAAAAGAATGATAATACATGTGCAGCCCCTTGATAGAGCACTAGTCACATTAGTGTTAGAGCCAGGTGCATAACATGTTAGTTAAAAAAGTCTGGTCACCTTACCTTAAATAACAGAGACAAAAAATTGCCATTTCTTGTTAAAAACTATTAACTAAACTCTTGAAAAAATTTTGATCCCAGAAAATTTCCTATGGGATGTATACTACTCATTAATGAAAAAAATGGTGGATAACACACCAAAGAATTTTGAAAAACTAGGAAGATCTGAAATAGTGAACCCAAAGAGGTAGGCAACCAGGCATATCCCCTCATCCAAAAATTCCAATCAATCTCAATGAAATAATAGGAAATACAAACATCTAATGAAAATGTCCATGATCTAAGACAGGCATGTCGAATTGGCAACCTTTGGACCACATGCACTCTTTCTGTGCCTTAGTGTGGCCTGAATGCAAATTTTTGTCTCAACTAAATTGTTTCAGATTTTACATAAATACATACTTTCTTTTGTGAAAAGGGGATGACATTTTTTCTTAGTTGTTTAGGTACAATAGAATGCAATTTCTAAATTATTGCTTTTTTCAAAACGGGTGTCAAATCTTCTAGAAATTCTATTTTTACGAACTCTGGCTCTCATTAAATAACTGTAATCCTAATGTGGCCCTTCCATAATATCTATTGCTTTACTGTGGCCTTAATGCTTCTTCAAGTTTGACATGCTTAATCTGAGGTATCCAAATTATATCTGCCCAGGATCATGATCAACCCTAGAGCCTGGTATGTCATTTAAAAAATGGGTTGGGATTAACACAACTTTTGCTAAATGACTTTATATTCGTGGATCTTAATTGTGAAGTCTCTGCGAATCCTGTAATTTTGACATTGATTTTAAATGTATTTCAACAATCACTCCAGAAAACTAATTTTTTGAATGGCCCCTTTTTCCTTCAACACTTTATGTAAACATATTTGGCTGTCTTAAGCCATGAGTCTATGGTATCAGATGAGACTTGGATTGATTGAAGGACAGTACATATGTTTATATTCTACTTATGAGAGTGAGGCAGAAGAAGATGTCTTTTTAAGGGGTGTCAGAGGATGAGGGTTCTGAAAGAAGTTCTTAGGGAATGAGAGAAACCAAGAACTACAGAATAAAGCAGCCTTAAACTTCCTAAAATCCTTTTCTCACATTTAGGAGATAAGTTTTGCCCTGGCTAGATGGTGTTTGCATTCTTAGGTAAGGTTAGCTTCCAATTTATTTGTCACTATTAGTTTATTAATTCCACTTTATATCCTAATTTTATCTGATTATGCAGTGAAAATGTATATTGTTTTTATGTAGACAGTAACAATACTGGTAATCTCCAAAATTTTACTGTAAAACTATTTTTATAATTACTCGTTTTCTTGGCTTTGGTGGACGAGAACTAATAAGAAAACTTACTTTATTTTCTGATGACCATTTTTGTGAGTGAATACAATGCTGAAAGTTTGAGCTTAAGTCAAACTCAATTGAATCAAATCAGTTATTGGATGGACATGGTAAAATTATGTATCGTAAAGCTGGGCTTGAGTCAACCATCCTAGATTTCATTATTCTTAGGAAAATTCATTTCCGTCCACTATTAAAATATTGGATCGAAATACAAGACGCTGAGACAAAATTTTTGAAATAAAGTAGTCCCTTGATTTTCATGGTTTTACTTATCATGCAGAAATTATTGCTGCAATTTTCAATGTTTCTAGAAAGTAAATTTCTTTTTTTACATCCCTGTACTACATCACATACTGATTGCTCACTAAAGCCCATGAAATGCAATGCAATTTCCTCTCAATAGCAAAACAAGTACAACAAAAGTAGTGATGCAGAGAAGGGGAGGAACGGTAAGCAAGATGTTTACCTGATACTTGACTCTCAGTCTGTCTTTGTTTCCCTATCTATTTGCACACATGTAGTTAACTGTAGTTTCTATAATCTTTTTGCAATTACCTACATAAACCAATCTGGTGAAAACAAATGGACGATTAGATATTTTAGTGGCATGCCGAAAATAGTTATAAAAACAGTTGTGTCAAAAAACTCAGTTCAGTGACGAGGCTTAGCGTTTATTTCCAGAATGTGCATGGTTTAAGAACAAAACTTAATCAGTTAAGATTAGCTATTTCTCATACTTTGGATTTTTATTTTATTACTGAAACTTGCCTGTGTGATGTAATTGACACTAATGAACTTGGACTAACTCCAAAATATAATGTCTATAGGACTGACAGATCTATTGCTACTAGTGATAAACAACTGGGTGGAGGGGTATTGATTGGTGAATAATAAATTTAATTCCTTTAAAATTGAGGTTGAGTACACCGATATTGTACACATCTTTTTAGCTTTAAAATGCTCTACATTAATTATAATTTTGGTTTGTGTGTATATTCTCCCTGGTAGTTCCCCCAAGGTTTATGAAGATCAATGTAAAGAACTTGAACGAATCTATTTGTTATATCCTGGTGCTTACTTTACTATTTGTGGTGACTATAATCTATCTTGTCTTTTTTGGTACGTATATGCAAGGTGTCATCTGATGATATTTTGAAAAAGTTAAAATCTGTTGATATTAAAAAAGGTCCAGGTCCTGACAACATTCCTCCACATTTGATTAAAGAATGTTCTAGTGTATTATGTTTTCCACTACACATACTTTTTAATCTGTCACTTTCTTCAGGTGTATTTCCAAGCTATTGGAAAATAAGTCACGTTATTCCAATTTATAAAAAAGGCAAAAAATCTGTTATTACTAATTATCGACCTGTCTATTCTATCATGCCTTTCTAAATTGTTCGAAAGCTTAGTTCTTGATATGCTAACTCCACTTTTAAAAGACATTATCATTGATCAACAACATGGGTTTATGGCAAATTGTTCTACTGTCACCAATTTATTAGTTTTTGAGGAAAATATTTATAGTGCTTTAAATAATAATTTGCAAGTCGATGCTGTTTATACAGATTTTAGTAAGGCTTTTGACAGGGCCGTGCAAAGGTACTTGTGGGGCCCGGATGCAAAAGGGGTTAAGGGGCCTCATTTATTTATTAAGTATTAATTATTACAATTATTTTAATATTATTAAAATATAATTATTACAATATTGTTATGTTTTGATTAAGAGTCAAAACAAAACAATCACCTCTAATAGACATTATTAAATTTTATCATCAACTTGACACAAAAAGGGAATTTACACAAATATGTTTTATGTATTTTAATATTATTATATTTTGATAAATAGTCAAAACAAAACAATCACCTATAATAAGAATATTAAATGTTATCATCAACTTGACACAAAAAGGGAATTTACACAAATATGTTTTATGTATTTTAATATTATTATATTTTGATAAATAGTCAAAACAAAACAATCACCTATAATATACATATTAAATGTTATCATCAACTTGACACAGAGGGAATTTACACAAATATGTTTTATAAATATGTTTCTGTGTTCTTTTATGTGTGTCGCTTCGACATCCCCGGGGCCTCGCCAACCTGAAGTCGTCTGATTGGTGAGTGTTCACTGGATTTCCTCATCCCAACACCTTGTTGACATCCATATATCCTTAATATTATTATATTTTGATAAATAGTCAAACAATTTTTTAAAAACATTTCAAATTCTATGCTCCCTCGATTGGGGCCTGCTAGATCGGGGGCCCTGGTGCGGCACATCCAATGCACCCCCCATTTGCATGGCCCTGGCTTTTGATACAGTGGACCATGGCTCGTCGATTAATAAATTAGAAACTGTAGGCATCAGTGGTACCATGCTGTCTTGGCTACATAGTTATTTAGTTGGTAGACATCAATATGTTAAATTTAAATCCTTTTCTTCATATGCATTTGACGTGACATCAGGAGTCCCCCAGGGCACCCACTTAGGGCCATTATTATTTAATATCTTTGTTAATAATATAGTTAATTGTGCAAAACATAAATATACTTCTCTTTGCAGATGACTTAAAAATTTATAAAATGGTACATTCCTCTAGTGATTGTGATATTTTACAATTGGCTGTGAATAACTTATTCAGATGGTGTACTGACAACAAAATGCAATTGAATATCTCTAAATGTCATGTCATCACCTTTCATAAATGCAAATATCCTGTTTTAGAACTTTATTTTATAAATGATACAGCACTTAATAGAGTTAACGAAATTAGGGATTTGGGTGTGTTTTGATTCTTTATTTATGTTTTCTAGCCATATTAATTCTGTTGTAAAGAAGGGATTACAAATGCTTGGATTTATTTCAAGGAATACTAGCATGTTCTGAAATGTCACTTCTTTAAAGATACTCGATTATTCCTGGTAAGATCCCATTTAGAATATGCTTCACCTGCATGGTCACCATATTACCAAAGCAATTCTCACTCAATTGAGAAAGTTCAGCATAAGTTTTTAAGGCTGGTTAATTTCAAACTCAGGTATTGCACATCTGACATACATTCTCAACACCTTCTTTCTAGTTTCAACTTAAAAACACTACATTTCTGTTGAGAAATCTCTGATATTGTAACATTACTAAAAATAGTAAATTCCACTTATGATTGCCCTCATCTATTATCATTAATACAGTTTCCCATACCATCTTATAATACTAAATCCACAGATATATTTTTTAACAATGCCTGTACTACAAACTATATATACAACTCACCAATAAACCGCCTTCAATGTTTAGGTAATTTGTTTTTATCTCATAATTCTTTAGACATTTTTGAAACTACTGTTATACAATCAAGGCAATCCCTGAGTCTGTAGTAATTGTGTGTTCTGGTCATATTTTACGCAAGTTATAATATATATATTTTATGTATTATTTAAATTAGGTATGTTTTACTTATGTATGTACTGTAACATTTATGAATCAGGTATGCATACTTTATGCATTATTACGTATGTATTATACATGTACTGTTGTTCTATCTTATACTGTAATTTGGGTTATTACACGTACTGATTTATTAAAAATAAAATATTAAAAAAATATTGTGATTCAAGTATGGGCTCAGGAATCTGTGACCATGGTTAAGACAGCTGACCTCCTTGACCCTATCTATCAACCAATAAATGTACAAGTAGTCCAAACCAGGACTAATGCAGGCTGGTTTCCCAAAGTTGACATCTCGAATTGATTACTTATATTGACAGGAAATGTTTCAGTATGTGTTAGTCATTCCAAGGAATTCTCATACCATAAATACCATTTGTAATTCGTAGTTTATCAATGATGGAGAAAAATTGGAAAACAAATTAATGAAGCATTATCAGGTTTAAAATACTAAAAGTAACGTCAAAATCTCTTTCTGACATTTTATTTTGCATGTAATTTTTTTAAATAAACGAATTTAATAAATGTTACAGTCTATATGGTAATAGGTATGTATGGATCAACTGTCCATTGCTGAAGGGTAGTCAAGTGGAAAAGAAAATAATCCAATTATTCACTCGTCTATGCTCAAGCCAAGTTCGGTAATAATCGTCTCCAAGCCAACAATCCAATAAAATGCGATTTAAAACACAAAAAAACGGTTTTAGTAGAAATTCAAGACAATGTGATCAATTATCAAAATTCGGTGATAAGAATAAGAATCTACATTCTTTTCCCCTTAGAAAAGTACAAACCACGCTTTGATGTCAGAATTTTAAGATATTTTAAAGTATTAAAGAAAACATCTCTACATGATGGATTTGAGACTTCCTATATAAAACAAATAGGGAAAAACGTTCCTGGAATCGAACCCGGGACTTCAATGTTCACCAAATAAAATATAGCCCGGAGGTGGGCTCTGGCAGCACGAGCCTCAAACCAAGTTTCATTGATGCAAAAGTTGTTAGCAAGGGGACACACACACATACAGGATCATTTCACCAGCCTAAAAATGTAATATTAATTTTTAAAATTATAAATATCTATTATTACTATACAAAAATTAATTTTATTCTAAATATACTCAAACAAAACAATAAAAAAATGCTGCCTTTGCAACCTCCCAAAAGGTCCCCCAGATTGGGTATCAATGATTTAGATCTTTTGTATGATTACAATTTAATTTTAACTACATCAACAAATTGTTTGTACAGTAAATTCCTGATTATCCGGACTAATGAAGGATAGAAGAGGCACGTATAATTCAAAAACAAGGATAATAAAAAAATATTTCTTTTCCAATAGCATCACATACTACTCAACCCATTTTCACATATCATATAGTTTTCTTCTAACAAATAATCCATAATCTTGGCTTGATTTGTCATCAGCCAGATGGAAATTTATTCTCACTTGTGTATTTTAAGGCTACAGTCACACAAGCGATTTTTTCCCGAGTTCGGATGAGAAAAACTGGAAGTGAAATGCTCAGAAAACCTGGACACACAAGTAATTTTTTTATGTACGAGTTGAATGCAGAGTCTCACAACACCCTACAACCAACTATAGTGAGTTCCACCTCTAGAATTTGTTGTGATTATGTTGAATTTGTCATCTAAGTGAAATTATGATGCTTAATTTTCATAAATTTAATAATTGATAAATATAAATGTTAATCAAATACTCTGAAGAATTTAATAACATTATTCTTTCCTCAAATTTATTTCTGAAGAAATGAAAAAGTCGGTCTGAAGGGAAACTTTTCCCTAATTTATTACAAGAGGAGCATCAAGCAAACAAAATGCATAGAAATATTGAACTTTTTTTTCGAATAGACTCCATACTAATAAAATTTTAAGTTCACATGATATGAATGTATAAACAAAAGCATGGTATGTGCTTTCTGAGAAACAAACCGGTGGTTGAGTCAAGGTGATATCACATCCTACTACCCCCATGCAAGGAGATAATTAATCAAATCAGGCGTGACTGTGAAAGTAGGTAATATTATTCATATTAAATAAACACTTAGTACTTTAAATTGATGGAATGAAATGATTATAAGATCCTAAGCAGATAGGCATTAGCTGTAAGGTTGGGAATAATTTTTTTTCTCGTTTCAAAATTATTCCCAACTTAGTACTTTTCCACAGTTTTTTATTTTTGGTGACTGGTTTTCATGTGATATGGCTTCATCTGCCTTTATAAAAAATAAAAAGACCGGTTTTGGATGTGATACAGCATCATCTGGCAAGGAGAAATGATGCAGAGGATTTTTAAGGAAATCCAGAGGTGGGTGGGGAAAGATAAGACAATCATTGGAAGAGTGGAGTGGAGAAGCATGGTTGGAAAAACCACACAGCTAAAATTAAACAGTTACCGACAAAAGAGATGTACAAAATGGGTTCCACAGCTGTAGGTGAAGGGTGGAGAGAGGCACCAGCAGGAGGACATGCAGGGAGGAGTAAGGGGAGGGAAAAGAAATATGGAGGCGTATATATTGGGATGAGAAGGAAGAGCATGTGTGCCGAGTTAATGGCTTGGCCTGGAGGGTAGGGGAAGGATGGGCTATAGGAAGGGACAAGGTAGTGAAAAGCAAAGGTAAAATATTGGGAAAAACATATTCATTCTCTAGATTGTCACACTTAAGTTAAAAATTTCTTACTGCTCCATTGCATATAATTTCCATCCTTTGGTTAACACGTAAAATTTCTGGCACAAATTCACTGTGATTATTTTTTTCAATCAGGTGTTTTACTAAGTGGGATGCAGGATCTTTGTTCTTGAAGCATCTCCTGTTGTTTTTTGGCGCATATGCCAAAGATGCCAGATGATGCTGTAACACGTGCAAAACTGGCCTCAAAAATAAAAAATTCTACACCGTGTGACCACCTAGACCTGCTTCCATTGGATCCATTCCCTGCATTTTTTCCCCATCCGAGTTTGCATTTGAAAAAATCACTTGTGTGGCTGTAATCTAAGAGAATTACCAGTCATCAAAAATGCAATTGTGAACTGGCCAGAGTTCAATGAATCATCCCCATATTTATCAATAAGCAACTTGTTTACCTGCAGGAGGTTGCTTAGACACAGAAATGCCATGAGCAGGCCAGGAAAAAATCCATAAATCCCAGCTCCTCTTTCTCTGAGAGATATATTGAATGACTCTTTACATATAAGTGAAAAAGGTCAATACTTTCCTGAATACCACGGTGCAGGAATGTATAAAATAACAAATTCATTAAAAAATGGAAAAAAGAAAAAATAATCATAAACGGATAATCCGCAAACCAGACAACCCACACACAGATAAACGAGAGTTACTGTATTACTTTCATTTATTGCAAGCATCAGACATCTCTAATCAATAACCGATGCATATTTGCTTGAACACCCCCTGAAAATTTACGATAAGGTTCAGTCTACCAAACAGTGAAATTATGAGAGCTCATAATGTTGCACACCAGTTATAACTGGAAATCAATGCAAATGAAATTTAAAGCAATCCTGAGATATTATTTTTCTATGATATATAATAAATGAAGTATATGAAAAATAAATTTCCTTTCATATGGCATTGATTATCATCTATGAAAATTTTATTCAGCCCCATTATACAAATATTTCCAATGCCACTGATATTTTCTTATGTCAATTATCATTGTCCCTCATTGTAAATTTCTAGAAGCAACACTGGTTTTCTTGGTAGTTCACTGCTGCCATAAAATTATTCCAATTTACATGAGTAACGCTATTAAATACCAGTTTAACAATTTAGAAAACCTAAATAGATAAGATAAGAAAATCCTAGTTTTAATGATTCAACGTGTTTTAAAATTGAAACTGAAGCATTCCTATTAAAAGATTTCAAAATAGTATTACAAAAAAATTTATTCCTTTTATCACATTAATTCATCAATATCCATTCATTTTTCGCAAAATGACAATGTTTTTGGTCTTAAAAGTTATATTTCAACTTATTTTATGTTTTAAACTATAAAAAATAAATTCACAGTTGGTTGTTGTTGTCTGTTTTTCATAAAATACAATACCTAAAAAGTTGAGAAAAGAACTACAAAAGATTTCTAAAACAAACACCACAAAGGCAAATTGTTCTATTAAAAGAATGTCAGCTGAGTAAAAGAGCATTTAAATAACAGCAATTTTGAAATGCAAACATGGAATGACTTGTTCTTCTGAATGAAGAAAAAGAGCTAAAGGAATAATGCCCATTTTGCATCCAAGCCTAAGTCCAAAACAGACAAAATCAAATAGTTTGTAAAAATATGGCTTGGAGAAGTATGATGCAAGCCTGAATATCAATATCATACATAAAAATTGAAACAAATATTTACAGAGTATTTCGTATATTCATAACAGACAAAATCAAGGAGCACTTAAGAGTTTTAAAACATATGGCTTTGAGAAATATGACTCAGGCCTGAATACTATAGATAAAATTAAATCAATAATATTTACCGAGTATTTTGTAAAATATTAGCATAATTAAGTGTACACTGTACACAATAAATTACTATGAGCAGCAAAAATACTCAATATTTATCCTATCATACATAAAATACAAAAATATTTACATCTTAATTCCAACAACGGAATTTTAATTATTTACAAAAATACAGACAGCCAATCAGCTATATTTCAGATGCCAGTATCTACTGTATACAAGTATTATAAACCTATTTGGATGTTAATAGGCTAATCAAAGACTATTTACAAAAATACAATATATTCAAACTTAGAAAATCTCTAAAAAGATGACCTCCTGTTTAAATAATACAGCTAGTCAACAACTCAAATGAGATATGACATTCTATAGAAAGAGATTTAGTCAACGTTAGGGTATAATAGCTTTTGATGGACAAAAATTCTATTCATGCATGAGATTTTGCCCAGCTATCCCTGATGTCTTCTCTTCTCTTTCGAAATTCTGATATTACAAGACGGACGAGTAACTGAAAAAAAGAACAAATGTTTTAATTAAAAGTTCTTTAAACTCATTAAAAGCAAAATATTGAGCAACAACTCATTATCTGAGCAAAGAAATGGGCATGAGATTATTTACATTTGGATTTGTTACTGTAAGTGCCTTTACCCAACAACATGTAAAAGTAAATAATCAAATGAAACTATCTCTACATCCCAAACCAATAAATATAAGATGAGATGACTTTTATTTAATAAACTGATTATATTTAGCTTTGTCAGCTTAGCATAATAAACAAAAAAAATAAAATGGTAACTTTTCACTCAAGTGTCTGAGATGGCAATTTATTTGCCACAGTTTGTATAGTGAAACAATTCCACCGAAGATGGGCAATTTTTGCATTAGATACATCATTTTGTATTAAAAATTACATAAAGCAGCAGATGTCTGATTATTGTCATCACCTGAATTATTCAATGCTATCATACAATCCAGTATTAAGAAAATTACACTATACGTTAAAGGTATTTCTACTATTCCTACATTTTCTGTTACTGACTTCCACTACAAAAACAATCATTACAAAAATCACCCATACAGAGTAGTGGTGCACTGAATATACACCTGAATGTTAAAATCAATATTCGGCCGAGGCTGAATATCACCATCATAGAATTAACTTCAAGAATGCAACAATAAATCTGAAATTTTATCAAAAAACCTTTTCATTTATTTAATTATTATTACAATTTTATGATTCAAGTATTAATACTCAAATTTAAGAAATTTTATACTATAGTGCAGGAACAATAATTTCTCTGCATTGTCTGCTGCCAGACTGCTCCTGTGGGCACTGTACTGAACACTTGCAATACTAGAAAGACACTCACTTTCAACAGAGGTTGGAGGAGGAGCAAGATATTTCTGTGTAAGCTTTGCCAGTGTAGGATACTGCAGCTTTCGTGTTTGCTATCCAGTTGTTGGACATAATTTTCTTTCTAACAGTGCCTCACCAAGGTATTGCCTTATCTCCTGTTCATCTCCCAATGGACTTGATAGTTTGGTAGACTCAGATGAACATGTGATTTCATTGAAACAATCCCATATACTGAAACCTTGTGCACTGCTTGATGGAGTTGCTTTTTGCATGTTTTCAGAGGCAGACTTAACACTGGCACCCTTGTTTATATTCTTTAGTTCTAATACCTTTGTATGCACTAGCTGCTTCACATCATCACTTGTGAAAAATTTACTTTCATTTTACTTCCACTTGGTTACAAATTATTTGACAATAATATACTTGCATGAAAGAGATTTTGGTTTAGTGTCATTCTGAGGCCAGTTCATGTCTAAAAATATATTACATAGTCGTGCATGCTAATGCATTAGGGTGGCACCACTGAAGGCACAGCAAGATCAATGGGCAAGTTGGCCACTCTTCCTTAATAAGCAAGAAAAAATCACCACGAGAAACAAATGTAAATCCCTTTTACCCTTGTTTAATCTTCTGTCTGATGTGGTATTAGTCACTCAATTAGTGCATCGGTGGAGTTATTTTCTATTTTTTTAACCCATGTATTATTTGTAATGTAATCAATAACATGAAAATAAATGTGCTAAGGATGCTTCTGAAAAAAAAACAGAAAAACTTTGTCACTTTCAGTGAAACTTAAAGTAATTGGACAAATTGAAGGTGGAAAACAGCAAGTTGATATTTGCAAGGCTTGAACTTAACAGGATCGAAAGTGACATTGATTTTAAAAAATAAACTCAAACTTAAAGCATGTGAAAAGATAATAACTCTTTTGAACGCAATGAAATTAAATAGGACTAGGCCTTCTATCATGATTGAGATGGAAAGGCTCCTTATGATTTTCATTGAAGATAATATTCAACATCGCATACCTTTGAGCTCGGCTATTATACAAGAAAAAGCTGTTAGCCTGAATGAAAAACTAAAGAAAGCTATGCCCAAGGATGTACCTAGGGGAGGGTCCAGATCCCCCTTCCCCAGTGTACAGATATTTGTGGAATCTGTGATAAAAACTTGCTGCATTGCCTATTGCTATGCTGCCACTTGCTGCATTGAGTTATGAGAACTAAAAACAGTTTATATTATTTAAACAGGACTTTATTTAATCGATTGCTGGAAATTGGTTTTGGGCCTCAGACCCCCCCCCCCCCCCGAAGTAAATTTCTGGGTACGTGCATGGCTATGCCCAAGGTATCAGATGCTATGTCGTTCACTGCAAGTAAGGGATGGTTTGAGAGGTATAAGAAGCATGCCAAACTGCAATGCTCTTCAGGGTGTCTTCTAGTGCCAATGAAGAAGGAGCTTTGAATTTTAAAGCTAATATTGCAGCGATTATAGAGCAGGGAGGCTATACACCTCAACAAGTGTTTAATGGCGATGAGATAGGCTTATATTGGAAGAAGGTGCCTAATAGGACTTTCATTTCTAAGGAAGAGATGTCAATTCCTGACTATCAAATAGCAAAGGATCGACTCACTCTATTACTGGGTGGTAATGCTGCAGGTGACTTCAAATTAAAGTCACTCATAGTCTGCCATTCAGAGAACCCTAGGGCTTTGAAAGGGATTGTGAAATCATAGCTTCCTGTAACTAGGAAGGCAAACAGAAAGGTTTGGGTGACAATGACTCATTTTCAGGATTGGTTCACTGAATATTTCTGTCCAGCATTAGAAAGATACTGTGCATCTAAACATCTGTCCAACAAGGCTCTTCTCATTTAAGATAATGCACCAGGCCAACCTTCCTAGATGATCTCAGTAGCAATATCAAAGTTGTTTTACTCCCCCCAGATACCACCTCTATCTTACAACCAATGGATCAAGTTGTAATAGCTGCTTTTAAGGCCTATTACATTAGGAAAACATTTACCCAAGCTGTCAAGATCATAAGTGCTGATGAAGGAGCACCATCCCTCAAAGAATTTTGGAGGTCTTACAATATAAGAAAGGCAATTGATAACATCTCTAGTGCTTGGGATGAGGTGAAATCTAAGACCGTAAATGGGGCATTGAGAAAGCTTTGGGATGACTATGTTCAGGATTTGAAAGGATTTAAAATACAGTGAAACTTGGTTATAACGAGATCCAAGGGACCGAAGAATATTGCTCGTTATTACCGTTACTCATTATATCCATTATTGTAGGTATGTACATGGTACTTTTGCTTTTACTCCCTACTTTTATCAATTACATATATATTTATGGAAAAGGGACTAAAACAACAATGAATCAAAATAGTTGACGATTACACGATGACATTTTTTTCTAAGGCACTGGTAATGCTTTCCCGATTTTTCCAAATGGTCGACACAGTTGATGAGTTTAGTTTTAACTTTTCGCAAATGGTTGCATTGCTTGCTCCATTCTCTAACTTACGAATAATTTCCACTTTCTTGCTGATTGACAAATTTTTTCTTTTCTGCCCTGCCATTTCAGAGTAAAAAAAGAACTGAATTTAACACAGCATGACACAACATAAACCACAGAATCAAAACTGTTTTTAAAAAGTCCAATCTTTTAGATAAGTTTTTGTCCCAAGTTTTAAGAAGACATGTTCACTCTCAAAGATTTCAAATTGTACTGAATTTTTCATTTTCACTGAATTTGAAAGCTGGATGTTTCATACTGGTACAAAAGAATTTCATTGGTTAGTTTGCTGGGTAGTTTCTCTCCCTAGGTCTTCTGAGAATCCATTAGGGAAGAGATAAAAGAGGATAAGGAGATTGTGGAAAGAAAACAAAATGCTCAATGTACATGTGTTTTCTCCACTCCCTAGATCTTCTGAGAATCCATAACGTTAGGGAAGAGATGAAAGAGAGGATTAGGAGATCGGGGAGAGAAAACAAAATGCTCAAACAATGTGCAGGTGCACCCACGGGCTGCGCTATTCAGATTCGAAGGAAGCAGAGGCCCCCATAGACCCTCAGCACCACCACCGTGCGGTATCTGCGGGGACATCCGCTATGCCAATGGAAGGAGGACTATGCTCTTTAAGGGTGGTGTGCCTCACTAAATGAGATTCTAAGAACAGAAATCGAACCAAAGACACTATGAATGTCGACTGCCAATATCATTAAAAGGGTTTGAAATTGCTATTGGCAAGAGATATTTGCTCGTTATACCCATGAAGCTCTCAACTGCAGTGATTGCTTTAACCGTGAAATGTTGCTCATAAAATACATTATTTCCAACCAATTCTTCTCTGTTTGCTAGCAATAGGTGAGATCTCATTATAACTGTGCTTGTTATAAATGAGTTCAACTGTACCCATTGAGACAATTCTGGAAAACACTGTTGAGCTTGGCAAACTAATAGGCTTTGATGAACTTCAGACTCAAGACATTCATGCGTTTATGGACAGCCAAAGGGAAGAATTAACCAATGAGGAACTTTTGGAAATGGAGCAGGAGATAACTGTTGAGGAAGCAGACGATGACGAGAATGAGGAATCTGCCAGGTTCTTAACAACTAAAGTCATGGCTGAGGCTTTCCAACATCTTGAAAGTTTCCTTTCTTATATCCATAACAATAACCCTAACATGGATAGAAGCTCACAAGCTGCAAGAGGTTTGGAGAATGCTACCAACTACTACAGACTCCTTTATGTTGAGAAAAAAGCAAATGTAGAGATGCCTCTCAATTCTTTCTTCAGCAAGGAGAAGTCTGGCTTCCCGCAAGAGGAGATCTCCTAATCTGATTAAATTCATTCCCAATTTCTATTGTTTAGGTAAGATAAAATGTTGTATATTTTTATATGTTCATAAAAAGCATGTCTATATAAATTTGTTTCTCTGATATATCCACGAAAGTACACCATATGGTGGGAATTCATTAGCATTGAGAGTAGGTTGGAAGTATGGATTAGATCTATTTACATTAGTTTTTATGAGAAAAATTAACTCACTTAATGCAGTTTCAGTCAGTGCTATGTTTTTCAGGAACCAATTAAGAGCACTAAGTGAAGGATGCCTGTATGTGCATATTTCATGCATGGGAATTCTGAAGAATTGAAATGCCAAAGATCACAGAAGGGTTAATTAGAACTAAATGACAACAGGAAACCAAAAATATAGCAATATATTTGTTTATTCTTATATTATTTTCTAATGTAATTTTAGTGATATGATACATTGATCCATTGAAGCTATAATTTTGTTTGATATTTCAAAAAATGTTTTATAATTTTTTTCAAGAAATGCAAGAAGATTTGGGACTCTTTTATGCATGTTCTCTTTTAAAACTACTTGCAAAAGTGGCTAGCATAAGGAAGGCCACTAAATTACAAGTGAAACTAGCCATGCTTAAGTGTTTTATATATTTATTTATTTGTGATGCATAACTGCTGTCATAAAATTAGTAGCTTAATTGATTTATATACTTAATCTTCATTTAGCAAACATTTCCATTGATAACAAGTTATTATCCCAGAGAATCACTGAAAGGAGATTTAAATGTAACTAATAGCCTTTAAATTTACTCACCAATAATGCTATGACATCTGAAATCATAAGCATGTAAAAGACATCATTCCAGCCATACGAGGACACTAATCCAGCCACTAATGGTCCCACTGCAGCACCTATGAAAAAATGAAATATTTTGTAAAGAAAACATCAAGCTAGGAAGCTAACTGAGGGAATACAGGGCCCAAAGCATATATCTCTACATATGAAATTTTGTTTCTGGTCAACAATTGCACTAAAATAATAATTTCTCAAGTAAAAAATTTAAGTATCACACTAAGAGATCAAATTATTAGTATGGTTGCAAGGATATTAAGCTCACAAATCTCCTCCATAGAAAAAATAAGCAACTTTTTCTCCCAGATAGCTATGCAATTGAACCAATATGATTGCGCAAAAGATTTCTCTGAATAAACAAACTGACAGAAGACTCAAGAACATGGAGTTGAAACACTAACTAACTTACCAACAGATCCTGTGCCATCAATAATGGCTGTTACTGTGGCTAATGCTTTAGAATTTCCTTTGAGGGAATGGTGTGTACCCAATTCTGCAGATACAGCTGTAGTTATGAGAGCATATGGCCCATTCACCAAAGCACCAACAATCACAAGTAATATTATGTTAGATGCCAAATTGGAAGCGCCATATCCTTGGTAAACAAACAGCTAACAAAGAGAAAATAAGATATTTTTATAAATAAAATATTATTTTCTCATTGCAGAAAACAGAAAAATTTCATAATAATATTCACTGACAAATTCCATCTTTGAATACATACTTAAAAATTGAAATTATAGTTGTGTTCCTGTTATAAAAAATAACAAACAAATTTTTGTTAATTACAATGTAGTATAATTAATTTTCCAATATATTTACTCAAAATAATTTCAGTAAAATACCACACACACACACACACACACACACACACACACACACATATATATATATATATATATATATATATATATATATATATATATATATATATATATATATATATATATGGTATATATATATATAAAATTTGCTGATCTGGTTTGGTTTTTATGCACAATCAAATCAGTGTTTTTGAAAGTAATCTTTGGTTTAATTATATTCTTTAAGTAATTATCAGAGGTGCCAAAAGACTATCCAAATATTTTCTGAAAATAAGAGGAAAATCGAAATAATAAGATATAATTAGGCTTGGTAGAATTTGATTCAAATAGATAAATGTCGATTTTCACTACTAAATTTTCATGAAATTATTCGTCAGGATTTTTAAATATGTTTTATCACATTCAAATTTAATATATTTTTGCACCAAACATCCAAAACAAAAGAGAAAATGGGTATTTGTCATACCAGGCAGCCACATTTCATTCAGTATTCCATACTCTTTCTAAAGTCCCTTATGTCTTAAGGATCTATACTGAGTCAACATGGGTATGGGACAAAACAATACGTTCAGTTTATTGCACTCTGTCTATAATCTTGACCACATTGATAATCCCTACATGCCTTTCGTCACTTACACGATATGATCAGCCTCCACACTCAATTTACTCAAAAACCTTGACTTCTGCCGACAACCTCCAAGATGCGAAAAGAAAGATTTTCCAAAACGGAATTAATACTTATCACCAAATATCCCTATAGCAGTTCTTGATAGTATTACTAAATCCTACTCCCCGCTCAAAAAAAATCCACTTGCCCATAACTCATTTCGTGGTTGGTTAGGTTAAAAATCTGCTAATACAAATATATTTCTGAAGTCCTGCCATATAGTATTATCAAAAACACAATCATAAAATTTCTATTTTTGGTGGCCATACCTGTAATTCATTCTCCGAGTGCGAGTCCCATGCTTATTATTACTTTCTCCATATAGGAAGTATAGAGAAAGTATTGCGGTGAAGAGTTCCCGGTGAAGAGTTCCCGGGTTTCCAGCCAGGTGAATATGGAAACCCGGGAACTCTTCACCGCATCGATTCGCCAGGAAAGCATCAGATCTTTCTAGAGAAAGTATTGTTTTCATGAAAAAATCAAAATTGAGATTTCAATGGAAATACATGTTTTAAGGTTTCCTGAACACGTTTTAATTACTTTCTCAATGATGTCTATGGGTGTGTGTGAAACCAGAATTTTGTGGGTGCTCTAACTCACAAACTATTAAACAGGTCAACACGAAATTTTATATTTGACATTTTTGTTCAAGTTACAAGAACTGATTAGTTTTTGGTAAAAATCGGTCAATTGGAAGTGGGTGTTTACTCTTGTCATTTATCCATTTTCCTTTCTCCATATATGTAGTATAGTAGAAAGTATTGTATTCATGAAAAAAATCGATGTTGATATCCTCGATTTTTAGGAAAAATAAACGCTTTTTAAGAAATGTAAATGTCTAAAACTACCAAGTTTAATAAAATGTATTAAAATAAACATTAATATTCATCGCTGATTTTAAGGAAAAATAAATGTCGATTTTAATCATCAGATTTTAAGAAAAATAAATATAATAATAATATAAAATATAATGTATGAAGAATCAGTAGAAATTTACTTGAAATGTTTAAGCAAATTATACGTTATTTAAAACTTATAGAATCTAACTTAATAAGTGAATTATTTTACTAACTCTTTTTAATGCATAAAAACAGGATAAAACATGAATGAACAAACAATTTACCATTAAAGGAAAATGTCTAGTGACTTACTATGAACAAAATACTTACATGAACTGCAATGAGTTTTAACTAAATTTTAAGATCGCACTTTTCTATCAACTATAGTATTTGGGAAAATTTTCCAGAAAATTGGCCTAATGTAAAGAAATTGAAATAAAAGTCATAAAATGTTATTTTTAAAATCTTATTATAAATTTGGTTCTAAATATTTGCTGTATTATCATCCATTGAAAATAACGTTATATATAGGTTTATGAATTCACACCATTTGACAATGGTGCATGATTCAATCGTATAAAATGTTTTATAATCAATTATAATTTACTTGTATAAGAGCCCATCAATATGACGGTAAGGAATATAATATTTACGGGGAACTTAGAAATGAATAATAACATTTGTAATTATTGAGTAAGAGCCGGTATAAAATTTTCCAAAATAGAGGAGAATTTCTTTCTCATTCTTGTTTTCTCCAATGATGAGACCCTTGTCAAAAATGAAGTAATAATAATAAATACCGTCCCTCTGTTTCCCCCCTCTCTCTTTCCTTCCCCCCTCTCTTTCCTTCCCTCCCTCTCTCTTTCCTTCCCTCCCTCTCTCTTTCCTTCCCTCTCTCTCTCTCTCTGCCTCTCTTTTCTCCCTCCTTCCCATCTCTCATTCTCTCCTGTCCAAATCCATAGCTCTTCCTCTTTTTCTCTGTCTCCCTCTTTTCCTCTTTCCTCCTGTTCTTTTCTTATTCTATACCTCTCTTACTCTCTATGTACCTTCCATTCTATATCCCTTCCTTCCTATCTCCCTCTCTCTTACTATACATCTATATAGTCATTTAGATAAGCAAAAGAATCCAAACTAAATCCCAGTCCCATTAGGATTACATTATTTCGTGAAAATATGATAATTTAAGGCAATCTATGTACTCGTATATATTACACATATGCAGGTTGAGGCAACAATTGATTCTCGAAGTTTAACAATGACATGAACAGCAAGGCAACATCCTGTTTAAAAGCTGATATTTTCCCCAAATATGTGATTTAAATGTTCAAAATGAGAGATTTCGAACAGTAGGCAGAAAAAGATGAATAGAATAAAAAACTTCATTAGTTTTCCTAAAACCTAATTCAAATTTGAAGATAGTATATCAATTGCAGTGAAACTATAACTCAAACGTCTAGAACTTGAAGAGAATTAATTTTACCGGGCAAAATAGAAATGAGAAAAACATATTTCCATAAGTCGAATTTTCTATAACTTGAATATTTTTTTGTTTCCCTTGAAGTTCCACTGTATTTCTAATTTGAATTTCCAAAAGAATAAAAGCCTGCACTTTAAAACGTCGATTTTTGTGTTATCTTACGGGAAATGAAAATCATCCCCTAGAGTCGAACCTGCATCTTTTTCATATTTTTTTTGTCATTTAATCAAACATTCCTGCAAAATTTCAACTTTCCTCCTAATCGGGAAGTTTGTTAAAAAGTGCCATTAATGATGTGAGCATTATACACAAAGAAACATCTATGCTTTTATTATTGAAATTATTATTATTTTTGTACTGCAGCTCCTTTTAATCCTATACAAATGTTACGTCCTCCTCCTCTATCTTCATTTCTGCTCATTCCCATTCTCTTTTCCTTCCTCCCTCTAACAACTTAATAGATTCAGTAAATGTGTTATAACTGTGTATAAAAATCTGATCCATATTAAAGCACTAAATTGGGCATTTATTAAGCATAAATATGAGACCAAGAATAGAATTCGGCAATTGGGGCAACAATGGCCCACTATAAATAAAATGCCTGAAAATGTGAAAAAATAGTATTGAAACTATTTTTGGGATTTACAAAGGATATTCATATTTTTTCTTCACATAACTAAGCTCCCTATCTTGTCCATGAGATATTTTAAAACATTAACGAAAAATGTCTGCATGTCAGGAAATGGCTTTTTGTATGTTTCATATATGCAATGCGAATTTATAACTCCAGTAAATTATAAGATACACTGCAAAAATAACTATAAAAATAGTTAATTACAATAAATGTCAATGTGAAGTTAACTGAAAGGAAATTACTGAAAACCATAATTTTAAATATAACAAATTCGGGTGCCCTCAGAATCAAACCTCAACCTTTGTTATTGGGAGCATTGCCACAACTGTTCAAAGCACGATTTCCTTATGCATATATTATTAGGATTCAGACGATAATACAATCTCAAGATTTAACAATGACATGCTCAGCAAGGCAACATATCGTTAAAAAGCTTAAATTTTCCAATAAATACTATTTAAACATATAACTTGAACAATTTCGAATCGTAGGTGAAATGTGACGATAAGAATAAGATATGTTATTTATTTTTCATTAAAACAATCCAGATTCGACGATCGTAGGTCAATTCTTTCTAATTTTAATTTTCAAAAGAGTAGAAGCCTTCAAGTCGATTTTTACATGTGATCTTATAGGAAATAGAAATTATCTATTGGAGTCGAACTCGGGTCATTTTGGGGAATGTTTTTCGTAAATGGCTTTTACTATAAGAATCAAATGTTTCTACCAAATTTCAATCTTCTACCTAGTCGGAAAATTTGTCAAAATGCATTAAAAAGATCACGATCAAGCTTCAGATTTCACTCACTACAAATCAAAACAGCATTCCAGCAGATAGACTGACAGACAAACAGCCAGAATTAGAATATTATATATATATAATATATATATATAATATATATATATATATATATATATATATATATATATATATATATATATATATGACATGCATTCTTAAAAAGTCATAAAACAGAAATTTGTTGAACGATCGTGATTTTTCCTTTTAAACTCATTGTCGATTGAAGGGTAAAAAATAAGAAAAATATTTATAAAAGATTCACAGAGAGAGCAAGTACATTAAATGTGGCCATGGCAATGGCTTAAAAACAAATCCTCGTGATGTAACGATTATGTACGAACCACGAGAAAATGAATGCGACTGAACGTAGTCAATCCAAGTCACAGACTGAAGCATAGAATGACTGTGGGAAAAACTGCATAGTGCACTTCCTCCTTATTGGTACATAAGAGGTCCTTCAACTCCAAGCGGATATTTGTAAATATAGTTGGAGTAACAAACAGCACATTCGGCGACATCATATTAAGCCTCTCAAGAAATGCTGGCGATAAGAAAAATGTGTGGTAAAGTGGACACATGAAGAATCCATGGGTAAACAAGACGGTTTTTGTGACCCCAAGAGCATTCGTAAACATCCGAGTTTCTTCAATCTGAGTTGGACACGTTATGTAGTTTGTTTAAATGAACAGAATTTTTGGCGAAAAGTAAAACTATAAAATTCAATTCATTCATTAAAGCAAACATTCATTCAATGAACGTTCACTGAATGAGAGTTACCTGTATGTATCATATATATATATATATATATCATTATCTATAAACATTCCTTACAGAGGATGAAGAGAATATAACATATAGGAGGATACTAATGTTTAGGCACTTCCAGATGAGCTGGAGATTCGATTTTTTAGGTAGGATTTTGTGCAAAACCAACTAGAAAAAACGAAAATCTTGAAAAAGTGCAACAATGCGTCCACTAAAAATTCGCAATTATTTAAACAAATTTTCAAGGTTTATGTATTTCCGAATGTGCTACGGAGCTGAAATTTTTTTTAGAGGTAGGATTTGTAAAAAAAACGAAGTGAGGATTATAGAAATTTTGATATTTTAATTTGTGTTGCCGTTAAAATTTCTTCAAGTTTAAACAAATAGATAACTTTTTAGGTACTACAGGATGAGCTAGGAAGCTGCAATTTTCAAGTTATTTACCGAGTAGTGAATTTGCACAAATAAACATTTGAATCTCTCCATTAATATATTGCGGCGTCCGTTAAATATGTTTAAAATTTAAACAATTAGAAAAATACTATTTCACTTCTAGAAGTGCTACAAATTTAAAATTTGGCAGAAATGTGTAACATTAGTACCCAATAATGGAAAAAGTATAAAATTCTTAAAATTGCAAAGTTTGGGGATTGTTTTAATCTATTATTTTTACATAAGGAAAAACCGAAAATCGCTGCGGAGGTGAAATCTTTAGAATTAAAAAAATATTTGTAATGATGAAATATCTGTTGAAAAATGAATGTTTTTTCAAGGTGAGATGATATGCTTGCAGAATGTAAGCACCTTCTACTAGTAACATCATTATGTTGAGAGTGAAACATGCCTAAAAACAGGAGGGTAAAAAAACATGTGAGCCCATTGTTAAAATATTTATAGCTCACCACTGGTTATATGAGTGTGCTGACAATTGTTTCATTTTAATGTATTTTCTTGATCAAAATTCAACACTTACCATAGGAATGGCTGTTGTAAGCATCACAGAACAAGTGGTAGCACTCATCCCCGAATAGTCACTCACTATTCCTGCAACAATACCACCAACTATGCCACCGACATCAAAGAGTGTGGACAAATCTGCACTTAATGTTGCACCCATTGTAGCTAGAAATTAAAAAATACAAAGTTAAATAGTATCAAAATCAATTAAAATTAAATATTCAAGTTTTCACCAAAATTAAATTGATAATTGTATGATGCTTGTTGATAAGATTGCTTAATACAAAAATAATACAATGCTTCAGTCAACTTGAAAAAGGTTTATGCTAGGAATTATTTAAGAGAATTTTTTATATTATTTAGGTGTAAATCAAACAATTATTTTAATATTTAAACTTGCACAGACAAGCTTTCATTATCATAATTTTCATTAACAAAATGAAATTGTTACATTAACCATCCTCAATATTTTACTTCAAATATAACATAATTTAAAAAATAGAGTACGAATACTAACACAAAGTCAAATTTACTCACTTGATGATTTTATGTACATTGGAAGCCAGTATAGAAATGTATAACTGACTAATTTTGCGAAGAAAAGGCACATAGAAAATTCCATAACACCCTGAAATACAATAAAATATCAGGAATTATACACGAGCTGGATAAAAATTGAATTTACGGCAAAAGATTTAAATAAAACTTCTTCAAGAAAGCAGAAAACTTAGTATGATAAAGCTAAGGTTTGCAAAGATTTTTCCAGTTAAAACAATAAGATTTAGACTCATTATTTTTGAAATATTACAAAATATTCCATCTAAAAGTAACCCAAAAATAACAAATGCACCCAGCAGTTGCCTAGAAAATAAAATGAGTGTGTGCTGACTACTTAACAACAAAAAATGACATGCCAGCAATTATTTTTTCTTCATACCCAAAAATGTCTCATCCAAAAAGTCTAAGACTTTACTACAAATTTCCAATTATTAATTGATGAGTAAAATTTTTGATCATCATTTATGCAAAGTAACTAGCTGGGAGATATGTTAGTAACTTTAATCTATATAAATAAAATTGAAATTGTCTGTTTATTTGTTGCCGCATCATGCAAAAATGGCTGAATGGATTTTCATGAAACTTGCAGGGTATGTTTAGGATGATCCAACTTAAAATATAGGCTATGTAGCGCAACCAAAAAAATTTCTGGTGGGAGGGTTTGGGGGTACATACTTTTTGAAAAAAAATAATAATAAAACCGTGGTTTGTGGCACATCATTTTAACAGTTTTTGAAGAGCTGAATCCAAAAATGTAACTTTCTTATACACTTTCATTGAACTGTGGTTTGTGGCACATCAATGAAATGGTTTTTGAAGAGCTGAATCTAAAAATGTAACTTTCTTGTACACTTTGTTACTTTCGATCAAGACTCGGGCAGAAGTGGGGGCTGGGTGGCGGACTGGCAGGTGGTCACGTTACGGGCAATGCCAGGTAATACAGCTAGTAAATTTCTAAAAGTATGAATAATTAGATATTTAAAAATTTCTTTATCTATGGTTCCTTGTTTGCTTTCCATACAAAATGTTGTTAACTATGTGCTTTAACGGAAAATTGCAGGTTAAATGAGCATCTAAGGTAGTATGTAACTATAGTAAATAAAAAATTATATTTTGCTATATCAAATTTAAAAATATATATTAGTATATTGACAATGAGGAGGCCAACTGCATGAGGTGTTAGAGAAATCTCAGGAGGCTCTTTTATACGGGCAACATTACAGCATTATATTCACCAATAATCACCATTGTGAAATGATCTGGGGCTGTATTTTGTTTTGTTGTCACAAGCAATAGAATGAGAGGTAAAGTAACAACAAAAATTTAAATATATTTGGACAAAGGTTCATTTAAGATTGTCTTAAATGTCTTATTGCCTTGTGTCCATGATAGATACCTGAGATTTATAACATTCACATAAAAATCTTGACCAATGAAATAATATTTTATTACTCAAATTTTGAAAATTATTTGTTTACAAAGGTTTGAAACCTTATAGCAGGGGTACACAACATATGGCCTGTGGGGCCAATTTGGCCTGCCGACATTTTGTGTGGCATGGCAGGATTTAACTTAGTTGGTGCTTTCCTTTTCCATAAAAAATAAAAGTAAAATTTGCTATGGATATGTATCGCATGTGTGAACAAATATTCTCTCTTATGAAATTAAACAAAGCCCCATTACTTTCAGCACTGACAGATCAGAGTTTAAGAGACATTCTAAGAACAGCAACTACCAGCATTAGTTCGGATATAAGTGGAATGGCGAGAGAAAAATGGCACAACATCTCCCATTGAAGTAAATTATATTTGTTCATCACCTCATTTTTGTCGCATAAAATTGCATGCAAAAGTTGTTATGGTAATTACAGAATCTAAAATAGTGTACTTAAATATTTTATATACAAAACTTTCATAGCAAGGCCTGGCTAGGTCCAATCAAGGTCGATTTTGGCCCGTAACAACTTTTGAGCCGTGCACCTCTGCCTTATAGTATAGCAACAAAACCAAAGAAAATGATATGCCTAATAATATTTCACATAGTCATGAATTATTTGTAATTACCTATATGGTTTGTAAAACAAAAAAACTTATGAACAATTAATTGTATCATAACGAAACAGATAATATAATATCACAAAAATATACTAGTACAATAATCTATAGACAACCACAACTTACAGGTATTTTCAAGGCTCCTATGAAACCAATAGCCTTTGCTGGAGGGTCATCATTTATTGTTAGAATTTGAGAATCATCTTGAATTTTACTCGAACTATCCTGTGAATAATTCAAACAATGCCATTAATAATAAAATAAATAATCACTAATCTGTTATGGGGCATATTTGCAGAATTATAACGAGAAAGTTTTCAAGCCATTACTATGGAATTAAAAATGAAATCTTTCCTCTTTACATTGATCAGAAGAAAACAAAATTCTAATAAGGCACCTAAAACAAATTAATATTTGCAACAACAGTGGCCGAAAACATTGCTAATTAAAATGTTTTATTTTCAGGGAGATTGGTTTTTATTGCCAGAAAATTGGTTGCCAAATTATTTGATGAGGGGCTCCACTTGACAGGATGGAAAGAGGTAAGTAAAAAGGAACAAAACAAAATACACAATTCTTTCTTATGCACAACTGGAAAGCAAACATACATCCCAAAGCAGAAGCACCATTTCAAAACATTAATCAAGCAGAATATATCCCAATTGTTTTGATGTTAACTTACTTCCTCTTCATTAAGATATACAACTGCATTTAGAGGGATACTTGTCCCTTGTCTTAAATTGTCCTTAAAAATAACAAGCAAACAAAGTATATTAGTATAAATTAATATTTCTCCGAGTATAAGAGGTTGAAATATATCAGCGAAATATATCACCTTGTAACTACAACCATAAAAACTTAAAAAATAAAATCAAGGAAACAATTCCTATGCCGTGTTTTAATGAATAAAGTGTCGCACAAAGGTAGAGGAAAAAATAAAAGGTTAAATAAATTATTTTATTATTTTTCCTCTCCCTTTACCTTTACGCGACACACTATTTATTGAATTACGGCATACGAGTTGTTTCCTTTCATTATTTTATCTTCGCCGTAGTCTCCACTCATTATTAATACATCATAAATTAATTAAAAGAAATGCCAAAGATAGAATAAAGCACGGTTGGATGAAAATGGAAAAATAATTCGTGCAATAACAAGTAGTCAGATATTAAAAATAAACAAAAGCGGAGACTTTTGAAAAAGATTCTGAGCAGCTGCAAAAAATGCGTAACATATATTAGAAATTATTCATATTAGTCTCAGCATACAAATATTATTTTTATGATAGCTCAATTTTCCAAAGGTGAACATCGATTAGTCTGTTGGAGCCGAATTAAGTTGCAGACGAATTCGAGGAGTATAGGCGCGCAGAATGGATAATGCGAAAATTTTGCAGGCATATCAGTGATGAGCGTCATACTGATATCGATTTTCAACTGTTACTACGATACGAAAAATTGCCAGACCAGTTGCGTTTAAAATGAACGATTAATAGCGTATCTTATACTTATATGTAACTAATCACAATAAGCTTGATCCAAGATCAAGTGAGCCTACTATTTTTTACTTTATTTAGATAATATGACTATCCACACTTCGCTTCCTGTATGTTCGGAAGACTTTCGAGTAAATATTTATATGAATTAATACCTATGGCACCTCGCCGCATTGCTCATTTAACTGAAATGTTGATACGCGCATACACAGAGCTTTCCTACTGTCCCGAAAAAGTCTGCCAGTTACAGTTTGTAATATACTTAATTTATATTTTCTTATTTTAAACTTCAAATTTTATTAGATGCATAAACAATACTTGTAAAATCTAATCACCGATATTTCCGTAACATGTAAGCCAAGTATTGCACCGCATTCTCAAAATAAATCTGGCAACTCGAAAAAGTGCCGGTGCTTACAACACGGTCGAAACCCAAATAACTATGAACTTGGTTGATATTAAACATTTATCAGCTCCTTGTGCTCTTGATCATTACTCCAAAAGCCTACCATTATGATAATGGATTGTTTAAATTTCCTTCTTATCGAATTTTAGTCACCGAATAATACGCATAATAAGCGATGGAAATAGTTCACTTTGATAGATTTGTTAATGACCGAAACGCAGTTGTTACTATTTTAGTTTCAATGAGACCACATGCTTTGTCAGGACTAGCCAAGCACTGAAGAGGTCCCGGATGCAAATATACATGGGGACCCCTGATATATGTGACATCCAAATAATGAATTTTTGTTTTTTTAAGTAGTTTGATAAATAACAAATTTTAAGATGTAAGTATACAAAAACATTCGTTAACAGTAGATAATTCTGTGATTTATGGAGCCCCCGGTTTTACAATTATAACTTTTTGAAATGTTTTTTATTGGAAATCAGTTTAGCAAGTGTTTTTTATTAAAGTTGAAGGAAATTTTTCACTTGATACTTAATGATTGAGATCTACAAACTTCGGGGGCCCAGGTATGCCTTTGGCCAGCCCTGTGCAGTTATTCTTATTACATACTATGGGCTCTCCCACTAGCCCCTTATGAGACCCAACCCTGTATGATGGGGCTCGCTTCGCTGGCCTATTATTGTACAACTAAAGTAATTTTCCATGAATTTAATAAATACTTGAAATATAAAAATTATTTGCCTGATTTATGCCAATAATTAAAAGGAGTAATGTTTTTAAAAATAAATGTGATATTTTAGAATTATGATGTTGCCATACTTTCATGTTGTTGGTTGAAATCAGCAAGATTATAATGTAGCTTGTTCATTCCCTTTTAAAAAACATTAAACGGATGCCATTACAATATAGATTATCAATTCCCATTAAAAAGATTAGATTCATTGCCATGGTATTTGATATTTTTCTTTGTTAAAAATGTGCCTTTTTATGATTAAAAACAAATTTTTATGTCAATTCGGCAAGGATCTGAATCAAGTCTTCAAAAATAATAAACATTCTTTCAGCTATAGACCTGTTCATGTCCCGAGTTTATATCTATATTTTAACCATTTAAAAATGTAATTTTATATAGCCCTGCACTGATTTCCATGCCTTTTTTATAGGAGGAAGGAATGAACCAATAGGGTTGAAAAAAAAACTACCCAAAAAAATACAAATTTTTGGAATTTTGGGTTATTTTCTATTAGGGTCATCCAATGGCATATCATCAAGTCAAATTCAAGGTCTGTATCCCTCCTTTTGTACCTTAGCTGTTATATCTTCCTACATCCTGTATCTTATATCCTATGCAAGAAGCAACTATTAATGATAGAGAGATAATGAAACACATTGTTGTGAATTTGATAAAACTAATACCTGTATGCTTGGACTAAAATAAATAGTTACCAATTTATTTCATGATCAGCAGCAACCATGTCCTATCTTACCTCTCTCTCAAGAAGTAGCTCTGAATCTGTTTCAGAACTAACCTCATCAGCACTTATTTCTGAAATTCTTGTTTGAAGTCTCTGGTAGCCATCGCGTCTTCTCACAATCTATAGAAATTTACAATGATGATAAGTATAAAAGTCAGAGCAGAGAATTTAACTGATTTAGATAACTAAGCGTTATAGAATGCCCAAAACCACAATGCATAAGCCAAACCCTGCACCTCAGGAAGATATACAAATAGAAAAAAATGCCACATTGCAAACAAATATGATCCTTTTCAAACCTACTAAGTGACCCACACATAAATATGACTACTTACCACTGCTTGTGCTGGAGAATTTGGAGATTCACATCCAATATCAGTAGGATCAGAAACAAGAAACAAAAAGATAAGGAAACCAAGTCCTCCCATAATGATCGCTGGGACATAAAACGACAATCCCCAGTCAGTCTCAACATATTCACCAGCTATCAATGAACCAAGAATGTTGCCAATAGATGTGTGAGAATTCCATACACCCATTATCAGACCTAGAAAATATTTTTAAAATGAGCCATTTATATTATTAAGCTTAATCAAAGGAATTAAAACATTAATCAGAAAACATGGTAAAATGTGACTAAGAACATTACAGAAAGCTTATAATAAATCACAATAGAACTTTTATCAGATGTAAAAATGAAATATTACCTCTTTTTCCCTTTCCAAACCAATTCCCCATGCATGCTACAACTCCAGGCCAGCCTGTTGTTTGTGCAATACCTCCTAATGCCTGAAAGGATTAAGACCCATTAGTCAATTGCTTTAGCAGTCATTCTGTTATAAGTGACTTTATTCTGAGATTGATACTGAGAGAAACTATGGCAACTAAGGCAAATTAAAAATGTGGAACTACTGAACAGAAAATCTATTTATATTATGCTATTTTAGTGTTACAATTCCAACTGAATAGTTCCTATAAAAATTTTCTTTTGGGATTCAAAAAGATAACTAAAACACGTAGAAGTAATGCTAAAAATGAAAATTTGGATTGATGGACAAGGACAACTGCTTCTATTCTTACTATCAAGGATGACAGCCCAAGAACAAGCTCTTAAAAATCAAAAGATTAAAGCAGTAGTTATTTCAGATAACTCCAATAGCCAATGAAGACTGCTGCATTGTAGCTGAAATATGCATCTGATTTTTCATAACCTTGTTGTAGCTGCTATTGGAGGTACATGAGATAAGTACTTTTTTAATCTTTTGATTTTTAAGTGTTTGTTCTTGAAGTTTTCAGCCATAAGACAAGCTTGACAATTCTCCGTTGAAGGAGGATAGTATTACAAGAAAGACTGAAAATTTATGCATGGCTTCATAAGAAATGGGAAGAATGTTGGATTCAATCACAGGAAGAAATAAGATTTAGATGGAATAATTCTATTAAATAGCAAATATGAAATGCAAGTTAAAATTACGAAGACAGCATTAGAGAGGTATTTGCCTATTAAAGATCAAGGGTTACAGCAATTCTTCCAAGGATATCAATTTCTTTATATATTTTCTGAGAAAAAAATTTTAAATGGTATATTTCATCGAGCATTTTTGTTTAGGGATACCAAGGAATGATTACAAAGAGAAAAGGGAAATGTTACAGGTACTAAAGGAAAACATGGCTGCTAACAAAGGTATATTATATCTAGGGTGTCCATATGTCCCATTTTCTCTGGGAGAGTCCCATTTTAGGGCATTTTCCAGACCATCCCACAAAGGAAAACATCCGTGTTCAGAAACGAGAGAAAATGTTCTGCTACGATAGTTCAGGGGTAGAATATCCGCCCGGCAAGTGGAAGACCCGGGTTCAATTCCCGGTCATAGCAGACTTTTTTCTCGTTTCAAAAATTGTTCCAACTTTCACAGCTTATGCCTGTCTGCATAGGATCTTCGGATCATATCATTCCATCAATTTCTTGGACAAAAAAGACAAATTGTCCCGTTTTAAAAACTATCGCAATAAAAATTCAGATTTTCTGCTAGAACAGCTAAAATTACTATCTCAGAATTATTGACCTTACCAAATTATAATTCACATTTTTCAGTTTAGGAAAGTTTGAATAAGGCCATGGTTACAACTCCATTGAGCAGGAAACAAATTTACTCGCCAGCATTAGGTTTTGCGATCTCCGTATCTTTTCATTGTTTGCTTTGGTCTCTGTAGTTGTATCGACTTTCTTTAAACTTACCGCTCAACTTCTCAATCAAGTTGAAATGAGAAAAATATAGATTGCCATTATTTGATACATATTGTAAGCACTTCGTAATAATATTTATCTGTAGAATATATTAAATAAAAATATTCTGCAACAATTATCACTGACATCTCATGCCTAGTTTATCATTGTATTAAAATCGAGAGCCATAAAGATTATAAAAAATCCATGCTAAATTCAATTCCCACTAGTATTAAGTTTTTTCATGAAAAATGCAACGAGGGTCAACATAACGGTGAACAATTTTTCCTTTGAAAAAATAACTTTTTAGAATTAAAAAGATATTAAATTGTTCTTGACATGATTACAAAATTCATAAAGAATGCCTATGCTGAGCTTATATACACACATGAAGTATTGTTCATTACTTTTTACTTTCTTCATATATAGGGGAAAGTATGGTTTTCATGAAAAAAATCGACTTCAAGATTTCAACGGAAATACAAGTTTTGAGGTCCCCTGAACACATTTTGACTATTTTCTTGATGTCTGTGTGTGTGTGATATATTTTTTGTGGGTGCTCTAACTCAAAAACTATTAATCAGGTCAACGTGAAATTTTATCTTTAACATTTTTATAAAAGTCAGAAGAACTGATTAGTTTTTGGTAAAAATCGGTCAACCAGAAGTGGGTGTTTACTCTTGTCACTTATCTGTTATTTTGAAATATTTGATAAATGTAAAAATGTACTGGAATAAAAGTTGTAGAAAATGTAATTTTCTACAACCTTTGTTTGAAACATTTTTCCATACAATGCATTGTTTAAGAGACATCTTATATTTTTAGCTGCCACCTGCCGATGACTATTGTTGACAATTGATGCTTAATTACGTCTTAGTAACGCTCATTTTTCTTTTCTTAATTGTTGGAGCTTTGTGGCTATATCCAATATCAGAAGTTTGTTTACTTCTGTTCTAAAATTTTGTCATAGTTTCTTCAAGTATTTATTATTATGTAACCTAATGGGAATTTTTAGAAATATTACAGATATGGAGAAAGTCATATGGTGGCCACATCAGATTTTTGGAATATACCGATAAAAAATAGGCATACTCCTAAGGTGGCGGGACAAATTTTTAAGTACTAAAGGGTAATAGCAACTAATTTCATCAATAAATGTAATGCAAGAAATGTTATGGCCTTATATTGCCACACAAAATGAAGTGTAGCACCATATTCACCCGAATGTTTCCATAATACCAAGTTTACTAACTGGGTCAGTAAAAAGTGAATTGATATCAATGGCAACAGGGAACATTGGTGATATCACTAAATTAAAGAATTACATTATAAGAATCTTAATACAATGTATAAGTAATACTGGGCTTCTGAACCTTATCTGTAATCTAAAGTGTCTTAACTTACCTGAATCACGATGAAATACCCCAAATTGTGGATGTTGTACGAGTGAGCAATTCCCATAAGATAACTGAAGATGCCTGAGAAAATCATTCCCAAAGCTAGAAAATAACGTAAGTTGACTCTTTCTGCAACAAATCCACTGAAAAAGTAATAAAATACGACTAAGAAAGATTTCGATGAACAAAGAAAACAATGCATGAGCTAGTTTCCTAATAAACGTTGCATACAGTATCGGTAAAAATTCAGCAATATAACATACTTGCATGGTATGGTAGTAAGTCAATGCATGATTGGAATATTGGTAATTTTTTGCGATTAATGAACTATGAAAACACATTACTTACCTGAGAAACATTGCACCAGCATAGAAAAAGAGGAAAGAAGAATCTAATGTTGCAAGTAATGCTGATGCATCTGCGCCGTCTAAAATTATAATGAAAAACAATGCTATTATCTACAAAAATACTATTTTTAAATTTCCAGTTAGCTTAACAGTACTTACCGAAGGGTTTCCAACTGCACCAATTGCTGTCATTACCGATGCCCGCGGGGGGAATCAACCCTGAACAATTTTGATATAATACATTCTTTACAACACTGAGAGGTTTTCTTGATAAATGATATCCCATGTACGATAAGTACGTTAGGATAAAAATACTGCTACGATACCTGTAAAAGAGAACGTAATTTTAATAGTATCATAATGCATAAGGCATCAAAAAGTTTTAAAAATAAAGGTACTTACCAGAAGATTTTGTTTGTATGTACGTGGTGACAACACTTGTCACTAATTTTTCTAAACAACCAAATTCCAACAGGGACATCCATTGCAAAATATTTTAAACAGATTATAATATGACAACAAAGATGTGAAGCGATCCAAATACTTTTGAAAGGACCAATAGATGATTCACCTAATTTATCAGTTTATGTCATCGCCGCGACATCATCAGCTGAGATGTCCACTTCCTGCTTAAGCGGATTGACAACTGCACATTAATGAACGTACCTCACATTACCCGTGCTTATATACTAACGATGGCCGTCTACAGATAGAAGTGATAAATTTTCGGACACTCCCATCTACAAGGAATTTTCGCCAGTCGACCTTATCTTTAACTTGAGATATAAGTTTTCGATTGGTCCTACTTTTAATAAAAATCCCAACGAAATCATTCTACGAGCACATGAATGACTGCATAAGTTTCACGTGACTATGAGTAGAACAGAAATAAGTGATTCCGCTAGAGTTCATTTATATTACCTTCATTCCAGACCGCACGTATGCTTGAATAAAAAATTAAAATAATACATATGTAAATTAACAAATGTCATAAAACTGTTGCTGAATTAGAGGAGCATCTCCCTCGTAAGTTGAGCGCGCAATCTTTAAAAAAATTCAGAAGCAGTATTCAAACGTACTATGGAAGATAAAGTGTGCTTGTTGGCTGAATCACCCATTGTTTATCTTTTAAATATAAAATTGTACATATAGTTTCCGTGATCTGTCATCGTAACGCTGACGTCATCAATGGCACGTTTTAACGCGTTTTAAATAAACTTCCCGATTAGGTGGAAGGTTGAAATTTCGCAGGAATGTTTAATTCAGATATTGACATTAAATGACGAAAATGAAATAGGAAAAAAGACCAGGGTTCGACTCCAAGGGGGCGATTTCCATTTCCCGTAAGATAACACGTAAAAAGCGACTTTTTAAAGTGTAGGCTTTTATTCTTTTGGAAATTAAAATTATAAATAATTGACGTACGTTCTTCGAATATGAACTGTTTTAGGAATATTAATGAAGTTTCTTATTCTGTTCATCTTTTTCTGCCTATCGTTGAAATATCTCACATTAAAATCACATATTTTGGGAAAATATCGGCTTTTAAACGAGATGTTGTCTTGCGACCACGTCACTGTTAAACTTTGAATTGTTGTCTCAACCCTCATACGCGTAATATATACGAGTGCATAGATTGCCTTAAATTATCGTAATATTTTTCGCGAAATTATAATCCTAATGGGACTGGGATTTAGTTTGGATTCTTTTGCTTATCTAAACGACTATATAGATAGAGTAAGAGAGAGGGGGATGCGGGGAGGGAGAAAGGAAGGAAGGGATATAGAATGGAAGGTACATAGAAAGTAAGGGTGGTATAGAATTAGTTTATTTTTCCAGAGGAGAGAGAAAGGAGAGGGACAGACAGACAGACAAACGACTTTATTAGGGCGAAATTGAGACTATGTAGTCCCTTCTTACATTTAACCCTTTCGTCATATAAGTAATTACAATATTTACAAAATAAGAGGAATTAAATACATACAGATTTTAACAAAATACAAATTAATTACAAGTTAATATATTTGTTAGTAGATAACAGAGCATTACCAAAGAATGTTAGTTTTGTGGGTCATAAAAAACTGTGTATCGGTTATGTTTTAACACAGAAAAATTCCCACTGCGGAAAACACCTACGAAGAGAAGAGAGGTGTAAAAAACCGCGAAAATTCCTAAATAGTTCAGGGGAAGGAAAAGAAAAAAAATCAATTATATGAGAAACAGAGAGAAAAAAAAACATTCATAAATACAAACATATGTGCATACATTTATATCCATATGAGGGAGGGGGGTGAGAGGGGAACAGGGAATGTAGGGTAAGATATGCCTGGGAGATTACATCGTCATTATGATACAGGAAAAAATAAATTAAATAAAATTATAAATTTATGCCTAATAAGCGCATTCTTGTGACAACCTGAAAGAAAAGATAGAGTGTGGTTTAATCCATGGGAAGTGAGAGAAGATGCTTGTAATACAATCGTTTAAAAGAGCTTAGAGATAGAGAGTTTTTTATTAACGTTGGAAGGCCATTCCAGAGTTTACAAGCAGTGACAGTAAAGGATTTGTTGTAAATTTCTGTTCTATGAAGTGGAGTTAGTAGTTTATCACATCCTCTGGTATTGCAATGGTGAACTGTATTAATGGTGACAAAATTAGATGAAAGATAACAAGGGATGTTGTTATTTAGAATTTGATACAATAGAGAGAGAAGGTGAAGGTTTCTTCGGGAATCAAGTTTTAGCCAGGAGAGTCGACGGAAGTATTCTGAGACATGGTCAGATTTTTTAAGATTAAATATGAATCTGATGCAGGCGTTATGAGAAAGTTGTAGCTTAATGTCGAGTTCCTTTGATAAGTCCTGGTAAACAACATCACAATAATCGAAGTGAGGAAAAATTAGGGAGGTCACTAGCTGTATTTTTAGTGACGAGGGAAGAATGTTAACGAGAGGCCTTAGAGTGTGTAAGGAGGAGTTTACCGTCTTGCAGATTTTTATTATATGATTATTCCAGGTGAGCGTTTCATTAATTAGAATCCCGAGATTTTTTACGATTTTGCAATAGGGTATAACTGAGCCGTTCAAAGACAGAGGAACTGATTCTGCAAGGTTTATAGATGCCAGTAGTTTCGGATAACCGATTAAAATGGCTTGAGATTTCAAGGGGTTTATGGTGAGAAAATTATCGTAGCTCCATTCTTGAAGTTGGGCCAAGTCATGATTTATGTTAGCTATGGAAAGAGATAAGTTATTGGGTTTTGTGTCTAAGTAGATTTGGAGATCATCGGCGTACAAATGATGCTTGGAGTAAGTTAAGTATTGAGAACAATCATTTATGAATAAAGAGAACAATAGAGGACCTAAAATTGAGCCCTGCGGTACGCCTTGGTTAACATTGAGCCGAGAGGACGAGGAATCGTTGTAGATGACTTGCTGGGAACGGTTGCTAAGGTACGAAGAGAACCACTCTATTGAAGGTGAAGAGAATCTCATGCAGCGGAGTTTTGCTAGGAGTATGTCTTTATCTACTGAGTCAAACGCTTTACTAAAATCAAGCAATATTAGTACCGTGAGTTTTCTGTCATCCATGTGTCTGCGTATATCATCAGTTATTTTAATTAGCGCGGTGGTGGTGCTATGAGACTTCCGAAAGCCAGATTGATGGGGGTCAAGTAGATGATTAATGTCGAGAAAATCTGCTACCTGTTCGTGTGCAAGTCGCTCCAGGGCTTTTGATAAAGTGGGAAGAAAGCTAATCGGTCGATAGTCATTGTTTGCGGTGAGAGATTTCTTAGGAATTGGGCGGACTAACGCGTGTTTCCATTGCGATGGGAATTTTCCCTGTAATAAAGAGTGGTTGAAAATGTTAGTAAGTACGGGGAGTAATAGATGTATTAATTTGTTTATAATAATTATAGGAATACCATCAGCAGGAGGGAGGATGGGAGGAAAAATGGGAGGGAGGGAGGATGGCAGAGAAAAAGTGAGAAAAGGAGGAAGAATGGGAAGTTCCTTAAATGTAATTAATACTTAATCCACGCGTACCCGTCATATTTGACGGGCAATTACGCTAGTTTATATATATAATAATAAAGCTACTTGGGCCTCACTCACTGACTGACTTCTAGAAGGGCTAGAAATCTGAAATTTGGGATGTAAGTAGAAAAATCGAAAAATCACAAAAAAGTTAAAGGGGCCTTATTAACCCCAATGTTCCATTTCAATACCCCATAAGAAGAGCATGGAATTCAGTGCAAGGTTTTCTAAAAATGCATTTTTAAATTACTTAAAATTGGGATACGAATTCGGGTAAAGAACAGTTGTCTAGCTGAAAGAACGGAGTTTTTACTTTTTTAAGGCTGAATTCAAATACGTACTGAATTAGCGTAAATATCTGCTTTAAATCGGAAAAAAGTGTGAATTTTTCCTCTTTTCAACAATGGAAACAACGACCTCATTACTTTCAAAGGGATCTTTAATGCTTTTAATGAAAATTAATGCCGTCATAACGAATTATAGTGGAACTTCCATAACTCGTAATTCAAGGGAATGTAAAAATTATTCGACTTACAGAAAATTAAAAAGATTTTTTATATATTTGTATATATTCAGTGAAACTTCGATAACTCGAATCTCAAGGGAAAGCACAAATGATTTGAGTTATAGAAAAATCAAGTTACGGAAATATATATTCTAATTTTTCTTTAATTGAGTTATCATCAAGTTTAAGCATATAATTTAACTTATTCTAATTTTCAATATCACGCATATTATGAAAACAGCACCTATATTTTCTTCCGATAATGTGTAAGATTTTACTGTACCCAAACCAGAGCCGTCTGAAGGGGGGGGGGGGGGCTGGGTGGGCAGTCGCCCAGGGCCCCGCGCCTATGAGGGCCCCGCGGGTCTTAAAGACGGCTCTGTAATTAAATGAGAAATTTGATTTGTATAAGTAGGGGGCCCGCGGCAACCTTCTCGCTCGGGGCCCCGCGGGTCTTAGAGACGGCTCTGCCCAAAACACTAGTTGCATCACGCACTGTGATTGAGGATATTATAAATAATTAGAATTCTAACGTAATACTGAAAGCACAAACACGACGATTAAATTTGGGTTATCGATTGTAGGAAATGGCGGATAGGTTTGTATTTCTCTAGGAATATGAGGGATCACAATAGCAGAAGCCAGTGGCGAATCCTGAGATTTTTTGATACGGAAGCAATTAATTATGAAAATTACATCTTACCTTATTATTTGAAATGCAGAGGAATTCTTCTTTCCTTCTTTGCTAATTCTGCAATGACGTAATCATAGAACACGAGTTTTGGAGAAAGTTCTTTGATGAGGGCTTTTTCGATTGATAGAATTGATAATTTAAAGAGTCTTCCTTGATTTGCGGAATTTCTCACGAATGTTTTGATATGTTGGAGAGCTGAAAAACTCCGTTCAGTTGAGGCACTGGTCGCAGGTATGGTCAATACTAATTCATATAACTTTGCCACTTGAGAGTAAGCTTTGTCTAAACCGTTTTCTTTAATGAAATGATATAAATTGCTAATGCTGTTTTTTTCATTGTCTTCTATTTAATATATAACCGAAAGTTCAGAATGCAAAGCAGCGAAATAATTTCCGTAACTGTTCTTGAGGGAGTCCAACGCATCTTGAGGAAAAGTCTTGTTTAAATTTTTGCAGTGCTACTTGGGCAACACAAGAAATTAAATCATTCTCTATTGCACTGAACAAATGGTTTCCCAAGTTTCGTCGTATTTAGCAACCAATTCGACCTAGTCCACGTAATTACCTTTATTTAAAGAGTCACTGGATTCGTCATGACCACAAAAGCTAAATTCATGCTCTCCCAAAAAAACAAACGATATCAATGTCTTTTTAACATTTCCCGATTGTTCTTTACCGTTTCATTATGCTGGCGATGAGTAATTTACAATTGCTTATCTAAAACATGTTCTATTCGAGTTCTTCCAAAAATTTTTTCTTGAAGAATTGACTGTAAGTGTTCTTTACTTATCGAATGTCTCTTTATTACCTTATTACCTTAAATCAGAAAATCCCGTTTTAGTCCATTTTTTGTATGAAAAAGGTAAGCAAGGCCAACAAAATAATTTTGCTTTCCTCTCACATCCAGTCAACCATTCGACACTGTTATAAATATCTACGTTAAATTGTCTTGTGTATGATTTAATTTTTATATTTAAATTTAGGCGAGATTTTGGCCTACCTGTTTGGGTAATTTCTCTCTTTGCCTGAAAATTGTCCGAGGAAAAACTTTTCGTTAATAAATTACACACTGCACAACATTAAACCTCTCCAGAGCTGCTTTAAAGCACAACAGAAGCATTTGAGGCATGTTTACAATTTTAAAATTGCTTCCACTCCGTACATTATTAGGCGGAGAAAAACAGCAGAATTCTTCCTATCTGAGCCAAAAGTTTTGGAAACAATATCTGTTAATGCACTACTGTAACACAAACACCTCTATAAACATAAAGGCTCACGTGAAACGTCAGAATTGCGAATTATTGAAACCGTAAAATAATTTGAGTAGACGCCTAGTCTCCGACCGTGTACTACAGCGAATGGCTCATCGACGTGTACGCAATAATATTCTTGCTTCCTAGTAGGTTAGTAGTTATTTTCGGCCATTGTGTGGGGCCAGCTGTCAAGGTGGATTTTTTAAATGTCGTGCAGTCGCACGGTTTTACTGAAGGCGTGCTTCTAAAATTGCGCTTGTGAATGAGTATTTTTTATCATTATTTTAATTTATAATTTGGAAGCATTACTTCCCTTGCTTCCATGGAGGATTCGCCCCTGGGAGAAGCAATCCTGATAGAAGTGCCGTTAGGGACTGCCTGATGCAATGCAACCTCTCAAAATCCTATGGTGATACTTTCGATATGGCAGAAGCGGATGGTGGATTTGCGGAGCCCTGGACTCATTGTTTTTCGGGGCCCTCAACATAAACATAATAAAAGAACAATAAATAATAATAATAATAGATGATAACAATAATAATCATAAAAGGAGTATTTTGTATATATTTATTTGGTATATTATCACAAAACAATGAAATATTCAATTACATCCACGTTTTTCTTACATTTAAAAAAACATTATAATTAATAAAATAGGAACTATATAGGTACAATTGTGAAACAAAAAAAATTCTATATTTATATAAATATCGATTTATTTACATTATATCACCCTTCTCGCCTTTAAATGACAATAGTTTTTTATAGTATCTTCGTATCGTATATTAATGACTTAATTATATCACTCTCCGTTGATAATAAACATAAGTAATTTAATCTTTCGCTCGATATTGTCGATCTAAATTTATTTTTATTATAAGCCATTTTTGAAAGTTACCTTTACGCCTCACAATTCGTTATCGGTAATGTAAATATATTTTCAAGGCAGTATAAAGATTAGGAAAACATCCATTAATTTCTTATTAAATATTATTCTGTAAATATCAGAGTATCCTAGACTCACACTTCCATCTTCATTTAATTTTGTCCTTTAGAAATGCCTTAAAATTTATACATTCATTTTTTAAATTTTGATCCAAATCGCCAAAGCATTGATCTAACATTATATTTATACTTTCTGTATCTTCGATGTCTTTGCTTTCATCTAAAATTTCAAAAAGAAACTTATATCTTATTCCTAAATTTTCGTATACGCTTACTCTTCTGTTTAATTCAGTTTCAACGCGAAATTTATCCCTTCCTGTTATTTTATTGCAGTCAGTGCCTCCATCTGAAAATAAATTTGTTATAATTCTTTTTTTCGTATCACTATATTGATTGTTTATTTCGTGACACACACGTTTAGCAAAATTTTCATATTCTATTAATTTCTATGCTGAATTTGATTGAATATTTTGAATTATTATTTTTAATGAGGATAGCGTCAGAAAACCTTGATTTAAATCTAAGCCAGGTTTCTGCAAAGCTTTACTATAGTTGAGTCGGCTAAGGTTGGCACTTGGTTGCTTAGAAGCAGTCAAACGCCAACTCTGGGTGGAGAGAGCTTTAGCCAATGAGACAGCGTAAAGAGCGATCCGTTACCATGGCAATGGTGCGCTGTTGTCATTTTCTCTTACCCCTCCTGTTTCGCTAGTCCCTCACGCGTATTGAACGGTGACTCAACAGGTTGGGTAAATCGATGGTCGTAACAGCATTTGGCATCATCGCCTTCCCATCGGTGGGTAGGCAACCAGCTCTTCAAGTGCCATCTCTGGCCGGCTCGACTATAACACTATTAAATCTTTCTAATATTTCTCCCCAAAATACTATTAAATCGCAGTTCCCAAATTAAAGTTGACTGGTTTGGCATGCAATAAGACGGAATTATTTGGAAAGTAATTTAATAATTGTGGTTTAACATATTGAGATAAAATTAGAGTATTTAATGAACGGTACCAACATATAGAGAACTTTTTCATTTCAAAGTAGAATTGTATATGTATATCGTACGCAAGACGCAAAAACAAAAAAAGTGACTTTTGGGAGCTTTTAGACAACCGGTGCCTTGGGCTACAGCCCAATTAGCCCATATATATGTATCCACCCCTGCGATATGGGCTGAAATGCTTGCAAAATGCAAGCGCCAACTACTTGTATTTTTATGCAATTAACATCCTCATGAACTGAATAAAGGTTTTTGTTGGATTTAAATAACATGAGGGCCGATTATAAAAATGAATTATCGAGTTCACCTTATGGCTCGAATCCAGTTGAGAATTCTTTTTAGAAACGGTGGATCATCACTGTATCAGCGGTCAGTTTAGGATGTGGTCCCAGCAAGTTAACATGATCTTGTTATTTTCATTTAGCTACTATTATAAAATTATTCAACTGAATTTCAGAACATTTAATGTACTGTTTGAAGTATTCCCTAGTTTATAAACACTCAAAGACACAAAAAATTTTCAGGTCATGGTCACGTCTGGTGTGAACGCATTGATAACGTCTCATAAATTAAATGATAACATTTGCTTTTCTTCTCACATATACGAATGAGAAGACCTATGATAATGAGACGGATGCTGCTTCAAGCAAATCACGAATATAAGAAGTTACATAAGGCACTTTTGTACACTGACTGCTATCTTTACTGCAGAGTAAAGAATGCAGGTGTTAGCCTACGAGGCTGATTCGCAATCAGACACACACGCGCACATACACACACAAAATGCAGATGTTATGTGTTGCTGATTGTCTACATTTGTAGCAGCATATACTTTTTAGCTACTCTCCAGAAGCTGATACTTGATCCACCAAATTTTTGCTCTCATATAGAGCAATCTGTCCTGAAAATTTGGCTTATCCAAGCAATAGCATTCCAGAGGTATTGCCCGTACAGTCGGACGGACGGAAAAACCGAATACAAGCGATTTTTTAGAAGAATAGCGCTAAAAATGTATCACACTGTTCTATGTATAGATACGAATTGATAACGAGAACTTCTAATCTTCGGGATGTATCTCATGCAGAGTTCGTGTGAAAGAAATGAACCCCTCTCGTGAACTTGGAGTTATATTTTTAGCGGTTTTTTTAAATCGCTTATCTATTCGGTTCCTCTGTCCGCCCGCCCGTCTGTTCGGGCAGTATCTCTGGAATGCTGCAACTTGAAAAAGCCAAATTTTCAGGATAGATTTGTTTATATGAGAGTTAGACATGACGGAAATATGGTGGATCTAGAGTGAGCTGCTCGGGAGTAATCGGTGTCTTTTTCCGACCACTTTGTTTCATTTCTACGCCTCATAAGAAACATAAGATATCGGCGCAGGTCATTATAAATTTGCATTTTTCAATTAGTTAAAATTAAAATATGAGCTCGAGACATGAACAGTTCTATAGTTGAAAGACTGAAGTTTATATGTTTATGAAACAGAATTCAAATCCGTGTCGAATGAGAGGGAATAGTTATATTAATAAAAAAGGGATATTTTTCGATTTTTAATTATGGGAAATATCAACTATCATAGTAACGAGTCCACCGCCTTTACATAGGAACATATTATTGCATAGCATTGATATAACGCATTTTATGGGGATTTATAGACTACTAGGGACCCCGCCCCTACGCACCACGCGCGATTATCCCGTCCCCCACTCGCTACGCACCTGGCATTTATTCTCGATAAGCTGGAAATAATTTTTAGAAACTGCTCTTATTAAGATATGTTTTTTGTTCAAAAAGTGTTTTTATCCGAGGCAACGTTTCCGAAATAGAAATTTTTAAATAATTTAAACGGCTGCCATTTAGTTTCAAGATGGCTTATTAAAATGAAAATAGTTTTTCTGGAATCTCGTAGCCGGTAGAAACGAAATATCGTTTATCTCATTTCTCTACGACAAACAATTTCTGAGATAAAGAGAGGGACAGATGGGCGGACGGACAATTGGGAAATTACATGTAGGGGATATTATGAAACCGTCGATCTAAACCAAAGATTTAATCTTTTGATTATGTCATAATCCTAAAACAAGAAAAAAGCGCCTTATGTAACTAGCTGTGCAATTCTTCCCTCACTTGTTACATTAGCTATCATCGCTCGCTTCTCAATGTTAGACGTTGAAAGGAAATACGGCGATGAGTAACTTTGATATTATTAGCGCATTTTACAATTAGATTAATATGCTAAATATCACTTAAATTATTTTAGTCTGTTTTCATTCTTAGACCACGTTAAATGTTGTTGGCATGTTTTTATGAATTAAAATTTTTATCGTTTGGATTAGTAAAAATATTTTATTATTTATTTGTTAATTAACGACATATTTCATCCCAAACTGGTATATAGTTGCGTACATAATAACCTTTTCCTCTAATGAGGTTATTATGAACATTTTGGGTGATATATATGTATATGTATGTTCCCAGCTAATTCACCTATTCGTACGCGCAGTGGATATCTAATTGTAAGAGGTAGTGCAATGAATAGCCGGATAGGAAGGGAGGAGAGAAATCTGGTGCCGGCTTTCAGCCTGCTCTTAACGAAGAGCACCAAGGGGGCCAATGGCTTAACGCCCCTTCCGAAGGACGGAGTGTTAATATTTCTAAAAATTCCAAATACGTTAAATGATAATAAATATTTTAAGGAACTGCGAGAAAAATTTAAAGACTTTACAAAGAACAGAAATAAACTCAAACCGCCGCCTTCTGATATTGGATATAGCCAGGAATCTACAACAATTAAAAAAAAGAGCGTTACTAATGTAAGACGTAACTAATTGTATGCGTAAAGTGTTTACAATAGTCGCGTGTAGGTGGTCTGGTGGTGGCAGCTAAAAAATATATATTTTAAAAATATCTATTAAACAATGCATTATGTGGGAAAATGCTTCAAGGAATGGTTATAGAAATTTAAATTTCCTACAACTTTTATTCCAATACTTTTTTACATTAATCAAGTAATAAAGCAAATATTTCAAAACAATACTTTTCCTATACTAATAATGGAGAAAGTAAAAACGGATATGTGACATGAGTAAACACCCAATTCCGGTTGACCGATCTTTACCAAAAACTAATCAACTCTTTCTACTTTCATAAAAATGTCAAATATAAAATTTCGTGTTGATCTCATTAATAGTTTTTGAGTTAGAGCGCCCACAAAATTCCTATGACATACACACTCACAGACATCATCGAGAAAATGGTCAAAACCTGTTCTGGGGACCTCAAAACGTGTTTCCATTAAAATCTCGAAATCGATTTCTTCATGAAAAAATACTTTCCCTTATTCTACATATGGAGAAAGTAAAAAGTAACTAAACAAATATTCTTACAAAATTAACAATCTTAAATATAAATCAACACATAATAAATCACACTCAAGTACAAGTTAGTAGTAATAAAAAACAAGATAAATGTTATATTAATAATATTTGTGAAAAAAGTCAATCAAAACGTTTAAATTTTTTTCTGTGATATATCACCTTCATTTTCATATTCTTCTTTTTGTTTGAATCATTTACATCATACCTTCGTTTTTGTTTATTGAGCTACAATAAAACAATTTTCTTAGGATCCCAATCCATGACATTTGGCACATTAAAATGCACACATAAATATAAAGTTTCGATGCTTAAATTCATAGAGGACGTTAATGATGTTTTCAGCTGAGAAACGATTTAACTAAATAAGCCATTGGCGTGGTTCAGGTTCAGATGCTAAGATACCTAACCCGCGACAAAGAGTACAATTTATTCATAGCATTCATGATTCATGTATTACCTGAAAAATGAACTAGCAACTGCACAAAATTGATTATGGTGCTGCACATTCGACTTTTAGAGCTGCACAAAATTGTTAGAGCTGCACGTTAAAATAGGCCCTGCGTCAGATATAGTTTTGATTTGACTTCAATACTTTGATTCCATGATTCTTTTAAATAATACTGTTCCCCTAAATGTAGTCTCCCTTATCTTAAAGCAAACAGTTTTTTCCAATCGTAACTAGGCCAAAAACTTAACGACTTTATCAAGCTATTCGGAAGAGCATACGTGCAAAATGGCAAAATCCTTCAAGCAACTTGAGATTCTTTCGAAATCGCAAGCTTAAAAATAAACAAGATAAGCGACGAATCATTTCATATCCTTTTATGTAAGGAAAATATTGACCGATCGTCAACCTACCTCTTCCGTTTCGAAATATAGCACAACGTGATGGAGGAATGCAAGACTAATCGCGGCATCGACTTTTATTGCTGCTGTCTTTCTATCACGTGAGCCACCACAAAAGTAGCTCCGAGTTATCTTCTTCCCTTCATGAAGAAGTCACTTATCGGATATTATTCTACGGTCGGTGTGACTGACACGAGGGAATGACATGTGCTGTTCGCAGGATTGCTCAATAGAGACTAAAAATGCAGACGAAACGACAGATTGAGATTTAAGAAATCTTAATATCATACATGTTCAGCGTGAAAGCGAAAATCGTCACATTAAAACTAAATTAAACGTAATAAAGGTGGCCATACACTCTACGGTTTGCCGGAAGGTTTGCTTCCAGGAAGGGACACCTCCCGGCAAGCCGGAGCGTGTGTGGGGAACTCGGCCGGAAGGGATGGCCGGAAAATGAACTTCCGAGCCTCCTGGCAAGTCTCAGAGGGTTCAGGTTTACCTCCAGGTTTGCAGGCCTTCCGGCAAACCGTAGCGTGTATGGCTCGATTTCCATATCTATTGTAAACAGCTGCTTCTTACATAGGATGTAGGATATAGGACGGGTGGGCAACTACTTACTTACTGGACGTATGCAGTCCAAGAGCATTTTATGCGGCCCGCGAAGCTATTATGAGAAATCGAACCGTAAAATTTAGCATCCAAATTGATATTTGTGGTATAATTATGATAATAAACCCTTTAATTTTAAAATTTTAAGCCTAAAATCGTAATTTGGACTTGACTTTCACTTGTACCTTGTACTTATACCTTAATATCTCTAGGTAGCTTCTTATTTAGTCTTTAATCTGGCCCGTCGAAGCGTTGCCAACTTACAATGCGGGCCGCCGAAGGATTCGCAACCACAGATGCGGCCCGCCATAGAAAAGATTGCTTATCACTGATATAGGTATAAACGTTAAGATACTTTTTGAAGATTTACAGACACAAAATTTGGTTGGATGAATTCAACCAACGGGAAATAACCTAAATCCCAAATTTAATTTTTAGGTTTTTTCTTTCGAACCCGTTGTTTCATTTCTATCCCCCATAAGTAAGGCATGTTGCAGGGATATATAAATTTGCATTTTTAATTAGTAAAATTAGGTTAGAAACATGGGTCTAAAACAGTTCTATAACTGAAAGTATGACATTTATTATTTTTTAAGATTAAATTCAAATCCGTGTCGAATTGGCGCAAACATTTGTTTTAAATCAGAAAAAACGGGCATTTTAACAATGAACAAGAAGTCCAGGCCAGGACTAATTTTCAAACAAATTAAAAATTTTATTTCATATATTTTTTAAATTTCATTTTATATAATATTTGCAGTAAATAGTCGAAGATTGTTCCAAATTTGTAATAGAAGTGATTTTTCTTTTATTTTCGCTTAATACTTATGCGTGAGCGGAGCAAGTACGGTAAATTTGGAACAATGTCCCTAACAGTTCACAAACTATACAAGTTCTCGTGTGTTTTCTACTACGATCTCTCCTAAAATGCACCCATTAGTAATTTTAGATATACTAGTGCTCTCCGGCCATAGCGCCGTCGCATCATTCCATGTTGAATTTTAAAAAATATTCCACTGCGCTGAATAAATCTTGATTTCAATATTTTTTCTATATTTTCTTATCTTGAGATTAAATATAATATTATAAAAAGAAATATATTTAATCGAGCGAACATACTGCAATAGGCCAAAGGTAGCGTGTTCTCGGTTATACCTCGGGAGGTCTTAAAACGCAGGTCATCGTGCCTCTCTCGAAACCCGCGGTATAACCGGGGACTGGAGCATTAAAGGCTGGTTCACACTGAGGGGACGGTCGGGGTACAGTCGCGTTGAGGGCTTTAGTAAGGTTAGGCCTCGGTCGCGCCACTGTCGAATTCCGGCCCCCACCTACAGCGTGACGTAGTTTATTGATGCTCCTAACTATATAGCAGAAAGATTCACCATTGCAGTTCAGGTTTCGCTTGGGACACGGACGCATTTTGGCGAGAGGATTCATAACATACCAAGATGTCGGACAGTTCGGATGAGGAAGTGTATATTTTGGCAGCATTGTGCGAAGAAATTCAGAAAAAGAGACTTTGGGTGCATGATATATTTTTATCAAGGTGTATATATATATAATATAAATATATAATATTTTGGTCTAAAATGTTCCAACCGTGAACGTCCCCTCAGTGTGAACCAGCCTTAATAATATCAGAGCAATACATAGTTTGGCTTGCTGAATTCAATTTACTCTTTTCGGGATAAGGTTCAAATGTTGATATCGTTTAATCTTTCAGTTGGCTCGATCAAACATAAGTTATCATTGGGTATTTTGTCTGATAAAAGGGAGACTAATAGCGCTTTGGTGCACGGACCTCACCAAATTCTCAAAATAGGCTTTGAAATGTATGCTTTCACACCCGACTGATCAATTCAATTGTTCCAAATAGGGCCGTCAGTCGATTCCGTAACCATCAATCTTGCCGCAATAATTATGAATGTCTCATAGGTCATAGGATAGTTTGCTTTATAGATTGTCAAGTCTGATGAAGTTTTTATCCACATAAATTTTCCCAGTGTAGCTCTATTAACAACAATTCCGTTACTCTCTATTTCATAATATATTGTATTATTTATGTGTTCATTTGTGAGGATACCTTTTTTGTTTTTGAAAATATTCTCCAGTACGTTTTTATTCATTCTATATCTTATTTTTTATTAATTCTTATGTTTAGTTCAAATTGAACTGCCTGATTGACTATTCCGATAAAATGTTATCATAAATGTATGTTACAGTCTTTCAAAGCGTTTAATTTAAACAATTTAAATGTTTTAATTTGCCATCAGGGAATCCTCCTTCATTAAATAGATCTTTACAAAACTTTTCGTAAATATTTCCTCTGTTTTCATTCCTCGAAATTCAATTTTTTCACCCTTTTTTGGGAATAATGCATATTGATTTGTACTAAAATACCTCGAGCAGTATAGGCTTAATTAGAGGAAGTGGGAGAGAAGATGAGGTATACTGAAGTAAACGGCACGATATGCGGTGACTAATTTCATAGACGGTATGAAATTCAACGGAAGTGATTGCCCTCCAAGTTTGAGATTGTGGCCTTCAAGCAGTGTCAGCGAGTCACCATTTGGGTTGGTACCAGAGCGAGAGATAATTATAGCGCTCTGAAGATGTTCACATGCACCCACCTTAACCATATTTTCACGAATTTTAAAAATAAAATAATTTTTTTAAAAGATGCAGGGGAGAATATAAAATGATGAATTGTGCAATTAAAATGTGTCATCTCTTTGAATTATCCTTGGCCTGTGAGGAAATTAAAGAATAATAATAGTTTCATCTTTCTTGTCCTTTAATTATAACTCATCGGCATCAAAAAATAACAAAAATATGACATTTTCCATTTTTTTGATGGGCGTAACTCGTGAATAAATAAATATAAAAATTCAAAAGTTTAGGATAATACAACAACGAAACGAAGAATACATGTCAAGTTTTGCCCTTTAAAAATTATAATTATCAAAGCAATTTCATACCGATTCATTTAAAAATACTCTTACGATTATATTCATAACAATCGCTTATAAATAAATTTCAAATTCCATACTAGGTTCCCAAAAAACCAAAGAATATAATTTGTAGGTATTCCTCCAGAAATACCGACGAACAGATAATACGATAGAAAAGCGTATTTCTTGGCACCTTTGATTTTCTTAGTCCTCTAGCGGCATTTATGTGAAAAACTAGTATTTTTAATCTTACTTCCATCTTCTTAATCGGGACATCATTCCATCCACTGAATGAATTCGTTTGATAGAACTGATTACTGGATGAATGAAGCCAACGAACTACAGAGCGTAAAACATTGTTCAGGAAATATAAAATTAAGGTCACAAACCGATATAAATGTGGCTCCACCTTGAATATGATTTTATTGAAATCAGAAATATTTTTTAATTTCGCTTCTGAGGCGGTTGAACGATCGCTACTACGCTTAAAAGTGTAATGAACCTTTATACTTCACGATTATGGCCTCCATTAGTATATCAGCGCTCGACACGCCATTGATCAGTTCATCATATTCGTCATGCGGTACTTAATACATATATGCTATACTATGAGAAAGAACAAGGAATCTTTTCAAGGTAGGTTTAAGATTGATAACTTCCATATTCCTAATAATGAAAAAAAATTTCCATAAGCTCATACTTTAATTTTGAACGCAATTTACGCATATGATAAAAGGATTTCAGAATATTGTATAGTATAGGGGGATAAAACTTGATTATATCTAAGCGTGAAAAGTATTTTTCTGAAAAATCTACGCGATTACAACATGTAACGCATGTTTACAAAACTTGGTTACCCTCTACCATTCCCACTTACAGCAAGAGATCAGTGGTATACCTAATTTTACTCGCATGCAAATCAGGAAAAGATCTGAGTGGCATTCATGTTCTGCTCAAAAATATTTGCTTAGAGCAAACTTCCTGCGCGAGTTTTTTTGCAGATTAAGTCTAACCGTATTCATATGAATAGTGATGTCATAGTCACACAGGTTGACGGGTCATCGAGAAAATCAACATGGCAGGCTAATTGCTCCAATTTTTTTCAAATTGAACAAAGTAGTCTGTTTTATGAAGTGTTAAGTCACGCGCAATGGGGAATTCCAAAAGCAAAAACAAATCAAAAATTAAAGCTAATTTTGGACTTCTCGCTAGAAAGAAATGTTACTCTATTTGAGAATGTCAACTCTTCGTTTTTGTTATTGCAGCGGCGTTATTCATCAACTGAAGATTTAATATTCAATGGTATTGCAGTAGCCATTAACATTTACCAAGGAAATGCTGTGATAAAATTTCTTTGGAAATGTTTTCGAATCAGACTTTGTTGGCCAACATAGAAGTTAGAGGTAAAAAGACGAATTAAGCGAGCAAAAATATTATTATTATAACTATTATTTGATGCATCCACATGAAATAAATCAATATATCTCTAAATTTTCTTCTTAAAATGTTTCAATTCATAAGTTAAAAATTTCCTCTCTATATCCCGTTTAAGATTATAAGCTGATTCACATATCTTTGTGACCCTATAGCTCTTATGATAATTTAGACCGGACTCATTCATTGTTAATTAATTATTGAATATAATTAGATCTGTATGCTTCCTTTTACTTCACAAAATAAAGGGAGTCATAAGAATGGCTTTTCCTAAACGTAATTTGTACCTATGTTTTAGCGATTACGAAATCTTTCATAATATAAGAAAATATTTCAATAAATTATCATTAATTACAATATTTTCATTAATCAATCATTTTATACACGTAACGATATGTCGTCATCACTACCGGATCTAAATGAGAAAAATTGCGTTATGCAAAGCATCCCTTTCCATATCGATGTCCAACCACTTTCCGTCGTTATCCAATACTAATAGATAGAATTCTTGGATTCAAAAGTCAAGGTCCTTGAGTTAGCCTTTTCCATTGACCTATGTCTAACATGTTATCTCATCAAATAAAAATGTATTCGTTCTTTAGATCAGTGGTTCTTAACCTTTCCGATTTCACGGACCACTTTCAACGAAATAAATTTTACGTGAGCTACCAATATCTCTAAAACCCTATTATAACATAATAAAAATAATCTTAATTTATTATTTTGAAACATTATTAACATGAAGTCAGACATATTGATTAAGGACTTCAAATTACTAATTACAAATATTCTTTCGCATTACACTTTTGATGCAGATTCTGTTATTACATACTGCGATCCCTGAACCTGAATGAGTGTACGCAATTCTTCAAATCTTGGTGTAAAATTGGACAAAGGTAATCGGAACGTTGAATTTATCTCAAGTCTATTTCGGCGTTCTATTTTCGTTTCTGTAACTTCAGAGAATCCTGCTTCGCACAGGGAGTATGAAGTGAAAGGCATAAGCACTCGTAATATGAGCAGATTTTAAAAATATTTTGAGCATGGCAGCTACAAAACAACTTGTCCTAAAATACTCAGGAATTATTTTTAATTTTAGTTTATTGAATACTGGTCAATAGACGCGGACCACCTCCTAAGTGCTTGCGGACCACAGGTTAAGAAACACTGCTATAGAGGCATATCCTTTCTCTCACAGTTTAGACAAGAAAATTAAAAATACAAAGAGAGAATCATGAATTATTTATATACTTAAAGATTATTAAAACTGGCATCGTTTCAATTAGAACTCGAAAACATTTTGTATGGACAAAAGTTCGTTTGAAATATAAACATAGGAGCTTTATTTTTCCGACACTATGAAAAAGAGCATTTTATTTATTGAGGTTTATTTAGAATTTCCAACTTAAAACTCTTTATAAATCTAGCATTATAATTATATTCTATTTATAATTCTATCTATAACCTTTTGCTCAGAATCTTAATTTGAAAATTTTAAGGCATCCCCTGCCGCCCACAGATTTCTCAAAAAAATACTCTTTGGCAGTGTAATAAATGGCATCATAGATTACACACACCCTGCAAATTTAAGTCCTGCATCTATTACCGCTTACTAGCTAATTTAATTTAATTGATTGCACAGACGGACAGACAGCGAAAATATTAGCGCGCACATAAAATAAAACGCGCTATCAACCGAAGCGTCTTTCGTATATTTTGGTAATATTCCTGCAAACCCAAATTTCGTTTGCATTACTTAAGAACGGTTATTTTAAAAGCGATCAGCTTCTATAAGTTATATATAAATGATTGAAAAAATCCTCCTATATATAATTTCGAATGTAAATTCGTACGTACGTACGTAAACTTGACGCTGACGTCATCAATGACACTTTTAACGCATTTTTAACAAACTTCCCCATTAGGTGGAAGGCTGGAATTTCGCAGGAATGTTTGATTTAGATATAGAAATTAAATGAGGAAAATAAAATAGGAAAAAAGACCCGAGTTCGACTCTATGGTGGCGATTTCCATTTTCCGTAAGATAACACGTAAAAAGCGACTTTTTAAAGTGCAGGCTTTTATTCTTTTGGAAATTTAAATTAGAAATAATTGATGTACGATCTTCGAATTTGAACTATATTTTAGGAAAATTAATGAAGTTTATTATTCTATTCATCCTTTTCAGCCTACCGTTCGCAATATCTCATATTAAACATTTAAATCACATATTTAGGGAAAAAATGGGCTTTTAAAACGGGATGTTGCCTTGTCGACCACGTCCTTGTTAAACTTTGAGAATCAATTGTTGTCTCAACCCACATACGTGTAATATATACGAGCGTATAGTAGATTGCCTTAAATTTGGGACTAGGAAGTACTTTTCCAGAGAAGGAGGGAGAGGGTGGGAGGATGGGAGAGAGGAAGAGAGAAAAGGAGGAAGAATGGGAAGTACCTTAAATTTAATACTTAATCCACGCATACCCGTCATATTTGACGGAAAATTACGCTAGTACTGCATAACACTGAACGAGGAAAAGCACTTACCACCTACGTAATGAACAATTTCACATTAGAACAAGAAGTCCAAACCAGGACTAATTCAGGCCGGTTTCCCAAAGTTGACGGGACGAGAATTGATTACTTAGATCGACAGAAAATGTTTCAGTATGTGTTAGTCATTCCAAGGAATTCTCATGCCATAAACAACATTTGTAATTCATTGCTTATAAATGATAGAGAAAAATTGGAAAATAAATTAATAGAGCATTATCAGGTTTAAAATACTAAAAACAATGTCAAAACCACTTTCTGGCATTATATTTTGCATGTATCTTTTTAAATAAACGAATTTAATAAATGTTACTGTTTATATCCTAATATGCCTGGATCAACGGTCCATTGTTGAAGAGTAGTCGAGCCGAAAAGAAAATAACCCATTTGTTCACTCGTCTATGCTCAAGCCGAGTTCGGTAATAAACGTCTTCATGGCAACAATCCGATAAAATGCGATTTAAAACTCCGTTTTAGTAGTAATTCAAGAAAATACGATAAATTATAAAAATTCGGTGATAAGAATTAGAATCAATATTTTCCCCCTTATAACAGTACAAACCTCGCACCGATATCCCAATTTTAAGATATTTCAAAGTATTAAAGAAAACATCTATGAACGATGGATTTGAGATTTCCTATATACGTAAAAAAAATAGGGAAAAAATGTTCCTGGAATCGAACCTGGGACTTAAATCTTCGCCAGATAAAATATAGCCCGGAGGTGGGCCCTGGCAGCACGAGCATGAAAATCGGTCTATTGGTGCAAAAGTTATTAGTAGGGGACAAACACACACAGACAGGACCGTTTCCTTTGGAAACCAGCCTAAAAAGGGTGATGGTATGACAAAATTAAGATTAATAACATCACATTAACTTGGATTGAGAAAGATTTTTTAATCCTACTAATATATTTGAAAATACCAGTGAAAATCAACATTTGAAGATATATATATACCTTCTTCCAGGCGAAATAGGAAGGGAGCATGTATGAGAGTTTTTTATTTTTACAAAATAATCCCATATATCTTTGTGACAAAAGATTAAACGAGTGCTTCCAAAACCTTTTTCAAAGATAAACGAAATTTCGCGGCACCAGCCTTGAAACATGTTTTTTATATTTTTACATACGTGTATTACAACCTTTGGGCGCACCCATTGGTTGGTACTAAACCATAATTTATCAGACCAAATTATTGCCCTAATTACCTATCAACACATCTAAATCGTTGATTTATTTACTTAACAAAATTTTTCGCGGCATTTCTAAAAATCAGCTGCGGCACCCAGTTTGGAAACCACTGGATTAAAAACATAAACAAGTAAGATACCCTTGCTAAAGCGAGGGGTCAAAACACGTTCTCTTAAAAATTTTAACACTTTTTCTGGCTTCCCCGTACGATTGGAATGTGCATCCTCACTATACCTTTCCATGAGTGAAATCTTCACTCCTCTAGCGTCAGTAATTTGGCTACCAATACCGTTTCAAAGTTTTGAATTTTCCGACTTTGAAGCCACCTAGCGGAAAATTCATGAACTACTGGGAAAATCCTATCGGTGGAATATTCATTGATAGATAAGATCTATCTAGCGTTAAAAGAATTTTCCATAAAATGTGGCGTCGTTCTGGGTCTCGAATTATAATTTTATCATTAAGCGGTGAAAGGATTAATGCACAAAATATTAATTTCAGCCAATTATTTCCAAGAGGTGGGAACTACTTAGGGTCCTTGCAATGCAAAGGACCTCAGCGGAATCTTATTTGCTTTAATTTGATAGTGATGTCCAATATTTTCCGCTACATCTCTGAAACGAATAAACTTTAAATGAATAGCTATTTTAAACGGAGTTATTGCACAGGTGAAATTATATTCTGTTCAACGAAACCAATAAATGAATACGTTTAATAGTATTCAACAACTATGAAAAAGCGAAATAATAAATTTAGAAAACGGAGCATTGGGTACTTTTGCTGCCACTATCAGCGAGAAAAAAACTTGATTTTGTCTCATAGCTTCAATTTCAAGGAAGGGACAGACTTGATGCAATCTGTTTCCTTAACGAAGTATCTCTCTTCTTTCTAGAAACTTCGTCAAATTTCCATGGGTCTTCGTTAATTATTTGTCTCTTCTCGATGCGTCTAATCTACATATCACACGGGTATCATTATCTCTCATTAATGACACACCGCTGATTTACCAAATCTGTTGACACCAACCATTCCTTAGAAAGACTCGTGCGTGTTAATTGCAGTACTAGGGATCATCCGAGTCTCGAAAATCAAGGCTCATTTGCAGGGTGTGCAGACTTAAATTGGCCATAAGCATTGCGCCGTCATTGCAACGACTTCTTACTCTTAGTTTGTTAGATCCAGCACCTCAGATGCATCTACTAAATTACGACTAGATCATCTATTCGAAACAGTAAATTTCATTCATAAATTCAGGCACCACTTTATGGAATTTACTCATGATACTGATAAAAATAAACCATGTATCTTCTACGAAAATTACTTATTAATCACGATCGTAGCGAAACTGGTCGTGATTTAATAGATAATTTTCGTGAAAGATATGTAACTTATTTTTATCTGTATCGTAGCACATTTCCTATCTTAATGATACTAATCAGGAAGCCAAAAGAGGAAACTATGCATGAAAAGACGAGAAAGTCATAATAAGTGACAATTTTTAAATCTTAATTTACGTTTTTATTCGTATTTTAAAACTTTCCTATAAGATCTTCTAAGAAGTTAGAATTATGAGGTCGCACTCATGGGTGCTGGCTTCTAGACATTTTATTGAACCAATTGTTTATTCGAAATTGATTATTACAAGGGAATTTAAACAATTAAAATACACTCGTTTGACCGGCGTAAAAGGGACCGAGGGTGAAGCCGGTTAATATTAGTAGTAGTTTATTTGGTTCAGAGATCAAGATATGCATAAATGTGGGACAAGTCAGTGATAAGAGAAATATAGATTAGTAATATAAAAATAAAGGGAAGAATTGCAGAGCAAATTACATAAGGCGCTTTTTTACTTGATTTGGAATTATGACGTCATCATAAGATTTCATCTTTGGTTGAGATGTACGGCCTCGTAATAGTCTATACATCTTATATATTAAGTGGGGATGTGTTTGGCCGTGTCACAAGACAGTATACGTAACATTATAGCGTATTTTAACAAACTGTGCAGGCCTTCTTTCGTTAACATTTTAAAATATCTTAACGTTTAGATATCGACGCTGTATTTGCACCGCTGTACGGAGGAAAAAGCATGAAAATTAATTTTCTTATCGTCGATTTTCGTCTTCAGTTCGAAATCGCTCGAATTTAATGTTTAAATGCTATATTTTGGAAAGATCTTACCATTTTATTAATTGGGAGAATGGGCGTCGCCTTGGACGGTCTTTGTTCTACTTTGCGTCGATGAACCTTTTATCGGACGGCCCACTTCTCAACTGATTGTGAGCGTCTTATCCTTAGGCGCATTTGCACGGTTCAATACCATTGAGCAATGCGATTGAATCAGCAGCATTGAACTTCCGCATTGAAATATGTTGTTTATACGAATCAATGAAATTGATTTCACCAATTCAATTCAACATGGCGCCAAATGAAACCGTTCGTGCGGATATTCGAATTATTTGTGATCATTTAATATGAGTGCTATAAAATACTATCAAAAATTAAAAAAAGAAAAACCCCCACGTTTTTGGATAAGATGATGAATCATGATACGAGATACTTTAGGAGCATCGGAATCTTTGTTGAGGGAATGGGGTTTTCTCTGTCATTCTTGATTTTATAATCAGTTTATGCTATTTCACAAACACTCGTGATTTTTTATCAAGTCCAAAACACCGGTGTATGGTCCTCTCTCCACTTTAAAACCATGATTATTCTGTACAATTCCCGGAACGAACCAACACAACTCGCTTTCTTCAGTTCACTAGTCATTCACGGCTTAAAACCAGAGCATCTGTGATGTCTCGAGAGGAAAATGCTTCCAATGCTATTGAAATTCACTGTTTACACGAATCAATCGTCGTTCAATGTGGGTGATTCATTCCCATTGCTTCCATGGAATTGAACAAAAGTAGAGCTCAACCCTACTTTTGCAATGTTTAATGCGATTGCTCAATGGCATTGAATTCCTGTTTACAGTTCAATTTTTTCAATTTGGATGATTCAACCGGATTGTTCAATCGAATTGAACCGTGCAAATGCGCCTTTAAACGTTAACATACACTAGAGAGGGTTGGTGTCTACCCGAAGGAACCTGTGTTTACACATGGACAACTTTACATAGCTGCTTCTCGTGTCAATAACCCTGCATATATCAGGTTTGCTTTACATGGTTATCCAATAACATTAACAAAAAATATCGTTTATCACGATACCTTGATATAAAGAAATATTTTCAATAAATAAAAATGTACTAACCAATGTGAACAACCAACTACAGTCATACCTCGCTTTACGCGACAAATAGCTTCCTGTAAATTTCGCGTTAAGCTAAATTAATTTAAAACGGGGTCATTATGCCAATGAGGATAAGTTCCACGGACGCGAAAACTAAAGCGTAATATTAATAAAAATACGCCATTAACCTGAAAAACAGCTTAGTGTCAGCTCCTATCCATCAACGCCAGATACAAATCTTTTCATTTTTCAATAACTTATCATCATCAGCAATTTTCAAATGGAATAGAAAACTAAAAACTTCATTACATTCAAACAAAAATGTAATTATTTCCTGAGTGAAGGAAATTCTAACAGCGAGGAAGTTTTATTGGAATGAATAGTCACCTTTCTTCAGAAATAATAACGCCAAAATAAGCATCGATCGAGTGATAAAAACGGTGTGGCGTCCTAGGAATTATTTTATAGCATCACATCCTGACCATAAATGGGAATCCATAGTAGACTTTACTAAAATCCACAAGCCCGTAAAAAAAAAGAATTTATAATAAATTTGCGGTTAGGTCGCCTCAACAGTCGGCCGCCTTGTTTTTTGAACACCTGGTAGGCGCGGGCCTGCTTCGGGCTATAACGAATCCGCTTAAAACGGGGTCGCGCAAAGCGAGGTATGCCTGTATATTTTTCAAAAAACGTAAACAGCCAACTATATTTCTTAAAAAATGTACACAAACGTAGCTGTGTCACGGGCTACTAGTTCCCTTTAAAAGCACTATATCAATGCTATATAACAGACGTGCCCAAACCGCGGCTCGCGAGCCGCATGCAGCTCTTTTATTCTAGTACGCGGCTCTTTTAAATTTCCATGCAGAGGCGTGGCAACGTTTTTCTCTACAGGACACAATGACGTAATATGACTCGAGACGTTTAGGATGCCTAATGGACATGCATTATATCCGAATTGCTTCGGACATAGGTTGTTTTGCTGTTCGTAAATTTATGAGCGCAGAATGTCATGCGGCTCTCGAACTTCTGAAAATCGTCGTATGCGGCTCCGAGGGCAAGTAGGTTAGGCCACCCCTGCTATATAATAATGTTTCTCATTTAAAAGCCGTGGACTCGTTGCTATGGCACTTTTATTTCCCATTGCTAAAAGTCGTAAATTTTTACCTTTTTTACATTAAAACCAATTGTTCGCTCTCATTCGACGCGGATTTGAATTCTTTTTTATTTAAACCTCAGTCTTTCAGCTACAGAACTGTTTATGTTCCGAGCTCCTATCTTAATTTTTACTATTTTAAAAATACGCCGATGTCATGCTTTTCTTCGGGGGGATAGAAATGAAACTAAGGAGTTAGAAAAATACATCGATTACTCCTTACTAGCTCATCCTAGATCCAATAACTTTGTACCATGCGTAGCCATCATGTAGACCACCCTATCCTGGTATATCCAAATTGCAGGATGCCAGAAATATTGACCGAACAGCCAGACGGATGAACAGACAAACCGAACACATAAAAGAGATTTTTTTCTTAAAAAACCTCTAATAATCTTAGAAACACGTGTGTCAAACATTGACATAATTATACATCACTCATAATCACGTATACTATAATAAATTAATTCGTAGTAACTTGTTCGGCTTGGTTAAACAGCAACAAATATCATAATCAGGTATTTATTACACATAGGTAACAAATATATAGCAATTAACGGTATACTATAAAAACATCTTTCCTATTTCCATTCCTTGCTTAAACCAAAGCCACAAAGTGAAATTTCCTCGGAAGCCTCTCAAATGCCCAAATCTACCGCGTACACGTTTTCAGCCACCACAAAAACAAACAACGATTCATGAGTCCACGGGAACTTTTCCAGAGTGGAAAAAACCGAAGGTCGGCTCGAGGCGTGTTCAGTGCTGCGACCGCATCCAGTAACTCCCACATACACCGTTCAACATCAATAACATTTATCAATAGTATTACGTTTGACATTTTGAATATATCGTGAATGGTATATTTTTATATATTTTCGCCAGAAATTTAATGGTGACAACTGACGACCCTTGCTCCCCACGCGGACAAATTATTGGATTACTGTTCATTTATTGATTTGAAGCGTGGAATTTTAGACTGCAGATCCTAATCGATTCTTTTGGAGCTGGGGGAGATTCTGGTCTTTTGTCGATGCCCGCAATTAAAAACCTCACACATGTCAGACACGCGAACGCATCTCGTAAATTTTGCGAATGTTCAAAATTAAGCCTTGAAAATGATCGAGTTCATCATCTTCGCGTCGCGAAACTATTTCATATAGAGCAACCAATCAAAAGAGAGGGGGTAGCCGTAGGAAATCTCCAATCCTCGGCCTCATCCTTCACGCCCTCTCGTTTTCCTGTCTCCTACTGGTGATGGCGGGAACGTGCAAGTGAGGCCAAAGTTCTCCCACTCCCCTACTATTCCCGAGTTCACTCCTCTCCAGTAGAGATAAAAAGAAATACGTTTAACGTTGGTATCGCGCAATCTTGTCGAGCGAGGGGAATGAGAAAAATACATTTCCTTAGTTCACGGTTGCACTGGTGGATGAGCACGTGAGTAGCGTGCGCGGAAGACGCGATTGGAGCCAAAAATGAAGGCGCGAAGCGTCGTGTAATCAATGAACGTGCTTACGATAAGGACGGGAATGTCATCGTCCAGCAATCCGTTCGCATCGCGGGGACGACCGAGCATAATTATTTTTATCTAATTTTCTCAGACTTCCTTTTTTTACTCTATCCGTCGTCAAATAGTGGCATTGAACTCGATTGTTGCTGTCGCCTTCGAAATCATTAAGCGCGGAGCTTTTATCTCGTCTCGTAGGATTATTTTTTAAAAGGTGGATCGCTATTGACCTTGAGCTGGTGAGCTATATCTTGTCTTCCATTGCGTTTATGTGCGTATGTGATTGATTATTCAACGAAGAGCGACGTTCAGCTTCGATCATTTTTAGCGTACTACGCTGATAGTCTCACCAAGATTGAGATACGATACAATTTCGCTCACCAGAAAAGAAATTAAAATGTCATTCGCGATACATTGAACCATATCGTATATAAGGGCTTTATAAACCTAATCACTTCGTAGAGATTAAATAGGTGACGTGACATAGCTAATTAGTAATACGGGAAGTGAATGTTACATGTTAATTCTATATTTATTCAAGACTTATGTACTTGGAATCACATTATTTTTCAATTCTAAAAATAAGCGCTTAAAAACAACAAATTGAAGAAATAAGTACAGTAAAACTTCGATTATCCGTGTTACTTGACCTTGTATAGGTAGAGATAACCTAAGAACACGGGTAATCCGGATTTTATGGTATAATTTGGTGTTAAATACTGTACAAATTTATTCACGTAAAACAGGTCGCATGACATACATAAAAAGTTATTAAATGAACCACAAAACTGTAATTAGGGTGGAATAAATTACAAGAAAATTAAATAATTTGTTTTGCCGGTGACCATTCTTTCTGACCAACAAATAATCGTTATGACTGCATATCAAAAAGATTGGACAGTAAAATATAAAAGTTAATAAATCATTCACTTGCCCATGGAGTAAATCGATATCATTGCGAATTTAAGTTGGTCCTTGGCTTTTAAGAATCTCTCTAAAATAAAAGGGAAAAAGTAATTTCGAATTGGTTTTAAATAAAGAACTTTTGTCTTTTTTGCTGAAACAGTTTTTGTTTGGTTGATCTGATAAATCGGTGGTTGTTTAACAAATCATTGAAATCCGTGTCTTCTTCATTTATCATATAAGCGGGAAAATTCAAAACTCGCTCCAGAACTCCCAGTTAATCGGCCGCACGGTTATTCCGCACACGCATAATCGGTGTTCTATTGTACTTGTCTCAGGTATCACCAGCCATTACAAGGCTATGAAAAGTCAGATGCGCATTTAGGTTACCATCCACATACGGTAAATCCCCACTGTGGACAGCTGCATTGCAACTAAAATGCGCATATAGTTTTTCATATTCTTGTAGTGGCAGTTGAAGATACCCGAGATAAGTACTATTTTTTTAAAGCGCGTAGTTTTAGAATATTTTTAATCCATAAAATGATCTCGGTGATTCTCTATTGAAATTTATGATTTAAGGAAAGATTTAGTTTATAATTTTATCTGATTATTGAATAAAAAGTTAAGGTCACTCAATCTCCAAAAATAGTGAAGTTACCCGTTGAAAAGATTTAATTTCGATGCCTAAAATGAATAATTAAAAGTGCCTTACTAATTAGGTGGATGTTTATCATAAGCGCTTATTTTTTAAAACAATCGCTTACATATTCGGTTTGTCTGTCCATTAGTTCGTCTGTTCGGGCAGTCTCTCTGGAATCCTGCAACTTGGAGAAGTCACATTTTCGAAATAGATTGGTCTACATGAGGGCTACACATGACGGAAATTTGGCGAATCTAAGTTGAGTTGCTATGGAGTAATCGGTTTCTTTTGCCGACCACTTGATTTCATTTCTACTCCATAAGAAAAACATGAAATCGGCGCAGGGCATGAATTTGCATTATTAAATTAGTTAAAATTAAGATAGGAGCTCGGGATACAAACATTTCTATAGTTGAAAGACTGGGGTCTATATTTTTTGATAACATAAATCAATTATTAGCTCTCGATTGATATGGATTTGTCCGTGTCGAACGAGAGCTAATAATTGTTTTTAATCCGAAAAAAGGGAAAATTTTCCGGTTTTAACTAAGGAAAATATCAATGGCAACGAGTCTACTGATTTTAAATGGGAAACATATTATTACATAGCATTGATATAATGCTTTTAAAGAGAATTTATAAACTATGATATGAGGCCGTCCATTTCAACCAAAGATTTAATCTCATAATGAGGCCATAATCCTAAAACAAGGGGAAAAAAGCGCCCTATATAATTTGCTCTGCAATTCTTCCCTCGCTAGCTTAAGCTTCTATTTTCGATCGAAGAGACAAAGAGAACACCCAGTATAAATGGCCCTTTGTCACGATGACCTACCCCCTTATCTCAATTCAAATCTCTTCTTTGCGAAAGAACGATACTGGTACAATCACCATTACTGTTAAGAAACATTAACATTTATTTCTTTCGAGGACAGGATATATAGGCCAGATCCTTGAAAATAACTTGACTCAACGATAAGGAAGACTTTCTAAGTAATAAAAATATTATAAAAAACAAATGTTATCTTAACGTACATCGGTGTTTACTTAAGACTTCGTAAATGAATTACCCTCGAACGAAATGAAACAATTTCTTAGATTAAAAATATTACTTAAAATAAAAAATTCGAGCAATAGGTAAGGGAAAAATTAATAACTCAAGGCATCCTGGCAGCCAATTATGGTGCGTGACTTCTTGGAATTGATTAATTTAAACTATCTCCTTCAAGCTCATTTTTTCCTCTGAATCGCATCGTCCCGTAAAGTCTGTTGTTTTAAGGCTCAAATAATTGGAAATAAAAAATAAATCTGGCTGCTTAAAACACCAGCGCTCAAATATTGATGCTAAAAAATTTCACGCTCAAGAATCCTTCAGGAAATAATACAGCCTCGAAATCTTCCACTCAAATTATTGGCGATAAAAAGTCTTACGAGTTAAATTACTAACTAAAAAATCTGATGTGGCCACCACATGACTTTCTCCATATCTGTAACTAGTAGTTGGTGCTTGCATACTGCAAGCATTTCATCTCACCTTGAAAAAACATTCATTTTTCAGACAGACATTTCATCATTACAAATATTCTTTTAATTCTAAATATTTCACCTCCGCAGCGAATTTCGTTTTTCCCACATGTAAAAATAATAGTTTAAAACAATCCCCAAATGTTGCAATTTTAAAAATTTTACTCTTTCTTCATTATGGGGTACTAATGCTACACATTTTAGCCAAATTTTAAAGTTGTAGCACTTCTAGAAGTAAAATAATATTATTGTAATTGTTTAAATTTTAATAATTTTTAACGGCCGCCACAATTCATATATGGTAAAATTGAAATGTTTATTTGTGCAAATTCACTACTCTGTAATTAATTTGAAAATTTCAGCTTCCTAGCTCATCCCGTAGTACCTAAACAGTTATCCATTTGTTTAAACTTTAAGAATTTTTAACTGCCAAACAAATTATAATATCAAAATTTGTATAACCCCTATTTTGTTTTTTTACGAATTCTATTTATAAAAAAAATTTCAACTCCATAGCACATGCGGAAATACATAAACCTTGAAAATTTGTTTAAACAACTGCGAATTTTTAGCGGCCGCATTGTTGCACCTTTTCATGATTTTTGTTTTTTCTAGTCGGTTTTGCACAAAATCCTACCTAAGAAAAAAATTTCGAATCTCCAGCTCATCTGGAAGTGCCTAAACATTAGTATCCTCCTATATCCTCCTCCTCCTCTGTAAGAAACGTCTATATAGAATGATATTTCTAAAAATTCCAAATAGGTTACATAATAATAAATATTTTAAGAAACTGCGAGAAAAATTTAAACTTGACAACAGAAATAAACTCGAACCATAGCCTTCAGATATTGGATACTAGTAGTTGGTTCTTGCATACTGCAAGCATTTCATCTCAACATAAAAAACATTCATTATTCATCTTTCATCATTACACATATATTTTTATTTCTAAATATTTCACCTCCGCAGCGATTTACGTTTTTCTCACATGTAAAAATAATAGTTTTAAACAATCCCCAAATGTTGTAATTTTAAAATTTTTACACTTTCTCCATTATGGGGTACTAATGCTACACATTTTAGCCAAATTTTAAAGTTGTAGCATTTCTATAAGTAAAATAATATTTTTCTAATTGTTTAAATTTAAATAATTTTTAACGGCCGCGGCAATTCATATATAGTAAAATTGAAATGTTTATTTATGCAAATTCACTACTCTGTAAATAATTTGAAAATTTCAGCTTCCTAACTCATCCTGTAGTACCTAAACAGTTATCTATTTGTTTAAACTTTAAGAATTTTTAACTGCCAAACAAATTAAAATATCAAAATTTGTATAATCCCTATTTCGTTTTTTTAAGAATTCTACTTATTAAAAAAATTTCAACTCCGTAGCACATGCGGAAATACATAAACCATGAAAATTTGTTTAAACAATTGCGAATTTTTAGCGGCCGCATTGTTGCACTTTTTCAAGATTTTCGTTTTTTCTAGTCGGTTTTGCACAAAATCCTATTTATGAAAAAAATTTCGAATCTCCAGCTCATCTGGAAGTGCCTAAACATTAGTATCCTCCTGTTATATGTTATATATATGTTATATCCTCCTCTGTAAGAGTCGTCGATATATAATGATAGCCACAAGGCTCCAACAATTAAGAAAAGAAAAAGGAGCGTTATTAAGACTTAACTAAGCGTCAGTTGTTAACAATTGTTGTCGGTATGTGGCGTGGTGGTGGCAGATAAAAATATAAGATATCTCTTAAACAATGTATTATACGGGAAAATGTTTCAAACAAAGGTTGTAGAAAATTAAATTTCCTACAACTTTTATTCCAGTACATTTTTACATTTATCAAATATTAAAGCATATATTTCAAAATAACGGATGTAACGAGTAAACACCCACTTCCGGTTGACCGATTTTTACCAAAAACTAATCAGTTCTTGTGACTTTCATAAAAATGTTAAATATAAAATTTCGCGTTGACCTGATTAATAGTTTTTGGGTTAGAGCACCCACAAAAAAGCTATCACATACACAGGCATCATCGAGAAAATGGTCAAAAACGTGGATTTCCATTGAAATCTCGAAGTCGATTTTTTTAATGAAAACAATAGTTTCCCTTATACTAATTATGGTGAAAGTAAAAATCCACAAGATAAAACTACTATTTCTAAACTTCTGGAATCTAAATGTCCATCGTCAAATCATTTGAGGCTCATAACTCACGTAAACCATGCCAACTGTAGTTTAGAGCAGTGGTTCTCAAATGTAGACAATTTTGTGGGAGTCGCGACCAGTCTTCGCTAAGCCAACTGATTTTTCCTTAATTCTCTCAATCCTTCAATTTTAATTTATAGTTTATAAATCTGTTTTATGTTTGATTGACAGTTGGAAACTTTAGAATAAATGCTTTGTTGAGGAAGTAGCAAAAATTTAGCACGATATGGGCTGGCATGCCATCCTGCTGAACTGCACCTGTTCCATGATCTCTCTGTTGGTCAGCTCTGGTATAAGATAATTTTTCAACATTTCCAGATATGATGCACCATTGACAGGTCCGTCAAAGAAATATGGACTAGTGACAGGGCTGGCAGTTATACCTGCCCACAAGATCAAGCGTGGTGGGTTGTTTTCTATCTCCAACATGTAATGAGGATTCTCTTTGGACCAAACAACATTTCTCTAACATCACAAATACCGTGGAAGATGTCACAAAGGACATGGCAACGCATCAATCTCTGTGTCGAATATGATGGTTTCATCATATTGGATTCATAAAATACGAGTACGTGACAGAGAATGTAACGAATATATCAAGAAAGTAAATCAGGGATATGGTGACTTCTTGGACACCCTGTATGTATTATTCCAATGTAATCAATAACAAGTAGATATGTCTCAGTAATAACAAACATCTAAAAATCTATCTGTATGCATAAATAAAGTAATTTCTATGATAACATTTTAGCTTATTATCATAAATTCCCATTTTCGGAGAAATCCATTTTTTTACAATTAAAAAAATCCTGGAGGCGTCGCAGTGCCCAAACAATGGCACGGAGGGGGTCGCAAAGTAGATCTGCCTGAGAACCACTGGTTTAGTGGTTTCTGACCTAAGGATCTGCAGGATATCTAAGAAAATTAACCAAAATACACATTGTACGGTAAAACTCAAAATGTATTCCTCACTCCTTGAATCCCTTATATCAGTGCTATTCAAACTTTTTTTCATGTACCCTTTGGAAAATTTCATCAACTACTTCGTACCCTCACATTTTTTCTAACAACAGAAATTTCCCTGAAAAAATGACAAAAATTATCGTGTTGAAGTGGAAAAAGGTACACTTATTCTCTACAGTTACCAAATATTTTAAGCAATTTAATGAAAGTGAAAGGTGAAGTAGATGATGGATTGTGGTATAAGAGGTAACTAAGATAATACCAAGATTTTGCTGGTACAACTTTCAGATCCTTCTGGTAACACTTTGGGTATTGTTACCACACTTTGAATACCAATGCCTTATAGAGTGAGAAGGGAGAGTTGTGAGACATGGTGAAACAATACAACACCATAAACAGGTTGCATCATCGCAGGACCTAATTCAAAAGGAGACACATGCCGCTACACAAAAATCCCAAAAACCCTTTGAACCACTAAACCACTAAAACAAAAGGTACTCTGAAAACATGCCCCACTTAAAAAGATAAATGACTCAATCTTCAATTAAATATCTCCAATCCGGTTGTCCCCAGAATGTATTGCCTTCCAAAATTACACAAATCAGACCTATAGTTTCAGGGATCAACTCTCCTACATACAAAATATCCCAATGGATAAGCAATCAATTCAAACAAATACAACTAGATAGTGACTCACATATCAAAAATACACAAGATTTCATCAAGAGAAAAAACACCACACTTGCAGGTAATGAAATCTTAGTTTCCTTCGATGTCATCTCCTTATTCACAAGCACACCTATCAAAGCAACCATAGAATTCCTACAGACACAGTTATTAGAAAAGAATATTCCTAATAAAGCAACAGAAGAATAAGTTTGTTTAACCACCCTGTGCATGCAACGAAGCTTCTTTAAAATCAACAACAGCTTTTATCAACAAAAAGAAGGTACCATTATGGGTAACTCTCTTCCTCCATTCATAGCTGAACTCTTCATGACTCATTTCGAGAAGACTTGTAAATATACCTTCCCATATTTTCCAAAAACTTGGCTCAGATACACAGATGACATCTTTGCAATCTTTGAAACAGCAAAAGAAAACATCTCTAATTTCATACAATGCCTCAACCAACAATTTGACACAATAAAATTCACACACAAAATAGAAAACAATAAATCTTTACCTTTCTTAGATTTGCTCATTACAAGAAAACATAAACTGCAACTCAACATTTGCAGAAAACCTACACATACCAACACCTATTCATTTGGACTCACCACCATATTTCACATAAATTGGCTCCATTCCACTCCATGATCCATAGACTATTACACACACCTCTACCAAAAACAGATTTCTACATAGAAGTCACATTTATTAAAAACTGTGCATTACACAATGGACTCAAATCACAAATTATCGAAAAAATGATTCAAAAACACAGACACAATATTCAAATTAAATCATGCACCACACTCACGAACCAAAAAACAAAGAAAAAATACATAAAACTACCATATGCGCCGAAACTAGCAAAAAATCTCCAACGCATGTTTTCAAATTTGATCTTCACTTAGTTTTTGTCAACGAAAAGTAAATTATCCAACCTACTGGCAAACCCAAAATATAAAATTCTGAATCACCACAAATCAGACATTTACCAAGTCAATTGCATTTCATGTGACAAAATTTATATAGGATAATCTAGATGCAAACTGGAAACCTGGTTTAAAGAACACATAGCACACTACAAAAACAACAGAATAAACAAATCAAGCATTGCAACGAATATCCCATCACCACAGAAAACCTATCCTTGTTCAAATCAATCAACCAATACAATAAACTTGATGCATAGGAAAGCATCTACATATATAAAAACAAAAACACAGTTATGAACAACAACTTAGGTTCCATCACTTACTCCCCCCTTTTTCAGTTAACTGTTCCTATTCCTTTCATTTTTCTTCCCCCTCTCCCTAACAGTCACTCCTTATATGTATAACACCCCTTCCCCTCCAACACTCCACACTACTGAAGATGACAGCTTAGCTGTGGAAACATGGTGTCTAGTTTAAGTTTTAGTGAGTGCCTTTTAAAGGATTTGTATGTTTATGTGTGTTCGCGTGTCTCCTTTTGACTTAGGTCCTGCGACGGTATTTACCAGTAACCAGTATTCTACTCACATTCATGCTACAGTGAAGGAGTTTTTGTTTATTTACTACTTATAGAGTTAGCCTTGACTCTACGATTGGGTCTATGGTCTTACAATTTAACCTTTTGGGTCAGTGGTTTCCATAAGTTTGGTAGAAGTACCACCCTTTCAAAGATAAACAGAATTTTGTGGCACTCCCATCTTGAAACAAGGTTGTATACATTTACAAACTGCCATCACTATGTTGGGACACATTCATTTGTAGTTACTACATCATCAAATTTATTATACTATTATAATACTTCATAAATTTTATTTATAACTTTTTTGTTGAGAATATTATAGGAAATTTACTGAAGAACCATATTTACTAGATTGGCTGAACCTTTAAATTCCTAAGATAACAAAAAAGAATCTCCTACAACAAAAAAACATGTCTTTCAACAAAAATCAACCTTTATTAAGATTAACAGCACAGTATACATTTATTTACCAAAAGCAACAAAAACTGCACACCATATATTTATCAAAACCATAACAATTGATTTTACATTACCAACAAATTTAGTTAACCCCATTTTCACCACAACAAAAATGCTTTTGGAATGCTATGCATCCAAATGGTGAAAACACACATTCATTTGTAGTTACTACATCATCAAATTTATTATACTATTATAATACTTCATAAATTTTATTTATAACTTTTTTGTTGAGAATATTATAGGAAATTTACTGAAGAACCATATTTACTAGATTGGCTGAACCTTTAAATTCCTAAGATAACAAAAAAGAATCTCCTATAACAAAAAAACATGTCTTTCAACAAAAATCAACCTTTATTAAGATTAACAGCACAGTATACATTTATTTACCAAAAGCAACAAAAACTGCACACCATATATTTATCAAAACCATAACAATTGATTTTACATTACCAACAAATTTAGTTAACCCCATTTTCACCACAACAAAAATGCTTTTGGAATGCTATGCATCCAAATGGTGAAAAAAATTACTATACCCATAACATATAAAGCTTTTTCGTGATGATTATATTCTGCACATGAAATATGATATGATTATAACCTCACACCACTCATAAAATTAATATTTTGTAAACACCTGTTATTTCTTATGTTTATATTCTTTTCACCAGGAATAAAACAAAATCAACAGTCACCATTCAAACCAGTTTACTTTGGCAATAAGCAAATAGACCTGTTAAATCACTGATGCACACCTTCAAAAAGTAACAATGCACCAAAATCACAAATTCTCCCTCTTAAATTATACAAAGCTCAGTGGAAACCCTTTTAATTAAAAAAACCTCATTTAAATACTAAAAAAAAGCAATCCGAAGTGCACATGATTAAAACCTGATTTATTTGTAGGAGCAAAAAAAAAAACAAAATTACTTGTTGAAAGAAATTGTTGAAAAGCAAAAAAATTCATATGAAGGATAATTTATAATAATTATGTGGCATTGATTGAAATGTTTGGCATATCTACAATAATATTTCTATATTTATCTTTTTTAATCTCTAAAAATTTTAAGGCTATAAAAATACAGCATCAAAACCTAATGTTTAGGAAGGAATTTTGAGCAAGTTCTACTGCATGGAATTACTTTTCTCTGACATAAACACAAACAAAGAAGCTCTTTGAAATTATTGCTCTAATGCAGAGATTCTCAACCTGTGATCTTTCTGTCACTTATGGTCAGTAACTTTGCTATAAGGGATCCATGAAGTGATTCATGTTAGTGATAAAAAACATGAAGTGAAAAGATAGAAACGATTGTGATGAAAACTGAACAATGCCAACAGTCAAAAAGCATTCGAAGCTGGAAATTGATAATAGTCTTCAACTACAGAAGTGTGATTTATGTTGGTCTGTGATTATAATATATTCTGGCAAGTGGTCCATGAATGTGAAAAGGTTAAAAATATTGGCTTTAATGCATTATTTTAATGTTACATCAGACATTTTTAATACTAATAGTTTCAAAAGATTCATAAGTGTTAGTCAGATAATCAATGCTCAAATTTTCTGATCTCGTTAAAGTAATAGAGTGATTTTCTGATTAATTTTAGAGTAATATTTCACCCATGACCAGAACATTGTAAAAAATATTTTTCACCAAGCATGGATCACAATCAAAGATAGAAAGGAACAATAAAAGTTTCAAACTGAATATTAATAAAAACAATAGTAATTCCCAACTTTCAATAGTTAATGTGCTTGAAAAATCACAATAACAAATATAAGCAACTAACAAGGGTATAAATAATTTCTATAGAGAGCATTGGCATGATTAATTAACGATTTTTGCCTTGACCACTCATCTGGGTATTTAATTTTTTGAAACTGGAGGTGGGCATTTAAATTGCAATTGAGGTTAATCAAATCGCAAATCGATTAAAAAATATGTTAATTATTCAGTATTTAAGTTGTTTATTCTTAAAATTTGTGCCTTAAACTATTTTTACCGCAAGACATGAATTAAAATGTTAATGTATATTTATTATTACAATAAAAATTTAATTTGTTAATAATATTTAATGAACACAAATTCCTAAAATATGGTATAAAGACATTAAAAATTTACACAATTTCTAAGTGATTAAAAAATGAAAAAATAATAATATTATAAATAACATATAAATGTTGTTAATTTTAAAATTAGGGTAACGGAAATTCAACCCGCAAAGCAAAGTCAGGGTCTAAATACGTGGAGCGTATCTTTTCCAAATAAAGAAGTGAAGCCCATTTAAAGTCGAGAGGGTAAACTAAAAGGATGCAGCTAGTTGCTGGAGAAGCTGCATGACGGAATATTACGGCATACCCATAGCAAACAGCCGAGATAACAGCATGACGTATATGTACGGCATACCCAGATGAGTGGTTAAACAACCATTTTTGAAATGTATCTAAGTGAAATATCTATCAAATTTGATTTGTATTACTGAAACTAATCATTTATCTACACATATTAGCGATATATTTTACAAATTAAAAAATGTGTCACAATGAATGCAATAATTAGAATTTTCCAGAGCTCATTTGGAATACAAATAAAAAAGGTTTTAAAGATACACAAGACATAGAACACTGATACCTATTCAACACTGCTTATTTAAAAAATATCACTCAAATTTACTTCCTTTATCAAAACAATAAATCCTGCTGTTTCAAAAACAAATACATATATATTTATCTCATTAATGAATTCAATGAGCCAAATGTGTGAATACAAAAATCCTAATGTTCCAAAAACAGATACATATTTATCTTATTAAGGAATTCAATAGACCAAATACCTAAAAGCATTGAAGAACATAGAGAATACCATCCAAATACTTTCTTGAAAAATGTTTTCCAGCACTTATGGCAGTAAAACCAACATGGAAATATTTTTTTGGCAGAAACCATTTGACTTCAATCAAGGATAAGTGTATGATGATATCTACAAAAATTCTCAAGGTTAAATACCTAAACCAGGTAGGAGCAATAAAGAATACTGCATAGCAAAGACAACAATTTTACTATTTCATCAAACAATATCTATTTACTCATGTGGAAAAAATTGATCAATTGATACAAACAAGACAATTGTAAAAATGCAATAAGCTCAGTTCAGGTAATTTTACATTATACATCATGCTAGGCTATTTGATCGGCTCTCTATGCCAATAATGCAATTTTATTATGTGCATGACAACTTTTACCTAATCTTTCAGAAAATAAAGATATACCTATAAATTGAAGGCACAAAACGGAAAATTTTCACATCACTGCATTACCCTGATGTTTTACAATTTCTTCATCTTAACTTTTTATTTTTAAATTTTATGAGATCAATAACAATTTTTTGTAAATATAGAGATCAACTGATCAGAGTAGCCACAATTCCATATTTAAAAGAAATGATCAAACATGGACAAAAAATCAAAAGAGAAAGAATATTATGACATTACTTGCATGATAAATGCATAAATTTACAAAACAGCATCTCTGAGTTTATCAAGATACATGAAAGAATATCAAAAATTAACATGCAACACACTTTCAATACTAATATTTTTAATTGAGTTGCAACAAATATTTCACTGCATTAGAAAATACAACAATTTCAGATAAACACGCTATTCAAACAGTATTTCAAGTATAAATTAAAGCATACTGAGCAAAGAGATCTCTGTACTAACAGTCTTAGGTGAAACCATCCAATTAATGACATGGTATTCAAGCATCCTCTGTAAATTTCAGTAAAAACATATCAACCTATGCCATACAATATAAATTATTATAAAAGGCACCAATAACAATATATGATTTATACATATATAATATATATACAGAGAGCATAGAAATATAACTATGTATAGTGTCAGTCTTGAAAGTGTGACCCCATAACAAGGGTATAGAGTGAATTATTACAGGGGTGCATTAGACTGATCTGGAAAATCCTAAGCAAAATACAACTATTTAGTGTTGCATTAAGAGCAGTCACACCAGTAACCAAAAATGTTATTTGCTTGAAAATCCATCCACCAGAACAGTTGATGATACCTCTTAACATCCTAATTCTAAACAGTACATATCATCAGTCTTCAAATATTATCAGTCCAGTCTCGGTCCAAAATTGTACAAAAATCTTCATTTAGTTGAGAAACGATACAAAACATTGTGTGTATAAGTTGCTCCAGGAGTGAGGACACTGTTTGGAAAGTTTGGCTGAAAATACAAGAAGTCTGTGATAAAGGAAAGATTCATGAGCTGATGAAGGCTTTGACCCATATCAACAGAGTACAGTGAAATCTCAATACAACGCATGTCTGCAGAACTTTTGTTTTTCTATGCTGCACCGAAAGTACATTATACTGAAAATACTTACTGCTCTCATATTTTCTTTTATAACATTTAACACATTTTTCTTCATCATGAGATGACTGAAATAATGTCTCGGGCACATCATTAGATCTCAAAATAAATATTTCAATTTCTTCAGGTGCTCAAATAAGGGCATTGGCTTTACCTTTATCACCTCCTCAGAGGCACTACACATTTCTAAACCTGGTTGTGTAATATTCTCCATTATAGAATCATCTGTTAACAAAGAGGTGGTTTCCAAGGTAGCATCTAATTTGAAAACACCTCAAATGTTATAAAAGAAGGAAGTTGAAATACAAATTTTATCCCAGTGTAATTAAGGCAAATTAAGGCCAGTTGCCTTAAGAGGGAGTCACAGATGCATGAAGTTTGGGGACCACTGCACTATGGTGTTTTTCTTAAAGACAACCCAAAGCATGTAGATTTTATGGGCTCATTCAAGGGTATAGACAGGATACAGTAAATTGAGTGTATTATTTAGTTTGCCTTCTGTGACATTGAATCTTGGCAGGAATGTGTTTGTTCATAGCTCTGTGATGACCCTTAGAACAAAAATTTTACGAAATTTGAAATGGAGCAGAGCTCATCAAATAGGAAATCTCTCTTTTCTCTACCATTTTGATCATTTGGGGCTATAATACCCTATGAATGGGTGTGGACTGCCTCTCTCCGAGTAATTTTCAGATGAAAAAACACGTACTGAAAAAAATATTCATTCAGAACGTCATAAATTAGAATATAATACTGAAAAGTAAATTGAAGTATGTTAAACTGAAATATTTTTGTATTGCTTATATAGCGCATTTGATGAGGATTTACAAAAAGGATGTTAATCTGAAAAGTACGCTATTGTGAAGTACGTTGTAATGAGATTTTTACTGTAACAAAAAATATGATAAGTACATCAAATGGAAAAATTATAAATGCATAGCAATACTGTATATGGTCATAATGTAAACAAACATTTTGGGTTGAAAAATTTGACTTGAAGTTCCTTCCCCTTAACTCCAAATATGAATGAATTTTTAAGAGCAGCTCTTAATCATGACATAATATAACTACTAAGCCAATAAAAAAATCACTGTAGGAACTACTGACATGTACCTTAATCACAGTGATCATCTTATTCCTTTCCAATGATGGATATTTTTTAAATTAAATACATTATCGTTACTTTTGTGAATCAATTTTCATATTTGCTTAGTTCTTACTTCCTATTCATGGAATTCTACAATGTATCAGCTTATATGGGATATCATATTCTTTCTAGATAAAAAATCCAGTTGAATCATAAGCTTATAAGCTAGCATATAAAATTTTACAAAACTAAAAATATGAATTCAAGCTACAAAATAAACATTATCATAATAAAGGATGAGGATGATAACTTTGTAGCCAAGATACATATCAATAAGGCCATACATCCCAGTTTGGCCAGGAATGTCTCAGATTCGGTGGGCTATCCTGCCAGGTGTCAGAATTGCAACAAAAGTCCTGGAATCAGCCTAGTGAAATTAATCTGACCGTAAATTAATTTGATTTGGGTGAGAGATTCTGAGAAATGTATCAGTGTTCCTTTGCAGCGAGAATGATTATTAAAACTGTTGCCATTTATATAATGACATTACAGTATAAGTGGCAACTTTGTTCCCACATGTCCCAATTCAGCAGGGACTGTTTGGCTATACATTGTTTGGGCCTAACATTGACAAAATAAGTGAAATTACCTACGAAAAATATGAAATACTTGTAATAGACATAGAGTCTTTTCTGAGAGAATAAATTTGGCAAAATAATTTGAATGGGAGAGAATAAAAGGCAGGGAGGACAATGAGACCGGATGTGAAGAAAAATGAGTTGACCTTATTCAACATTTTTGTGAACAAATTTAAACAGTGAATCATTTGGAGGAAATTAAACTTATCTTCTGTTTGCCTAGAACATCAGCACAAGTAGAACGACTATTGTCTATCATGAATAAATTATTGGAATTTAAATCTAGGTGACAAGGAAGAATGTATGGCTCAAGCTCTGCTTTACAGCAAACCCAAAGTGAAATTTACAAGTCCAAATTTTTATGCAAAAAACCCTAAATTTTTAACTAAAGTGATTTCAAGGACAAAATATGAATGGTTTGCATAAATTGTTTCAATAAAATAATTTTTTATACACCAATTTTGTAACACAAATGATGCTGGTCGATTAAAAAAATCATAGTCAAAGGAAAAAGAAATTGGTTATTTCATATTATAACAATAAAAGCCTAGACGTGTTTGTGTATAACACTGATGTCCATTAATGGCACTTTTTAACACGTTTTTAACAAACTTCGCAATTAGGTGGAAGGTTGAAATTTCGCAGGAATGTTTGACTCACAAGGGGAGGACCAGGCATCGATGTCACAAACTGTGACAACTATCACTGGTGGCTAGAAATGTAAAAATAAGCAGACATGTGTCTTGGCTTTTGACTCTATAGACCCTATTTCACAAGAAATCGGGGGTCAAAGTATATTGAAAATTACTGCACCCTGTATAACATCTTCACGGGGAGTAATTTAATGGATAGGCAGGGTAGCAGAGTGGTTAAGGCACTAAATTACGAAGCTGACAATTCTTGTTTTGTGGTTCGAATCCCAATGCTGTTTTTTTCATCTATTACAATGAAGTACTATTTGATGTTTTATTTATTTTTCTTTATATTTCAATAATATCAGAATGAATTGCAATTCTCTTTGCGAATTATGCAAGGTGAGACACATTGGCAGCAGATGACTCCCAATCCACCAAATGTATCCCTCTGTCGTACACCAGTCATGGTGTCTCGCCTTCCAAATTGTCTTGCAACGAACATGTCTTGCAACAAATTTGTCGAGAGATGAATTGACGCACAATGAGTTTGTCGTGAAATGTAGTGACGTGCAACGAGTTTGTCATGTAACGAATTGATGCACGATGAATTAACTGCGATGTATTGATGGTATACCACTTTGTCCTCAAATTTAATACAACCCTCAATTTCAGGCCATAATTTGGTGACCTCTGATTAACATGATGGTGATGGCATGACCCACCTGTAGGTCAGGGGCACCATGTTTTGTGGCCTTTATGACTTACTGGTCAATCACAGATAATTTTACTTGTGGATGTCTTGACCCATCAGTGGGACAAGAGGTCTATAAATTATATAGTCTTCACTTAGGCAGATGGACTGTAAGAATTATTGATATTTTTTACGGCTATAGGGAAGCAATTTGTGCATGTACCAATGATAATTCTTAGACAACCCAATTATCAAAGTTGTAGAGGATTCAAAAGGAAAAGACTCAAATTCATATTTTAAAAACTTCTTTGCTGAATTGGAAGGTTTGTATAAATATTCGGAATTTGAAGGACTACTAACATAAAAGTCGGAATCTTAAATCTCCATGATTTCCACTATGGGTGAGTTAATGAAGTAAAAATATAGTAAAACCCCTTATTTACACTTTTCTGGAGACCTGGGAAAATAGTGTAAATTGCGGAAAAGTGCAAATTGAGGTAAAAGGAAAAATAACTAAACTGATTTTACTTTTAAACTTGCTCATTTGTTACAGTAAGACTAACAATAAAATCAGTGTTAAAAGAGCTAAGTTTATAAAGAATATTAACCAGCACACTTTTTTAATAATAATAATAATATTAAAATATGTGCCAAATTAAAATGCTAATATGTATACAATGCTTGGGTTTCCATTACAATCCCCACATTACATTTGTCTGGAAAATTGTACATAGACATAGGTATATTTACTTCAGGAACATCAAACTTTTTCAAAGTTTGAATATTGTTCATTTTTTCCACCTCTTGAGCTATGACTATTTTATAATTCATGTCATAAATTCATTGAATTCTTCTGTTAGCCTGGGATTTGGAAGAACCTTTTTTATCAACATGATCAACATCCTTTTTGTCACCCATTGTTAAAATAAAGGATGGGTAAAAACTCGCTAAGGTAGGCACAAAGAATATGCTGACTGAACTCGATCTATTCTCACCTCAGATGCTTTTCAAGTACATTGTAGCATGTATGCCTATTGTGTCTACAATGTTAACAAGCATCTTGTATCACTTAACAGACATGCAGAATGTACGGTGATCTTTTGAAACACGATTTTACGATCTTTTAAAATCACTAGTACTTGAATATAACATGAGAGCTACTTTTAAAATTTCATTTTTTGGAAAAAAACCGCGTTATATTCGGGACATTATGGTAATTTACAATTACAACAAATTACAAATTAACTTAAATTTAATTACAAACTGTGGGAGCCAAGGGGCAGAATTTGAGTGGAAAGGGTTAAAGCATGATAGCGCGAAACTTTAACATCTTTTCAACAGTATTCATACTTGATTTAAAGAGTAAATAGTACTATTTCCGTATCTAGGTGCGCTGTTTATGCTCTGCTAGTGTGAGGTTTTCACCCAAAAGAGTTCATACGTATTTCTGTCTCTAAGTACACTGTTCCTGAGTAGCATCTATTAAAACGAGTGCTGTTTTAAAAAGAGAGTTCATATTTCTGCCTCTAGGGGTGCTGTTCCTACTCTGCTGTCATTTTTGAAATCTTCGCCCAAAAGAGTTCAGATTTTTTTGCAAAGCTAAATCAAAAAAATGTTAAAAACTGTTGGGATTCGCATGCTAAATTGTTTTTAAAAAATTGGAAATTCTAATGTAAAATGACGTGAATAGCGAGAAAACATAAAATGAAATAACATAAATAAGGGTTTTACTTACATTGGAATCATAGGAAAATTGATGGGACCCATATAAAATGTTGTAAATAATGGGAATATGTACATTCCGATAACGTAAATATGGGGTTTTACTGTATATATATATATATATATATATATATATATATATATATATATATATATATATATATATATATATATATATATATATCTCCTTGTAACGCTTAAATGAATTTGTAATGCAAAGAAACCAGAAAGGAACTGATAAATTTCAGGGTATTTTCTTGGATAATGAAGTGGTACAGAAGGGGTAAAACTTGGCTGACAAGGAGCAATTAATTACGATTCATCCAGGTATTATCCAAATATAAAGAAAAATTTTGCTCTGGAAAAGTGTCTCCCCTGCTGAATACCAATCATGGTGTCTCGCCTTCCTATTTGTCTTGCGACGAATTTTTTGAGTAATGTAATTGATATGGGACGAATTTTTTGTGTGACAAATTGATGCATGACGAACTGGCTTTTATGGAGCAAATATTGATGTATACAAAAGAAAGAACTACTATAGGGAATTTAAACAATCTGAATTAGTTCAAAAAAAACATTTGTACTCACATAAAATCCATAAAAATCCACATCATCAGATTCAAATAGGTCATTTTCTTGAATATTATCATCATATGGATCATCGAGATGTTTTTATCAGTAATAACCTCTTCATCAGATATATCATTCCACAAAATATCCTCTTCTGTCCTGTCTAGTTGATAGGATATACCACATTTCTTAAATGATTTAACCACCATTTCTGTTTTGATTTCATCCCAAGCCTGTACAACCTGTATGGAACCTCCTTTGGTGAATGTTTTTTCTCCTCCTATCATCCAATCATTCCACTTTCTTCTCATAATATCTCTAAATGGTTTATTAATGGAGAAATCCAATGGCTGTACAAGGCTAGCTAGGCTGCTAGGAATCACAGTGTTATCCCAGATGAGAAGAATTTTCCTTCCATAATCCTCCAAGTTGTAAATTCCAAACTCTCTTTAGCCATTGTTTTAGACAATTTTCATCCATCCATCCTTTATTGTGACAGTGGATTACTAATCCTTTTGGGAATTTGTTTGGAATAGTTTTTCTCTTGAATATTACCATTGGCTTTAATTAAGCTCCATCAGACACACATGCCAGCACTTGTTCCTGATTTATATTAATGACCTGCCTGAATATCTCAGTTTAGTTGATGGGTCCAAAAAATACTGTATGCTGATGGCACAAGCATTTTACTATCTTCCCCATCTCAAAGCAGTCTAATCTTCTAATCTCCAGCAGATGACTAACAAGGAGAGGACACGGTAGTGGGATCAGAGATTTTTATGAAACTTGGTAGGTGTATATCTCTGGATTTCAGGATCAGTGCAAACCCCCCTTTTGGGCATATACAGCCGATAGTTTTTCCAAAAATAGCGATTAAATATAACAATTTCACGTCAACTGGTAAATTTCTTAATGCAAATGTAATTGTTGGTGGTGAGCATACAGTGGATGCATCCGAAACATGAGGGCACAAGTTTGATTCCCTCTTGAGTAGCTTTTTTTCTTTCATTCCTCCTCCTATTACAATTCCTTTTTCGTATTTCGCATTAAAATTTAATTGGGCAGTCACATTCATATTTTTATTTTTTTTCTATGTTGTTAGGTGGTGGTCTGGATTTTTTCTCAAGTCATTCAATGCACGATTGTTTCAACAAAGTCTAAATTATTAAATTGCCTATTCATCATTGATCTCAGCACATGCTACATCCTATATTGATGCTTATGGCATGGAAAGGATCCCTGAAATTATTTTTGTGAAGATTTCCTCTGAATACTTAAAATAGACCCAATAGGTGGAGGATTATCAGGCAAAGGAACATTGAAAGTATAAAGGAAAATGAACTGGTGAGAAGTCCATTAAAAGTACAAAAATATAAATTATTAAAAATATTTCTTTTATGAATCCCTCAGAAATTTGGTTAATTGATTAAAAACATTAATAATCTACAACCACCAATCATCATCGGAAGCAATGATGGGGAGAGTTAGAAGGGAAACATTCATTTACTTATGCATTAACAGGTAACAGAACTTTTGTTTTATGTTTCATTCCTATAATACGATCGTACACCTGATGACCAATGGCAATAGCACGATCAGAAATTAAACCACTTTCGTGAAGAAGGTTGGCACAAAAGTTAAGTGCCTCAGCGAATAAACAAGATTTCCCTGAATTTTCATCATCAATCTGCAGGATACATCTTGCCGAAGTTGGATCTTGCAAAGATTTTATACTAAAAGTTCCAAGTCTGCAATTGTACGGAGAAAATAATTTTTCAACGAACTTACAAGATATTTTGAAAAATAATGAAAAATCAATAAAAAGACTAGAATTGTAGACTCAAAAAAATATTCTTCTACTTTTACTTGCTTGTTGAAAAATAACTATAAAAGTCACAAAACAAACGAAGATCCACAGATCACACAAATTGCTACTAGATTTGTGTGTCCAAAGACAACGATGATGCCTCACAGACAACACAATCACTCACAGATTCATAAAAGAAATATTTTTAATTATTTATATTTTTGTACTTTTAATGGACTTCTCACCAGTTCATTTTCCTTTATACATTCAACATTCTTTTGCCTGATAATCCTCCACCTATTGGGTCTACTTTAGGTATTCGGAGGAAGTCTTCACAAAAATAATTTCAGGGATCCTTTCCATGTCATAAGCATCAATATAGGATGTAGCATGTGCCGAGATCAATGAAGAATATGTGATTTAATAATTTAAACTTTGTTGAAACAATCGTGTGTTGAACAACTTGAGAAAAAATCTGGACCACCACCTAACAAGATAGAAAAAAATAAAAATATGAATGTGACTGCCCAATTAAATTTTAATGCAAAATGCGAAAAAGGATTTGTAAAAAGAGGAGGAATGAAAGAAAAAAAAGCTACCCAAGAAAGAATCAAACTCCTGCCCTCACGTTTTGGATGGACCCATTATACACTCACTGCCAACAATTACTTGATCAATTACGTGTGCATTAAGAAATTTATACCAGTTGACGTGAAATTGTAATATTTAATCGCGATTTTCAGAAAAACTATAGGCCATATATGCCCAAAAGGGGGGTTTGCAGTGATCCTGAAATTCAGAGATATACACCTACCAAGTTTCATAAAAATCTGTGATACCACTACCGTGTCCTCTCCTTGTAAGTGGTGTGACAATAACTGCATTAACCTTAAAGTAGACAAATTTCATATGATCTACTTTCCACCTAATTCGCAACGTGAAAGTCTACTATGTAGATTTAGCAATAAAACCATTAAACAAGTCAGCCAGACTAAATTCCTGGGCCTTTATATTGATAAAAACTTTAGCTGGGAAACTCACATCAATGTCTTAGCAGGCAAACTGAGCTCACTTTGTTTCATGTTAAGGTATTTACAACAATCTGTAAGTGGAAATGTACTTCTCACCATCTATTTTGGCGAATTTCCAAATTACCTATGGAATCATTTTCTGGGATAATTCTTCACAGCATTTGAGGATATTCAAGTTACAGAAAAGAGCTGTCATAATTATAGCCGGGAAACCCTTTCGCTCACCATGCCATCTAATTTTCAAGAGCCAAAAAATCCTGCCATATACATTCTGTATACACCAATTCTAATCAGGGAAAATATCACCTTATATTTTTAAAATTCTAATATTCATAACTATGCTACCAGGAGACAAAATGACTTACATCTCTACCAAAACCATCTTAAAAAGACAACACTGGGGGGGTAAAGAGCTAGGTATCCATCTTTACAACAAATTACTAGTTGCCTTGAAATTGGCAGCAAGCACAAAGGAATTTAAAATTAAATTAAAAGAATTACTTCTAAGTAAATTGTACTATTCTGTGACTGAGTATTTGACTGACAATGATTTTTAATTTAATTTATATTGTGCAATAACTTTTTATTTTCCATTTATTTATTGTAATTTGATTTTCTTTTTTTAAATATTTTTATTTTTCAATGACTTGTCCTATTCAACATGTAATGCTGACTGACTGATCAATAAATTATGAGATGATATGAAATAGTGAATCTAGTTTTTTCGTGGCATTGTTTTTATTAGCACTGTTTTCTCTTCAGCTTCGTTCAGTCTCGCTTGATGGCATATCAAAATTCATTGCAATTGCATCCCTATTTCCAATACAGTCTGCTGATATGTGCAGTGATATTTTTGTCTTTTGCCACAAAACAAAACTGTCTCTCTTCATGAAATTTGTGCACCAACCAGAGATTGCTTTGAAATTTGTAATACTTAAATTCTTTGCTTTTTTCAAGGCAAAGATTCAAATGGATCCATGGGAAACACCTGTTCCATTGGCAATTTTCAAGAACATATATTTCCAATTCTTTTTCTAATTCCAGCCATTTGCTAGGCTTCCCTTTGTTTGCAGTTTTATTTTTAGGGGTCCATCCCAACTGTGTAGAAATCTTCCTACTATTCCTAACGTCCTTTTTGGATACATTAAACTCTCTCCCAGCAACAAAATTGTTAGTTTTATCTGAAAATCTGATGACTATGAGTTTGAAATTTTCTGTGTAACTGCATGTTTTGGAATAGATACTTTTTAAACTATGGGTTCACAATAGTATTTCTTAACTACTATATGAAAATAAAAAACATGGAATAATACATGCTTATTTGAAGGCTAAAAGGGCATAACATACTGCTTGGCAGCACTAAAAAATCAGAACTAAAGTTGTGTTGGTGATATGGAAAATATCTACGTAATAACATGACATCACACAGTGAATGAACCAATCTGTGGAACATGCCTCAGGTGTCAATTCTAAGCCCTACAAAAATAACTGTATTAAACTATACATTAATTAAATGCATACATTATTGCAAAGATAAATGTATAGAATTAATTCAATCAATATAAAATATTTATTTTTTATATTTGACGATGTTTTAACTAGTATTATTTTTACTTTGGTGCTCAGGAAAAATTGACATTTCAGGATACATATATTGTTACAAATAATGAATTTAAATAGCTTATTACATTGTTTTACTTATTATAAATATATTGAATTATTGAATCAAATGGATCAATACACACTAAGTAAACTCAAAAATTTTTTATTGCTCTTAAAAAACTAGGATTGGCTTATACACGAGACATACGAAAAACCAAAAGTTTTATGACAAGGTCAGGGGTCGACCTATAAACGAGATCGACAAATACAAGAGTATATAAGGTAATCAAAAAATATTTCCATTTAAAGCATCATATTGACTTTATGTTAAAAAGTAATGGTGCTCATTTTTTCAGTTTTTGAGGTTCTGGTTCAAGTACACACATAAACGCAATATTAAAATATTTCAATGGAAGTAAATATATGCTAAATTATTTATCATTGCCAGTAATGGAAACATCATTTGAGGTTGACAGAATCTCGCATTGACTCAGATTTGTGTAATTTGAATTTTATTTTTTTAATCCTATAAACCTAACAATTGGTGTAAGATTTATAAAACATGAACATTCTACAATGAAACCAAATCCATCAATTTCTATGAAGTACCTGTTTTTTTAATCCCAGATAAATTATTTGAACCTACACTCAATACTACACAGGATGCTATATCTATTAATGAACTTTGGGAAGGACAAAAATTCTGAGCTTGACTGAGAATCGAACCTGGGTCTTTGAGAATGAAGAATTAGACTGGTTTGAAGGCTTAGTTACTTAAAGCACCTTCCCAAAAAGTAGGAGACTCGGGTTTGATTCCTGGTTAAGTTCAGAATTTTTCTCCTTCCCTTCTCCTTCACATTTGTGTTTAGCCTTATGCACACACATATAGCAACTATATTCAACATTCCATCTTGCTATATCTATTTGTCTGGTGTTTTTCTGCACAGGTAGCAAGGGACAACATGCTTTCTGGCAAAATGTCTTTCCCAATCATTGTTTTCATCAGCATAAAAAATCCCCACACATACATAAACTCACCCACCAGACAGGAAGATATGGTTATTTCTCTTACCTGATTGACAGCATTAGGATAATTCTGAGTTTCCAAACAAAAAGCTCCATGGCGACAATACTTGGCACCCCCTTTTCCAATAAGAGGAGGTTGAGCAGTTGATCCATTCGGAAGATTATTGCCAGTATAGAATTGGACTCCTGGAGCATCAGCATAAACCTCTAACACTCGCCCACTTTGAGGATGTACTACCCTTTGAAAATGAATCAAGGAATTTTACCAAAAACTCCGTTAAAAATCTGATTATACAACTCTAATTTATTTTTACAATGCAATATCATTTGGTAGATTTTCAGATTACATTTGTAATCTCCCAAAAAGATCCAACAGAAATCACACTATAATAAATCTTAAAAAGGATAATATCTTTTATTCATAAATCGTCCATAGGTTGAAAAGAACCTTAAAAATTGAAGTTGAAAGTTTTTTATAAATATTTAAACAGAATTCTGACCAAACTAACTAGCTAACATTCAAGTTTTAAAAATTATACGATGGAAAATAATAAAAAATAAAAATAGTGAAATGGCAATTAACCCTTAGAGTGCCAGACGTCTATATATAGACGATTGGTGCTTGAGCGAAAAGTGTCAGCGTCTATATATGGACGTTTGTGCACCATTGAACTCAAACTCGGATATTTTATCTTCGAGATGACAGAGGGCAGCAAGGTATGACTCATTGTAAAATAAATGGAAGGTATACAGGTAGCCCTCGATTTACGCCGGGGATGCGTTCCTGGACGAACCGGCATAATCGGAATCAGCATAAACTGAAACGATTCTATAATGTAAATCAATGGGAAGTCAATGAAATGCATTCCCGGCACCTAAACGTTGACGAGTAATGTAATGGCATTGCATTTAAAGTTCTGAAATAACGTAAATATAATAAAGGGAATTAAAAAAATATATTTTGTACACTTACAAACGAATGGTGTAATGAAGCAGCGTTAGTTCTCTGACGAAGTCCCTGGTTGAGGATCGTCACGTTTTTTAAAGAAAACATGCAGTGTGGACTGTCGCAATTTCTTCTTTCTTTCTATCAAAATTTCATGATAAGGCCTCATGGACGCCATAACACTCCTCTTCGCTGTAGCAATCTGCTCCCAGTCGTGGTCAATCTCGCAGAGCTCATCAGTGAGTTTATCTATGTCTGAGAGGATGCGCTGGAGATCGCTTGTCTTCATTTCACGTAGAGGAAGTTCTTCTTCCTCTCTTTCCTCTTCTTCCTTTTGGCCCAGTTGTGCGGCCAATTCTTCTACGTCTTTATTTGAAAGAGGCTGCCCATGGCTTTCCAAAAGTTCTGTTACATCTTCATCTGTCACTTCGTCCAAGCCCACCTCTTGTGCTAGTCTTCTTACGTCATCTATGACATTCTCCACTGGTTGGAACCCTGTGAAGGAAACAAATTCTGGCAGAAGTTTTCCTCACACTCCATTCAAACAATTCACTGATACTTGCTCCCAGGCTGCATTTATGTTATTAATGCCCCTAAAAATGTCGAATGAGCACCAATAATCCTTTACGGTTTTGTCTGAACTTTCCAAAACTCTCAGCATTTCTTTGAAGATGTTTCGGAGATAATAGGCTTTCAAGGTCGCTATTACACCTTGGTCCAATGGTTGCAAAACTGACATGGTGTTAGGAGGCAGGAAAACGACTTTGACATCCAGAGGTGTTCTGACTTCTGCTAGGTTTGTCGGATGGCCAGGGGCATTGTCCAAGAGAAGAAGGGCTTTGGTTGGCAAGTCATTCTCATGACAAAAACAGAGCACAGTTGGGCAAAAATAGAGAACGTACCAATCCAAGAAGACTTCTTGTGTCACCCAAGCCTTTCTATTTTACTTCCAGTAGACTGGTACCATGGCTTTGTTGAGACCTTTGAAAGCGCGAGGCATCTCCGAATGGTACACCAACATTGGCCTTAATTTTAAAGTGCCAGAGACATTGCCACCCAGCAAAAGCATTAGCCTGTCTTTTGCAGCCTTAAAACCTGACGCAGACTTCTCTTCACAGGCGATGAAAGTTCGTGAAGGCAGTTTCTTCCAATACAGGCCTGTCCCATCAACATTAAAAATGAGATCAGGAGGATAATCACCCTCCTCCACTATGGCCTGAAACTCTGCAGGATACGCTGCAGCTGCCACTGCATCTGCACTTGCTGCTTTGCCACTTATTTTCACACTGGCACTTACAAGTGACTAATGCTCACGTGACTGTCGTGGAATGGTGTCAGTTTTTGAGGAGATGATCTCACAATTATAGCAATGAGTGGGTGCACAATTTGTTGGTCCTCGTGAGTGACTGTAATTCGGTCATGTGATCGATGTTTACAGTCATCTCTGCTATTACGCGATAGTTGCCGACCTATAGAAAATCGCATAATAAAAATTACCCCGGGACCTCCACAGAGATTACATTTGTCCTATGATAGTTTAAAGCGCCGGGAATGAAACCACATAAGAGCAAACTCGCATATGTAAAAGTTTACATTTTACAAGCAGCTTTTACCGATTAATCGATCTCATTAGAGCAAATTCGCAGAGATGACTGTATTTATAATTTTTATTCAAAATCAGCGATGTAAGAATTACAATTTAGTATAAGAAGCAGTACGAGAAAATTGTAAAACGTTTTAAATAATAGTAAATATTTTTTTTTCACTTTTTGACCTCCTGGTTTCAAAATCGACATTATTCTGAATCGGCGCAAATTGGACCTATGCAAATCGAGGGCTACCTGTACTCTTAATTTCATGATAGATGTCGTCTTAGTCCTGGAATTTTGGAAAAAATTATTTTTTATTCTTGCGCTTTTTTATTCTCGTGCTGTTTTTCCCTGAGAATGCTGTGATGGCTTTAACCTCAAAGGAGCTGCTTGTCAAGGTTGACAACGATGAAATTTTAACACAGTTTGTCAATAATCTAAGTGACAACAAGGATTATATAGTGCGATGAAGATTTGGCATCCATCTCCTGTAAGTCTAGCCAGACAATTTTGTCTTCAGACTCAGAAGACAGTGCTGTTGTGAGTCTCACTACCGTGTTCATCGTAATGTCATAGTAAGTGGTGACACAGTCAGTGAGGCTATGACTGATGACGAAATTATTATTGTTGACCATTCTCCTGAGTAGTCAGAAGTTAAGTCCTCAAATGATCATTCTTATACCTATCCATTTAGATTCATGGCAAGTCCAGGCCCCAAGCATACTCTGCCACCTGACGCTAAGCCTATTTCTTATTTTAATTTATTTTTTACTGCAACTCTCTAGGATCTAATGGTACTGCAGACAAATAAATATGCAGAAGAATTTTTAAAACCCCACAAGGACCAATCACCTCATAGCAGAGCCAGAAGTTGGCGCAGAGTGACGTGTTCTGAGATGAAGGTGTTTGTTGCGGTATTGCTCTAGATGGAAATAACAAGGTCTACATTATTCTCCTACTGGGCCAAAAATTCAAGCTCCATCCCCCGGTTCAGCAAAATGTTTTCAAGGAATCGGTTCCAACTCATAAGTTTTTTTCATCTGGCAGACAACTCGATACTTTCTCTCCCTGGCCACAAAAATTATGATCCCTGCAGTAAATTTCAACCGCTAGTGGACCATGTTAATCGTGTTTTTCATTTTTACTACACTCCCCGTCAACACCTTAGTGTAGACGAAACACTGGTAGGCACTAAAAGTCATTCCCAGTTGTTACAGTATCTATCAAACAAACAACACTATAGATGGGTAATAAAATTTTCGATGCTTTGCGATTTGGTGGTCAATTACTGTCTCACATTTTATTGCTACCGTGGGGCAAAGAGCAGGCAGGACAAGAAAGAAATATGGTCTCAGTTATACGGTTATCACTAAACTTATGGGTATAGATAATTATCTACTTAAGGGATATCATGTTGTGACGGACAATTTTTTCACCAGCATACAGTTTGCTCGTGACCTGTATAAAAAAATCAATCTATGTGACTGGTACCTTGAGGAAAAATTAGAAAAGGAATACCACAGGGTTTAAAAGAGAAATTTGGCATAGGAGAAGTCAAATATTTCGGGAGGAACAAGAGAAAAAAGTCATGGAAAAAGCCTGTCCTGCTGTCAACACATGCTGATACAAGTGAAAAGACTCTCAAACGCACACAACATAGAAAGCTAAAGGAAATGGGTCTAGGAAAATTCACTGACCACAATTCATTGAAACAATTCATTGACCACAATTCACCGAATCACAATTCACCGAAAAAGCAATTCATCAAAACACAATTCATCGAAATGTAACTTCACCGAATCACAATTCATCGAATGTATTATTCATTGAAATTTTAAATTCACCTTATGAAGATGGGAGAAGGGGGAGAGTGGTCTGATTATAACAATTGGAAAAATAATATGTAAGAATAAACCTTGAATGTTTAAGGAGGTGTAGGTATTGGGAGGAAAGAAGGAAGATTAAACAACAAAATAAAATACTGGCATCATAGATGTCTTTTGAATTCAAATAACTTATAGATGAATAATAAACAATAAATGAACAAATTAAGGTCACAGGAGAAGGCAAGATTAAACATTTCAAAAATAAATACTGGCATCATGAATGTCTTTCGAATGCAAATAACTCATAGATGAATAATAAACAATAAATAAACAACTTAAGCACTCAAGGATTGGGGTAGGGTAGGAGAGGAGAGGGTTAAGGTTTACAACATTCAAAATGAAATATTGGCATTATGGATGCTTATTGCTTTTCATAATATTTAATAATTATTATATGTATGCTTATTGTTTTGACCATTATTTCAATAATTAAAATTTTAAAAATATTAAAATATAACTTTAATTAATTAGAGAATCAATAATAATTCTTTTAATTTTACAATTTTAATTTAATTAATTTAACAATTCACTTTTTATAAGATGAATTGGAAATTTCGATGAATAATACATTCGATGAATTGTGGTTCAGTGAATTTACATTTCAATGAATTGTGATTCAATGAATTATGTTTCGATGAAATGCGTTTTTGATGACTTGTGATTCAGTGAATTGTGTTTGATGAATTGTTTCGATGAATTTTCCATAAGCCAAAGGAAACTGTGATATCTTTGATCGTCCAAAGTTAGAATAGTTTCATGGGAGGCGTAGATGCTTCTGATATGATGTATACCTAACTTGATGAGAGGAGGACCCTGAAGTTTTGAAAGAAAGTTGTTTTTAACATTTTCCCAAGAATGGTTTTGAATTCTTATATTTTATACAAAGAAAGTTCTGTAGGAAAAAAATGGACCAACTGCAATTCACATCAAGTATAATCGAGATCATAGAGGAGTGACTCATAGTGAAAAAAGGTCAGTCTGGGGAACCAGCAACTGTTAGGGTGCAATTGGAATATGTAAGCTAGCGGGCAGCAGACAGAGAGTCTGCGTTGTTTGTAGCCGCAAGGACAGTGGTACTGTGCACAGATCGTGAACAATTTGCATTCGCTGTGAAAAAGGCCTCCATGGGAATGCATAATATGCCATCACTGCTAAAGAGAGTCTAATATGTAATATTTTGTCTGGCAGTCATAATTTTCTTAATTTTGTTATGATATTATTCTCTAATTGTCACGCTATAGTGTATATATGTTATATTTTTCATTGTTTATGAATTTTTACACCATCACATTAAAAAAGATTATTGTTCAACCATTTTAGATATGACTTTATTGTTTAAACAAAAGAAAATCAATAATTATAATCACGTTTTTGTGTATTAATTATATTTGATGCAAATGACATTATTTAACACGTATATGAAAATATATACATCCTTGGATATTATATGTTTAACAAATAATAAAAGCCGTCTTTAAAATTTTCTCTGATTTTGATGATGCAATCATTTCTAGAAATAAATATGACTAATAAACTATACAACTTATTCCATGAAATTTTTTATGAGATGGTGACAAATAAAGTATTTAATAATAAAACAACAACTAAACTATTTTCTCATAATATATAAAGCATGTTTCTGTATCAGAAAATCGACATTCTTTTGTTTACAAATTATATTTTGAGATACGAGTTATCGATGCTTGCATACTGCAAGCGCTCAAAAAATCACCATCACCAAGATATAAACTAGTAAATAAACCAATGTGACATCTTTTGACCTACACAGAGCCCATTTATATAAGATAATAGTTTTAATTTTCTGTGAAATTAAGGCATCTATCCGGAATTTCTAAATTCTCTGGCAATCGGCTTCATGTCCAAGTTTTCCAATTTCAAGTTTCAGATCACCCATTTTAAGAAATAACTATAATCATCATTAAGACAATAACCTATATGTTACACTAAAATTTATGTAAAAATTAGGATATTCTGCGTGATAGGTGTCATTATTCCTGCATTTTAGTACGTATCCGTATAAAAAATAATTTAAAAACATCACGTCATCATATGTATACGTCTTTGGCTGAAATAAAATGGATTATAATGCAGTCTAAGCATTAAATCAATGCTCTTGTAGTATTGAAAATCAATTCCCCTTGGAAGGAATTAGAGACGTTGCCAAGGTAGTTAATATTTTTTATTGTTGAAGACCAAAAAAATTCTCATAATTTTATGATTAAAATCAAACTTTTATGCAAATTCAGCATGGATTTGAATACTGTCTTCAAGAAAAATAAACTTCATTCTTTTTTCCACAGTATGGTGCATGTTCCGACTTTGTATCTTAATTATAAATAATTTTAAAAAGCAATTTTATATATACATGCAGTTTTCAATGCTTTTCATATGGGTGTTTAAAATTGGACTTGGGGGTCAAAAACACCCCTTAAATGGAATTTCGGATTTTTTCCAGAGATCTATATATCCTATAGCATATATATATATATATATATATATATATATATATATATATATATATATATATATATATATATATATATATATATCCTATATATGTAAGAAGCTGCAATTTATAATGATATAGTTATTACTTTCTCTATATATGAAGTAAACGGAAAGTATTATTTTCATGAAAAAAATCGGATTCGAGATTTCAATGGAAATACATGTTTTAAGGTCCCCTGAACACGTTTGGACTATTTTCTAGATTATTTCTGTGGGTGTGTCTCTGTGACCAGGATTATGTGAGCACTCTAACTCAAAAACTATTAATCAGATCAACACGAAAATTTATATTTGACATTTTTGTTAAAGGAAAATGAACTGATTAGTTTTTGGTAAACATCGGTCAACCGGAAGTGGGTGTTTACTCTTGCCACTTATCCATTTTTACTTTCTACATACGCAGTATAGGGGAAAGTATTGTTTTCATGAAAAAAATCGACTTTGAGATTTCAACGGAAATACACATTTTGAGGTCCCCTGAACATGTTTTGACATTTTGTGTGTATGTGTTAGCTTTTTGTGGGTGTTCTAACTAAAAAAATATTAATCAGGTTAACACGAAATTTTATATTTAACATTTTTATAAAAGTCACAAGAACTGATTAGTTTATGGTAAAAATCAGTCAACTGGAAGTGGGTGTTTACTCATGTCACTTATCTGTTATTTTGAAATATTTGCTTTAATCTTTGATAAAGGTAAAAATGTATTGGAATAAAGGTTGTAGGAAATTTAATTTTCTACATTTGTTTGAAATATTTTCCCATATAATGCATTGTTTAAGAGATATCTTATATTTTTAGCTGCCACCACCATGCCACCTACCAAAGACTATTGTTAACAATTGATGCTTAGTTACGTCGTAGTAACGCTCCTTTTTATTTTCTGAATTGTTGGAGCTTTGTGACTATATCCAATATCAGAAGGCTATGATGTAAATGTATTTCTGTTCTTTGTAGTCTACATTTTTCTCGTAGTTCCTTAAAATATTAATATCATATAACCTATTTGGAATTTTTAGAAATATTACTAGTCTAGGAAAATTAGGTTTTTTAGCGGAACTAATTCAGACAAAGATGATTTTTGGTACAGATGTTCTACTGACCGACCTAATTAACATACTATAACTCCCCATCAATCTGATTGGAGCTTCCGCCACCATATTGAAAAATGGCTGCCGATACCGTTCCACGGACAGATTTCTGCCTTTCACTCAGTAACCACTGCTCCTACGGTGATTGTTTACAGGAAGTAATGCAATGCTTGCCAAAAGTGATTCTTAAATTATAAAGCACCCTGAATGTAATGTGGTATAATTATAATGTGAAATATAACTGGAATATAAGTAATATAATATAAAAAATACATTTTTTAAAATTCTGTCTGCAATATTGTATCTTGTAAAATCTGTGTGTGCCACCTTTAACAATGTTTTAAATAATATGCAAAAATTTAATTTCTCAGTAGAAAATATGAACACAAAATAATAATAAGCCCTAAACAAACAAGGGACTCCTAAACAAACAAGGGACTCTTAAACAAACAAGGGACTCATAAGCAAAACAGGTGACAGAAAATGTGCACTTTTTTAGGCCTGAATATAGGGTGCTAACTTGGCACGGTGAGCGAGAGCAACATTTATGAAAAAATTAAATATTGTCTAAAGAAAACCCTTTAATATACGTAAACAATATTTCTTGATATAAATCAGTGGAATCTCAGCAACAGAAAGATGGGATATGGTGAAAAGATACAAAGTTATGGCAAAATAAAAGAAGTGCTGATGTGGTTGGCATAAGCGTACTTTTGGCTAGGGCACTAGGTACTGAAGAATCATTCAAAGGGTTAAGCTCACAAAAAAGGAAACCCAATGAAGTCTGCAGAATTGAAAAAAATGGACAAATTTGAAGGAAAATTATTGCGCTGTTGCACTATTGCTTGGAAAATGACAAAATTTTACATTGTTATTGCAAGGACCTAGAACAGTATTTTCATTAAAAACGTTTATATCACTTATTTACAATCTTTACAATCAAATATATCACATAACAAGGATCAATACCTGATGAAAGGTTAAAACATAAAACACAGAGGTAATATATAAACAAAATATTTGTTTAGTTGGCAAGGTGTAAAGTGTAAGTTCAATCATCATGCTAGCTAATCAATATGTCAATATACCTTGAAACAAGCCGCTTGTTATCACATTCATTTGGTGGATTCACACAGAAGTTGACATCATAACCTCCTTTCTCCTCCAAAAGATGGAGCCTTTCTCCAAGATTGCGTTCGCAACGCAAATCATATGCTGTACCTTCAACTGGATCGATTGCTCCTAACATAAAGAAAAAGCCAGAGCTTACTTATATGAACATAACATTTATTTTTTGCTTATACCTAAGAAAAATATTATTTATTGTTATATACAATAAAATCCCTTATTTACACTTTTATAGAGACCTAGGAAAAAATAGTAAATTGCAGGAAAAGGAAAAATAGTTAAACTGATTTTACTTTTAAACTCGCTCATTCATTACAGTAAGACTAACAATAAAACCAGTGTTAAAAAAGCTGTTTATAAAAAGTATATCTATTTATTCATTTACTTAAACAGCACACTTTTTAATACTAGTAATATTAAAATATATGCCGAATTAAAATGCTAGTATAGTATGCTTGGGTTTCCATTACATTCTCCATATTACATTTGTCGGAAAATTGTACATAGACATAAGTATATTTACTTAAGAAACATCATACTTTTTCGAAGCTTGAATAGCGTTCATTTTTTCCATCTCTTGCGCTATGACTATTTTAAAATTCATGTTACAACTTCATCAGATTCCTCTGTTAACCTGGAATTTGGAAGAACTTTTTTTCTCAAAATGATCAACGTCCATTTTGTCACCCAGTTAAAATACCGGATGGGTAAAAATTCGCTAAGGTAGGTACAAAGAATACGCCGACGCACTGATAGCTTCAATTCAATGACTAATGAGGAGTTGAGCTGAGTTTAGCTGCTGACTGAACTCGATCTACTTTCACCTTTTCAAGTACATTGTAATATGCACGCCGGATGTGTTTACAATGTAACAAGTATCTTGTATTACTTAACAGATGTGCAGAATGTACGGTGATTTTTCGAAACGCGGTTTTACAATCTTTTAAAATTACTATTACTCGAATATAACGTGGGGACTACTTTTAAAATTCCATTTTTTGGAATAAAACACCATGTTATATTCTGGACAATATGGTAATTTATTTTACAACAAATTACAAATTAACTTAAATTTAATTACAAACTGTGAGAGCTAGGGGGCAGAATTTGAGTGGAAAGGGTAAAGACATGATAGCACCAAACTTTAACATCTTTTCAACAGCATTCATACTTGGTTCAGAGTGTAAATAGCGTAAATAATATTTCCATATCTAGTTGCGCTGTTTATGCTCTGCTAGTGTGATTTACATATGAGGTTTTGAAGTTTTCACCCAAAAGAGTCCATACGTATTTCCGTCTCTAAGTACGCTTTTTCCTGAGTAGCATCTGCTAAAGTGAGTACTGTTTTGAAAAGAAAGAGTTCATATTTCTGCCTCTAGGGGCGTTGTCCCTACTCTGCCACCGTTTTCAAAACCTTCGTCCAAAAGAGTTCTGATTTTTTTGCAAAGCTAAGCTGAAAAATGTTAAAAACTGTTGGGAATTGCATGCTAAATTGTTTTTAAAAAATTGGAAATTCTAACGTTAAATGACGTGAATAGGGTTTTACTTACATTGGAATCATAGGAAATTGACGGGACCCATATAAAATGTTGTAAATAGCAAGAAAACGTACATTCCGATAACGTAAATATGGGGTTTTACTGTATAAGGTATTGTTATATTTTTTACTTTTTCATAAAAGTATTTAATCATGCCACTTAAGACATTACCAAGAATTGCTATAAAAATTTCCAATAAAATTGGCTTGCAGGTATGAATTCATTAGGACACACAAAAGACATTTTCTAAGAATAACTTAAGAAATTTCACATTTTCACAATGTTATGCATGAGCCAGTAATCTTTTACACTTAGAAGTTCATGTGCTCCACCAATGATAATACAGTATAGAAGTGTAGTATAATATACAACCACACTGAATAATGCCTTAACATCTCTATTCTACCTCTTTCAGCCAATCAAAATTTTCTTTTAGAAAGAGAGAGGGACAAAATTAAATGTTCCATAAATTTATTAGTCATAATTCCCGAATAGCTACAGATAACAAATTTTGAATAAACAATCCAACCACTAAAATTAGCTGAATGTGCTAATTTTTACACCCAAGTATTTTATGTAAAAAAGGTTTAAATAATTGTTTGTTTATTAAGGGATTCATTTATTGTTGAGCACCAACAAGATATGCAGGACAATGCACGTTCATATTTGTTTTGTTATTTACTGTTTAAGATATATATCCGCATATTTCCTATTAAAATGATAATATGATAAAGAATCAGAATTATAAGAGTTGGCTGCAATTATTAATTTTTATATGTATTGTATATATGTACAAATACCTGCTTGTTTTGTAGTTTGATAATAACTTCGTATTCTCACAATGTGTGATATACGCCAATAAATTTCATTTCTTAAATGCAATTCAACATTATTTCATTTAAGTCGAATTCTTCTATCCATCCAATTTATAGTATTTGTATCAATTATCGTATTAAAATGGGAGGGGAAGGGGGTGAGCGACAACCCGTGGTGACATCACAATAGTGAGCCATCGTGAACATGCAGTTCCAAGTTTTCCCGGCACGACTACGTGTCGTCTTACATGAAAACCTGGGCATCTATTCATAGCATTAAGTTTCCAGTCTTTCCAGAGGGGTATTAGTCTTTGATCATGAGAATTGCAGTGCCAAAAATAATTCAAATCGGCCTACAGGGGCCCGAGGGTCCTCATTGTCGGTCCAAATGTCGTTTTTCTTAAAGATACAACAGCAACCAATTGACCGATTTTGGTGAATTCTCACCAATATCAATGTCTTGATGAGACACATTTTTGAGCCTAAAATGGATAAAATCGGTCTACGGGGCCAAGGATTGTAATGTAAGGACCGATCCAAATTTCACAATTTCAAGGGGTCCCCATGGAAGTCGGTCCAAATTTTGGCAATGTCCATCCGTCTGTATGCATATATCAGGGGAGAACAGGCTGAACCGATTTCAACCAAATTTGGTAGATACCCAGAATCTTCACATAAATACATAACCAAAATGACATATTTGGACCAGATCGACCAAGCAGGGGTGCCACAACTGCCAAATAAAACTTTTCGGCAGTTATGCTTTTGGAAGGAATTGGGCAAACCGATTTCAACCAAATTTGGTATATAGAATCTTTAAATAAATTCATGACCAAATGACATATTTGGACAGAATCACCGAGCAGGGGTGCCACAATTACAAAATAAACCTTTTCGGTAATTATGCTTTTGGAAGGAATTGGCCAGACCGAATTCAACCAAATTTTGTACATAGAATTTTCACGACAATTCATCATCAAAATAACCTATTTCGACGCGATTAACTAAGTAGGGGTGCCACAATTGCAAAGTTAAACTTTTTTGCAATTATGAATTAGGAAGGAACTGGCAGAACCAATTTCAACGAAATTATGTATGAAGTAGGCGTGCAACATAAAAAAACAAAATCAAGATTTTTAGGATAGATATAGAAAGCAGGGCTGCCACAATAAAAGTAATAAAAAATTTCTTTTTACAATGTTTGTGTTGAACTGTCTGCATCAATTTTAACCAAATTATAATATTTATTATGAACCATAATAGCATATTTGGACCAGATCAACTAAATGGGTGCCACAATTACAAATTAAACTCTTTCAGTAACTATGGATTTGGAAGGAATTTACTGAACGGATTTCAACTAAATTTTATTCATAAGATTTTTACAAAATACCATAATAAAATCAATATTTTTAAAGCGGATCTTAAGAGCAGGGCTACCACAATTAAAGGCAAAATAATATTTCATTTACACATATTTCTAGAGAGCTGTCCACATGGATTTTAACCCATTATGGTATACATAATCTTCATATAAATAATCGGATCGACTAAACAAGGCTACCACAATATCAAGGTTAGAATTTTTCTGTAATTATGAATTTCAAAGGTATTGGCTGAATACGAAATTTTGTTTGTAGGACGGGTATAGAATGGCAAAACGAAATGAACATGTTTAGAACGGATCTAAAAAGCATGGCTATCACAATATAGGGAAAATTAATTTTCTGATTTCAAAGCAAATACATTAATATTCGATTATACTACGGTGAATTTGATGAAAAGTACTCTGTTTGAAGATATCTCAGCAACCAATTGACCGATTTTGATGAATCCTACACCAATATCAATGTTGAACCAAGAAACATGGAGACTAAAACTTGGTATACATACTTAAGAGACACTGAGGACATGCACCTTAGTGTCAGAACTTTCATTTCTTGGGGATAGGGAGGTATCAAATTTGAGTCTATATAATTTGTTCATACCCAATAAAGGGGAATATTGGTCACTTACCTTGAGAGTACCTTGAGTTTGGATTAAAATATTACCGAGTGATATGTACCTGAAAAATTCTAAACTCTAAATGCGAGGCAAAGCCCGGGCAATTACACTAGTTTAAAATAAAACTGAAATTGCCTCATTGTATACATTCAGGCTTTTAAACAGAATGAGAGGAAATATCATGATCTTGTCATCAAAAGGACATAAGAATTGAAGAATTACAATACTAGGCATAAATAAATTTTTTAAATCAATTTTTAAGTATTCACTTGTTTTCCTATGTATAACATGCACAACTGTTTTCTACATTATGAACTTTTTTCAATAGATAACATACGTTATCTATCAGAAAATACAGTACTTGTCATAGGTATCTCCAACAGCCATAACAAGTTTATAATAACATTATTGTGGCTCTTGGAGATACCTAAGACAAATACCTAATTTTTCAATTTGATGCTGGTTTCCGAAGGAAAGATAGCCTTATGAAATGGTTCTGTTTGTGTGTGTCCCCTACTAACAACTGTTGCATTAATGGACCGACTTTCATGAAACCTGGTATGAGGCCAGGGCCCACCTTCGGGCTATATTTTATTTGGTGAAGATTGAAGTCCTGGGTTCGATACCAGGAGCGTTTTTTCTCTATCTGTTTTACATAGGAAGACTCAAATACATCGTGCAGACATGTTTTCATTATTACTTTATAATATCTTGAAATTGTGATAACGGAGCGAGGTTTGTACTGGTCTAAAGGGAAAAGAATGTAGATTATAATTCTTATCACAGAATTTTGACAACTGATCATATTGTCTTGAATTTCTACTAAAACTTAGCGTTTTTGCATTTTAAATCGCATTTTACTGGATTGTTGCTATGGAGACAATTATTACCAAACTCAGCTTGAGCATAGACAAGAGAATAAATGGGTTAAAATCATTTTCCACTTGACTACTATTCATTAATGGACAGTTGATACATGCATATTAGCGTATAAACAGTAACATTTATTAAATTCGTTTATTAAAAAAAATAGATGCAAAATATGTCAGAAAGAGATTGACATTTCTTTTAGTATTTTAAACCTGATAATAATTCATTAATTTTTTTCCCAATTATTCTCTATCATTGATAAACTATGAATTACAAATGGTATTTATGGTATAAGATTTCCTTGGAATGACTAACATATACTGAAATATTTCCTGTCAACATAAATAATCAATTCGAGACGTCAACATTGAGAAACCAGCCTGCATTAGTCCTGGTTTGGACTTCTTGTTTTATACTTGTGCTTATTCTGGAATTTACTTTCAGTCATCCAATGAGCTCGATAACTCTCTACTGTCATATAAATATAGTTTATGACTTTCTGAATATAATGAATTAATTCTAATGAAGCATTAGCATGAGTTTTATGATAGTTTAATTTAATGTTACATTCCTAAATGGAAACAGGTTTTCTAACTTTTAAAGAGGTTCATTATTTCAACCAAGTTTCATTTTATAAATATGCCAGTTGGATGTTGATGTACATTATCCGGCAAAAGATTTTATTTGAATATTATTCATATTTCATCAAAGTTTAATGATTGCAACAAAAATCTGAAATACATTCTGAAAGAAATCTCTCTCTTTTAAAAAATCTGTTGTGGCCACCACATGACTTTATTTGTAATATTTCTAAAAATTCCAAATAGGTTACATAATAATAAATATTTTAAGAAAATGTGAGAAAATTTTAGACATTAAAAAGAACAGAAATAAACTCAAACCATAGCCTTCTGATATTGGATATAGCCACAAAGCTCCAACAATTAAAAAAAGAAAAAGGAGCGTTACTAAGACGTAACTAAGCGTCAATTGTTAACAATAGTCGTCGGTAGGTGGCGTGGTGATGGCAGCTATCACTATAAGATATCTCTTGAACAATGCATTATATGGGAAAATGTTTCAAACAAAGGTTGTAGAAAATTAAATTTCCTACTTTTATTCCAAAACATTTTTACTTTTATCAAATATTTCACAATAACGGATAAATGACTAGAGTAAACACCCACTTCCGGTTGACCGATTTTTACCAAAAACTAATCAGTTCTTGTGACTTTTATAAAAATGTTAAATACAAAATTTCGCGTTGACCTGATTAATAGTTTTTGAGTTAGAGCACCCACAAAACGCTACCACATACACACACAGATATCAAGAAAATGGTCAAAACGTGTTCAGGGGACCTCAAAACGTGTATTTCCGTTGAAATCTCGAAGTCGATTTTTTTTTCATGAAAACAATACTTTTCCCTATACTACGTACATGGAGAAAGTAAAAAGTGTCAACAGATGCTAACTAGCAGATGCTACACAAAAAAGACAATAAAACAACAATTTTCATTTGCATTTTAACCCTTACACTGCATAAATTGGATATATCTGACTGAAATTATATGGTCTAGGCTGTGTAAAATGGAATTATCCCATGGCCTGTTCCTTCTGTTATGGGGTTGAGAGCATAGCAAACATGTGGGTCGGACTGGGTAGAGATTCTTTGTTGGTAAGGATCTTATGCAGAACAGGTTGTAGTTTGGATGGGGTGCAAATATGAACATCCTTTCAGGCATAGAGTTTAGCTGCTTCGCTGCCAAAATCAGATTTTTTTTGACAGAATATTTTTTACAAACAATAGCGAATGTTACAAAATACTTCTGCTTGGAAGGCCATTTAAGACTTTTATAGCCCAAGCAATCCAAAACAGAGCCCTCCATGAAGAAATGACATTGGTGCTTAGGCAAGTATTGAAGCAAGTTCGAAAGTATGTCTCCTTTACATGACCGCAAAACTTCTAGGTGGATACTAGTGACATCTTCTCCTGTTCCCTTCATGGAATCCAAATTCTCATCACTAATTAAGCAAGTTATAATTTATAGCAATTAAGATACCATTGGTTTGAATTACAGAATAAATATTTTTGTTAGGTCATAATTTGCACTTTAGTTCAATTCCCTGAATATCAGTTTCCCAAATGGTTCATTTTCCCAAAAATCACTTTGGTTTGAATAGCGAACCATCAAATCCATGAATAGCAAGGTCACGAATGGTGATTGTTTATTGTATTCCAGAAAATTAACCTTTCCGGAAAATGATCATTTGGAAAAGTGATTCTAAATGCAAAACTTGTATTTCCTCGCTGTTTCAGTCAAAAAGAATTTATCTGAAATAATTAACAAGAGTGGGAAGAGGAAAAGGGAGTCTTCAGACGAAAGTGATGATTTTCCTGAAGCTTTGGACTTAGAATTTGATCTGTTCACATTTAAGAAACATCTAGTGATGAGGATGATACAACTGGTCCAGATCCATCAACTAGTGTTGCAGGACGTGCAAAATCTGCCATATGGGATGAAATCAATTGTGAGGACAGAGAAAATTTATGTGATTGCGATTCCATTCCAAATTTCAGTGGATGTCATTGTATAGTTGGGCTTGAGAATTTAAGTCCATATCAATGTTTCCAGAAATTCTTCCCAGAATCAATATATGCGCATATGTCTAGGAAGATAAATAAATACACTAAATTGTTTATTGATTTAAAGGAAAAATTATCTTCTACATCAAGGTTATCAAAGTGGGTAGACATAGCACCCCAAGATATTATGGCGTTTGTGGTACTCGAGATAGGCATGGGTTTGATTCACAGGGTAACTTGGGAATTTTATTTTAAGGATACTTACGGCTTACCCAAACACCCAGCTTTGAAACGGTATTCACAAGGGAGCAATACCAGTTAATTCGATCATTTCTCCATTTTGCAGACAAGAAGAAGAAGAACTTCCATAAAATTTGAAGCAACTAATAAATGCATCATCCACTTGTGAAATATATGGAACATCTTTCACAGATTTGAGTGTTGAAAATATGACTTCAGCTACTGAAGATGAGAGCTTAGCTCTTGAAATTCATCTAGTGAGTTTTTCCAGAGTTTTTCAGAGTGATTGTGTGTGTGCCTTTCTTTTTTATTTAGACTACATAGTTTTCGACAACAGGTTCCTATAGGGTATCATCCTGCAAACTTGTAAGTAAAATTTTAATTTTTTCTATTTTCTCTTTTTGACGTGAGTGCTCATCTGGATTATTTTATGGTTCAGCAGTTTATTTTAATTCCACAGATTTTAGAAAACATAATTGTAACTTGTGTGCAATGTAATGTACAGAAATGAAGTGTTTTACATCATTTTTACTTTCTCCATGCATAGTATAGGGGAAAGTATTGTTTTCATGAAAAAAATCGATTTTGATATTTAACAGAAATACACGTTTTGAGGTCCCCTGAACACATTTTGACCATTTTCTTGATGATGTGTTTGTATGTGACAGCTTTTTTGTGGGTGCTGTAACTCAAAAACTATTAATCAGATCAATGCGAAATTTTATATTTAACATTTTTATGAAAGTTGGAAGAACTGATTAGTTTTTGGTAAACACTGGTCAACTGGAAGTGGGTGTTTACTCTTGTCACATCCGTTATTTTGAGATATTTGCTTTAATATTTGACATGTAAAAATGTATTGGAATAAAACTTGTAGGAAATTTAATTTTCTACAACCTTTGTTTGAAACATTTTCCCATATAATGCATTGTGTAAGAGATATTTTAAAACTAATTTTTTAGCTGCCACCACCTACCGGTGACCCTTGTTAACGCTTAGTTGTCTTAGTAACGCTTTTTATTTTCTTAATTGTTGGAGATTCCTGGCTATATCCAATATCAGAAAGCTATGGAATGAGTCTATTTCTGTTCTTTGTAAAGTCATTAAATTTTTCTCGCAGTTCCTTAAAATATTCATTTATATATGTATATATATTCATTATCATTTAACCTATTTGAAATTTTTAGAAATATTACAGGTATGGAGAAAGTCATGTGGTGGCCACATCAGATTTTTCACTTTTACTGTGAGTCCATTAACTTTCCTAATCATGCTTGTAGCACCGTCAGTACCTAGCCTATCAATTGCTCACTCTCTCAAATTAAGTCCATATTTATTCAGTTTTTCTTCAAATGCAACAAAATACCCTTCTGCAATGGATTTCTTTAGGGCAACTGTGCTTTAAGACTGTTTCTTTGGCTTTGCCATCCTTCAAATACTTCACATACAAAATCATTTGCTCAGTTGTGGATTTATACATAGAACCATCAAGTAATATACTATAAAAGAGGCTGTTTTTTATTTCAGCAACAATATCTTCTCTTACTGTTTCAATAATATAGGTTACAAATTCTTAGCAGTATTTATCGTTTTAATATTGTTCATGTACTGTGACACCTAGTTTACTTGCATAGCTTAATAGTTCTTTCATGTAAGTAAATGGCTTCCTGTTTTTAGCAACATAATAAGCCATACTGAAAACCACTGTCATTTGTTGATTCATCTTTTTTACACTTAGAGCAAGAGGTGTTTTTTCTGTATTTAACTTCGCATTCAAATTTTTTGTGCACTCAATATGAAGAGCTGACCTTCCATGAAATTTAAAAGTTTCTAATGTAAATGGAGCATTGAAACTCTGATATTTTCATTTTGAATGCTTTCCTTTGATGAATGAGCAAATTTGGAACATACACTACATGTTGCTATTTCAAAATGTCTATCATATCTTAACCATGCAAATTCCTTGAGCCAATTTAATTTAAATTTTCTACTTTTGTGAAATAACTTTTATGTAATGGATGTTGAACTTGAAGGTAAAACAGAAGCAACATTAGGACTACCCAAGTCATTTGTTTGCTTATCAGTATTTTCGTGGTCTTCTTTGTTTGCATTGCCAATAAATTTTTGATAAACAACTTACATGGAATTCATTTTAACCACTTCTTTTATTCATGCGGGATGTAATGGGAAGACAAATGAACTTAAGATACTGCTTACAAGAATCAACTTCGGTTATATTTGAAGGCAAGACAATGAATAGCGCCTCATAGTTTGTAGTCTGTACAATATTTTAAAATTATTAAATTTCAATTTAAAAACTGTTTTTATAAAACAACTGCAACCCTCTTTATAACAAAATAGCAACAGACTGCCACAAGCGGAAGAAGCATGGTCATCTGACAGTATGCACAGAGTTAGGTACTTATAATCATTTCACGCAGGGTTGGGAGTAAGTTCCACAATCATCAATTTTCATACAAACCAAAACTTTAAAAGATATAAGTGAAGATTCAACATCTCAAATTCGTTTCACCGCATCCTATCTTAAAGAATGTCTATTTAAGTATGAAATCATATTATCTGCTCACATTTATTTCAAATTATTTTCAAGTACAACAAGTCTTTTGACATATTTGCAAACTAATAATATGGTATTATCAAGCGCTTTTGCTATCGTTAATACAACTGTGATAACAATATCCGAGGATATTAATAAATTTACAGAAATAAAATTAGGGAGTAATAAATTTGTCACATTTATAAATGAAGAAGTGGAAAATGATTCTGAAAGTTCTTCATGCTTTTAAGTTCAAAAAAATTTTTAAGGTAACTCAAAACAAAAACAACAAATATAAAAGTATTGAAGAAATTAATTTGAAAAATCTGTAAAATTTTGAAGAAAACATTTTCAAACGTATTTGTAATGCCATAATTTCAGACTTTCATAAACACTTTTTAAATAATAACAATTTGATCAAGGAATTTAAATTATTTTCATCCAAATTTTTTCAAGAATGATGCTAAGAAATCCGATTTTGTTTATCTTGAAAAATTAATGAAAAAATTTTACAAAGATTTTCAAGCATCTGATTTAGTTGTAGAGTACAACGATTTTTCACAAAAATGGATCTTTTTAAAAAAACAGTCCCTCATATTTGTCGCTTCAAAAGTTCATGAAGAAAATGTACTTGAAAATAATTTTGAGTTTCTCAAGGATGATAAAATGACAGACTGTAACTCTTGTAAAAATTGTTTAATTTGTTGTTACTTTCTCCATAGGGGAAAGTATTGTTTTCATGAAAAAAATCGACTTTGAGATTTCAACAGAAATACACGTGAGGTCCCCTGAACACGTTTTGACCATTTTCTTCATGATGTCTGTGTGTGATAGCTTTTAATGTGGGTGCTCTAACTCAAAAACTATTACTGTAAATGCGCACTTATTTTTCGAAATATTTTAGTTAAAAATTAGGATGTGTGTTATACGAGGGTACATAATCTTCCTATTTTCATTTGACCCCGTATTTCCACAATTTTGGCACAGCAATTACTACCCGGGTATCCTCCTATTTTTATTGGTGATTTTTACGAAAAGTAAGATAGACAATAGTAAAAATTTATTAACTAATTCTATAAACATACATTAATTAGATATGAAAAGAATGAATTCAGTATTTGTTCATTTTAAAAGCCAAGAAATTCTTCGTCACTGGACCATTCTATTTTGATATTTTTATCGGAATCGTCATCTTACGCATGACGTCACTCTACACCGGCGCCCGGCCTGGTGGTGAGGTACTGGTACTACTTACAATTATAAACAATGACAGCTGATGCCTTTGAGTACGCTGGGAGTTGATGCTTCTTGTAGAACTAAATTAAGTTATCGTTCCCTACCTTTCTCTCAGCATTCATACGTGATTTATTCTTGATTCTTAGAGTCTAGTTATTTGCTATTGTGTTTACGTGCACTAGAGTGTTCTAATAAGGGTAAAACTGAAGGTTGGGTGAACCCGTCCACCTCAGGTGTGACAAAAACGTACGTAAAAAACAGAATTATCGTCATTCCTTCATTTTATTAGCTCAAATAATGTCATATACCCTACTATGAAATTAATATAATTCGATTTATTGTGTATATTTTATATCTGCAATTTTTTTGTATGGTCACATGGATAATAAAATATTATTATTATCACCTTGTAAGTAAACATAGAGTATGTAATGATTGAGTTAGCTGACGTTCTTTTGGAACGTTATTCGAAAATTTCATTTCGCACTTTCATTAAGTTACCAATACATACGTAATATCAATAATTCGATCATTGGCTTAGAACTCGTTACACCATCTACTTTATTCTGGAACGGTAACGCTAAAAAAATCTGTGCGCACTATACGCGGGTATATAGAAAAATCATAGAATACGAGGCTGAAAACCCCTCTGCACATTATACGAGGGTGTGCATTATACACGGGTATTTACGGTAATCAGGTCAATGCGAAATTTTAAATTTAACATTCTTATGAAAGTTACAAAAACTGATTAGTTTTTGGTAAAAATTGGTCAAACCAAAGTGGGTGTTTACTCTTGTTACTTAGCTGTTATTTTGAGATATTTGCTTTAATATTTCATATATTTAAAAACATACTGGAACAAAATTTGTAGGAAATTTAATTTTCTACAACCTTTGTTTGAAACATTTTCCCATATAATGCATTGTTTAAAAGATATCTTATATTTTTACCTGCCACCACCATGCCACCTACTGAAGACTATTGCTAACAATTGATGCTTAGTTACATCTTAATAATGCTCCTTTTTATTTTCTCAATTGTTGGAGCTTTGTGGCTATATGCAATATCAGAAGGCTATGGTTTGAGTTTATTTCTGTTCTTTGTCAAGTTAAAATTTTCTCACAGTTTCTTAAAATATTTATTATTATGTAACCTAAGTACAGTGGAATCCCCATGCCTGGGGGACAAGTATTTTGTACCTTCAATCGAGTAATACCTTAAATGGGGGATAGTCTAAAATTGAAAAATTCAACAGCAGTTTATTAATATCAATTTATTATTAATTGAAACAAATATTAAGAGTACAGATTAATTGAAAGGTAAGCTTCCTGACAAGTTACAGGCTTTTTATATGGAATAAACAAGTATGAAAAGGTGTACTCCATGTCAGAGTACACAGTTTCCAAATGCGTTCTTTGAGATCAACAAATTTTAGTAAAATTCCCCAATACTAAATTTCAACAAAATATGTCCTGCGGTTCCTGAGTTGATACGTACATTGTAAGCCACATTTAGTTCTTCGTGTAAAGTGGTGGTTCCGATTTTAACAAAAATTGGAATCCTTTGACAAATTTTAGTAAAACTTCCCAATACCAAATTTCATCAAAATACGTCCAGAGGTTTCCGAGTTGAAACAAAGCAGCATTGCAAGTTACATGTAGCTCTTCATGTCAAGTGGCCGTTATTGTAGTCCGATTTTAACCAAAATTGGAATCAGTCAACCAATTTCTGTAAAATTTCCCATTATCAAATTTCATCAAAATAGGTCCAGCGGTTCCTGAGTTGAAACAAGTACATTGTAAGCTACATGAAGGTCTTCATATCAAGTGGTCATTATTGTAATCCAATTTTAACCAAAATTGGAATTGGCCGACATATTTTAGTAAAATCAAATTTATTAAAATATCTCACAAGGTTCCTAAGTTGTAAAATTTTAAATTAATATTTTTTTGAATGAACAAAAGAACATTGAAAATCGTAAAATTACGTAAACACGTTAATTTCCTTTTCTTTAAATTTATCGTAAACCTTACATTTTATGGGAAAAGTTATATGACAAAAAATGTGTATTTAATTATTTTATTGAACTTTTGTTTGCTCCGATGAATATTTAACGAGATGCATGCAAAATACGTTGTAAAATACATGTAGGTCTTCATGTAAAGTGGTCGTTATTATGGTTCGATTTTAACCAAATTTGGAATCGGTCAACAAATTTTAGCAAAAAAATCCATGTTCACGTAATGACATCACTGCAACTTTCGTAACAGATGACTTACGGACTAAAGGTGATTGAGAAAACATGGCACGACAAAATATAAATTAATTGGGTTCATTTAATGTAAAAATGCCAGTATGGGACGCGTCGTTAATGGATAGTGTGTTTGCATTACAACTCCACTAAATAATATACTGTTACGTCGCATAATTTAAACGCACCTTAAATCAAGGCGATATCCATCTAGGAATGAGAATTTGGTCCCTTAAGTGCGGGCAATTCACTAAATCGGGTAATATAATATATTATTTATATGGAGCTTTGGTCGGGGCTACAAAAAAACGACCTTAAATGTGGGAAAACCTTAAATCGAGAAACCTTAAATTGGGATTCCACTGTATTTGGAATTTTCAGAAATATTACAGATACGGAGAAATTCATGTGGTGGCCACATCAGATTTTTTCAAAGTATTAAATGAATATAAATTATACAGTTCTGCTTATAACAATATTTATAAAGCATATATAATTATACTTAATTAACTGTTATGCAAGTTTATTGTGAGAGAAGTTTCAACATTTTAAGTTATATTAAAAATAAATTACGAAATAGACTAGGAGATCAAAATGTTGATTCTTTTAACACTATGTTGGTGAACAGAGATATTCTGGTCAAACTCGAAAATGAACAAATAATTAAAAAATTATGCGAAAATAGTAAGGAATTTGATGGCAAATTATAAATTTAATATAATACTTATTATTTATATTTTCACTTAATATTGTGCAACTTAAAAATTAATTGAATATTAAAAATTTAAAGACAATGAAAATTTTATTTATTTCTTTCAAATCTTTGTAAAAAATATTTACTTCTTTTTATATTATAAAAATAATTAAATTTTCGTTAAGAATAAATTTTTACCGAATGTGAATTTCATTATTTCATGTTATCTACCTGTAAGTTATACTTGATTGAATAAACATATAGTTTTGTTCTATTTCATAAATTTCTTATTTATTACAAAAATGTTATGGCCAATACAACGCAAAAATCTGGGGGGAAAAGGGGATAGGAGAGGAGGTGGGCGGAGAATGAGGCCGCTCATCTCAATATCCCAGTATGGAATTGCTTCCCAGTCCAACCCTGATTTCACACATACCATGAAAACCTTGAAATTGAAGGGTGATGCCAAATCTGACTCTAGTGGTCATATTGTGAAGTAAAAACATTGTGCAAAATTTTAATGCTCTGGTCTCAACAGATAGTTTTTATATTATTATAAGAAAACGTAAAAAAGGTTTGTAGTACATTACATGTTCCTATGACATATTTTTATGTGCTGTTTACCTTCTTGCAAACGTTGTTGCGAACTGTAACTAAAATATTCGATGTTACAAATTACAATTACTATTATATTAAATTTAAAATGGGAAAAAATAGTCCAGATTATCTACTTGCCAACCGGCAAAATTTACTCGCTACAGGTGAGTGGGGAGAGTTGATTTTTTGAGTCCTGTGTATCATGATAGCAAAGAAATCTACCAGTTTCTTTTGTATAGCTCTGCTTTCCGAGCAGAGAGCAGCATTGACACACATAGTAGGAGAGCCCTTAGTAAATTTAATGAAAGTTATAGGGCTCAAGAGGGACAAGAGGGATCTGCATCACATCAAATTCCATGCTAAAGCAGACTAAATTGTAGCAATTAACTATGAAATTTCTACAATTCAACTTTGGCAAGACTACAAAGTGTAATTTACCTGTGGGAATAAGATTTCCATCCACTGGAGTATAATTTTCAGCATTTATTGATACCATGTGAGCATTGATCCCATGGACACCTGCATCCTATAAAAAAAAGATTATTTTCTTTAAGAGATTGGTCTCACGGTTTTCGGGACTTTTTTGTTCAGGTCATGATAATAAAACATTGCTATAAAAACCAGTACTTAGATTAAGACAACTGAAGTGGATTAAGATTATGGCATTGAGGTTGTATAGGATAGTATTAATAAATCTGTTGCATAGTATTTGTTAACACTTTAGCTGCGGCGGACGTCAATTGACGTCTTTTCAAAACTTCCGAAGATTGCGGAGAATGTCATTTGACGTCCTCTTAGTTTACATTCTATCTTATGCGGGAAGACGTCTTTTCACGGCTCCAGCATTGTTCCGTGGTGTTCGTCGATCTATTTAGTTCACAAAAAATCCGCTATGTGGGGTATGCGTGCATTATTTGACGAATGATAGTGAAACGCATTTTGTGTCGCTCTGACAGTTTGTAAACAAACGACCATGGCTTCACATCGATTGACAGACGGCGATATTTTGGATGAATTACGTTGTGATTGGGACGAAAGTGATAGTGATAATGAAAATGTTGACTCGGAAGACGATCCAGATTATGTTCAAGAAGAGATTGACGCTGATTCAAGTAAGTGAACCTTTTCATTTTTATTACTGAACTTTACTTTTCTTGTTGGTATTATGGATTTCAGCTGTTTGTTTTTCAGAATTAGGTATTTATTGTTCAATTTTGTTTATTATTTTCTGATTCAACTTGTTTTTATTTTATTTTAGATGACGGAAGTGATAATATAAGTGAAAACTCTGACTCAGAACAAGAAGAACCTGCTCAAGTTCAACTTCAAATTCCCCCTAGAGGGGGACCAAGAGGACAAGGTACTGGAGCTAGAAACCGTAGAAGTGACTCACAACTTGGATGGACTTCAGTTGATCAAGTTCCAAATATTGATGTTTACACTGGTCAGTCAGGTATTTCATATGTTAAAGAGCTTGACAATAATAACTCATTGCTAGATTTCTTCGTATATTTTGACGATGATCTTATTCGGCACATGAAGGAGCAAACAAATTTGTACGCAAGACAGAAGATTCTGAAACTTAAAGTTTGAATCAAATTTCCTCTAAAAGTAGAATAAACTTATGGAAACCAGTGACATTAGCAGACATAAAAAAATTTATAGCCATTATTCTGCATATGAGCATTAGCGAAAAGCCACAGATCAACGAATACTGGTCGAAAAATCCTGTTGTCTCTTGTAACTTCTGTCCAAATATAATGAGCCATGATAGGTTTTTAGCCATAATGGTGAATTTTCATCTAAATGATAATACCTCATATATAAAAAAGGGGGAGCCAGATCATGACCCTTTGCATAAAATTCGACCTTTTATTGAATCAGTTCGTTCACGTTTTCAAAATGCCTATCAACCTGCGGAAGATATTACAATTGATGAGGGAATGTGTAAATTTCGAGGCAGATTGACATTCAAGCAATATATGCCTAAAAAGCCCAGCAAATATGGCATAAAAGTATACATGCTGTCAGAATCTGATTCTGGGTACATCTGGAATTTTGATGTTTAATGTGGCCAAGAAAATGTTATTGTGAATGTTGTAAAAAATCTCCTCAGTAACTTAGCTGGAAAAGGGCACACATTGTACACCGACAGGTATTACACTAGCCCTTCTCTTGCCACTGATCTAGAGAAAGAAAACACAGGTTTATTCGGCACTACAAGAAATAATAGAAAAGCTATGCCCATTGCTCTGAAAAATCCCAGATTGCAACGAAGAAAACAAATATTTCGGAGAAATGGTAATATTTTAGCACTATGTTGGCGAGATAAACGTGATGTTTATATGATAAGTACACGACATAGGGCAGAAATGATTACCTACGCAGATAGAAGAGGAAGAGAGAGAACCAAACCAGCATGTGTTATAAATTATAACAAGAAAAAATTTGGAGTTGACCTTTCGGACCAAAGAATGTCGTATGGTGCCTTTGAGCATCGCAGCGTCAAGTGGTGGCAAAAGTTATCTTTTCACATCATACTAATGTGTGTTGCCAATGCCTGCATTTTATACACCCAAGTTATGAAAAGAAAACTACTATCACCCAATTTATGAAGGACATATGCAATGAACTTGTTGTATTTGAGGAAGCTTCACCTCAACCCAGCACAAGCGGAACTCAACTAACCAGGCTCACAGGGAATAAGCACTTTATGGAAAAGATTCCTCCTCCCCCTGGAAAGACAAGACTACAGAGAAAATGCAAAGTTTGCTCTGACAAAGGAAAAAAAGAGACAGGAAAGGCTGCAAGGAAGGACACATCTTATCAATGCAGTTTATGTAAAATCCCTCTGTGCGTACAACCATGTTTCAAATTGTTTCATTAAAAAAAAATTACAAAAGTTAGTGTTTGAGTTTTTTATTATGTAAGTGTTCCTAATTATAAATAATTTTTTCTCACATGATTTGCATTTAATTTATTTTAACATAAAAATCACCACACTCAATTATTTTTTCTTTTTCAAAAAAAAAGCCATTTATTAGGTAAATTTTATAGCTCTTAATATTTGCTTAATATTAAAAACCTATTTATCATCAAAGAGTAGAAGATTGAACCTTTCTTTTCATGTAAGTAACATTTTTGTAGGTAGTTTTTCCACCATAAATTTTTGAAAAATGCCGAAAATGGCCAGCATTGGCGGAAGGGCTGCCATTTAAATAGCCAGCAGTTAGAGTGTTAAGTGTGTCTAGATGCACATTGATTAGAAGCTCATGTGCCTTGGGTGTGCTTACATTTTCTAAACTAAGTTGGATCGAGAAAAATTATGGATAATTGAATTATATAAAAGAACCAAATTTAATATATGTGAAGACAATAAACGATCAGAACAATTTGTAGATGGCTAATGAAGGATGATGTGATGAATGTAAAGAGAAAGTAAATATTTTTCATTTCGATAGAAGGAGAGCATTCTATGGCTTTGAGAAAAACTGGAAAGGCTTAAATAATCTGGCCATGAGAGAGAACAATGATGGCTATAGAATGCATAAAAATAGAATACACCACTCCCCGGTTATAATGCAGGTTTTGGGAGTAGGAGCTGCAATCTGCATTATAAGACAATCGCACTATAACCAAGGATACAATTGTATTGCCCAATACAGTATGTACATGCAAAATTTTAATTTAAAAAAATTCTTTAATTGCCACAAACAACAAATAAAAAAATATAAAATCAGTACAAGAAATTTATTTAATCAATTCTTAAAAAAATCAGCAATTTTTTGTTTTTTACTTTAGTAATTTAAAAAATCAACAGGTCTTTCTTACCCAGAAATGAGGAGGCAGGTAGACCTGTGGTATATATCCGAATCTGCAGTATATCTGAATCCGCGTTATAACCAACGGTGTTATAACCAGGGCTTAATTTATAAAAAAATAAGAACTGGAAAGCATGAAAAAAGTGGGGGTAAACCTCTTTTGATTTATTAAATAAATATTAAATTCGTCATTGTTTAAAGCCACATCTTGACATTTACATATTTCATGAAGTATGATTTATCAACAATTTATTATAAACAAAAGCAGTATGTGTCAGTCTCAAAGCTAGTCCACGAAACTTCGATTTTTCACATTCGTCTCTTCTCTTATCTTTAGAAGCTTCAGAGAAGTGCTTAAATAGAACAGGATAATCCATCCAAAGTGCCTTCACTGTTCTCAAGCTAGATGAAACCCAACGAATGTCTAAAATTCACCCAATTTTTAGTATAGTTTGTTCAAGAGATTGCGAACATATTTGAAGTTCTTTTTGGCTAGGTGAAGAATGATACAGTGAACGTATTTTATCTACAAATATTTGTAGATTATTAATGTTATTAATTTCTTTCACTGTATCTCCAACACATAATTCTAGGCGGTGGTTCAAACAATGCCAAATTATAAGATTAGGGTACTTATCTAAAAATTATTTTGCAACTCCTGATTTACATCCTAACATAATGTCAGCGCCATCGCAGGTTAAAGAAACAAGACACTCTTGTAAAATAGCTTCAGTTAACCCACGGTTATTTAATTCTGCTAATAGAGTGTTAAATACACAATCAGCATTTTGTCTCTCCAGTTCAATTACGCACAAAAATAAGTTTTCTGGTTGGGTCATATTTATTAACTGAACTCGAATGCATACAATAAGACAGGAATTATTGCTATGTGATGTTGATTCATCTAAAATAATTCCGAATTTTGGTCTACTGTCAACAATTTCTTTTAAAAGTTTTTTGCATTCTATCTGAAATGTGCATTAAAATATTTGTGCAAGTAACATTCGAATGTAAAATTTTTCCCATATCGATGCCGTTGAGAATTTGCACATCAACCTCCATCTCGAAACCATAAGACGGAAGATTTAACCAGATTTAACTTTGCTTGTTTATAAGCGGCACGAAATATTCTTTCAGTAACTACGTATTCTTGTTTACGCATATCTGCTACAATACCAGCCATTATGTTTTTTTCTTCTGTAGAAATAACTTTTTCTGCTTTTATATGTGCCGCAGAATTTCGGTGTTTGAAAATTTTTTTTCTCAATGAGGTTTGATTTTGAGTAATTGTCAGTCCATTTGGAGAAATATTACAGTCTATCCAACTACGGTCCAATTTTAAACCTTGTGATTTTTGGCTGCCCAAAGAACCAACATTCTTGCAAACGGAACAGCCGAGTTTTCCATTTAAAACTACTAACCAAGGATTTTTCTTTATAAACTCAATTTTTTTGTTTTGATTCCATCCTTTGGGAAGTTTATTCAAATCTTCAGATAATGGTTGTTCCATCCTAGATTCCACTTCAGCCATTTTCACTAAATCACTACCTCTTGCACCATCATTTGTAACTTTTACCTCATTTGTAGGATTTTATTTCTTTTAGCGAGAACAAAATATGCATCTAAACTTTATTGAGACATTTCTATGGGTAATATCACAGTAACTTTTTATGAAACTTTTAAATAAAATGCTCTTACAAACGCGACTGTATCAAATAACGAACCCGACTAAACAAAGTGGTTTTTATTATAAATTGTGCAACACTATGAACCTTTTCCCGAGTCGCTGCATTAGTAATGACGCCAATACAGTGGTGCCGCATATCGAGTCGTTTCCACTATTACACAGTTGACAGCTTATTATTATTTTTCTCATCCGAATTACTTCTTTATCAATTATATCAAACTTAAGTTTTAAAGCAGAAAAATGGTTGAAATGTGAATTCCAGATGCTAAAAAAGAACCGGAACGTCGTTCCTGACTGCTCCAGTCGAAATTAAGCCCTGGTTATAACCAGGGAGCAGTGTATATGAGCAACTTAACAATTCTATAGATACTTACATGACCAGCCAAGTTGAAGTATGAATGATTGGTGAGATTTATAGGAGTTGGCTTGGTTACAGTAGCCTGAAACTGTAGCAGAAGTTCATTGTCTGGTGTAAGGCTGTAAGTGGCATGAGTCAACACTTCACCTGGATAACCTTCATCACCATCTCCACTCAGAAGACTCAAAACCAGCTTACTTCCACCTAACACATGAGATTCCCAGTTCATCTGCAAATACATAAGATTTTCAAGAATAACCGAGGCTCTATAAAGAAACTTACTTGATTTTAAAAACCCAATGCTGAAGTGCACATTACAAACTAAAAAAGTTTATTGATGTCTTTTAATGAATGAGAGAATCTTATTATGGATATGGGTACAATTAAAAATGAGTACATACCAGCAGCAAAAAGTATTAACTTTTCCCTCAAAGTCATAAAAAACATCGAAATTATTGTTTTCGAAAGAAAAACATTTAAACATGTACAATCAGATAGTACTGCACATTTTTGTAATGCTTAAGAGGATAATAAATTAATATTACAGCTTTCAGTATATGTATATTAAACCTCAGAAGCTGTGAAAAGTAAATTTACACAATAAATTCTTGAAGTGAAATCTCATACATTAATATTACAAATTAAAGCTTAATCTATCGAGAAATTATAAAACAAAAAACTTAAAAATAATTTAAAAGTTAAAAATAAAAAACAATTAAAATCTAACCTTGTCAAAACCTTTAAATCCACCGTGAATATGATTTTCACCATCATTCTTTGAAAGATGGTATTCGCGGTCACCAATTTTAAAGCTTGCATTAGCTATTCTATTAGCAACTCTGCCAACAATTGCTCCAAAATAAGGATTATCCTTTTTTAGATAATCTGAAATTAAAAATCCACTTTGTTACGTTAAAAACTAGTGTGTAAGAGAGATAATCGCGAAGAGATTATATATTTGGTGTGCGACAAGTAGAAACTCAACTCCACTACGGTATGTAGATCGGTTTATTCTATAAATTAACTGAGATAACTTTGTCGGATAAGTAAAATAACTAATGGAAAAAATAACTGTAATGCAAATTCTGGACTAAGAGTGCCCTAAGAAATGTCCTGAAAACGTTAAAATAAAAACTAGGTGGCCAGAAGAAAATGCTTTTTCTTTCATCAAATCATAGCAATGATGAAAGAAAAACACCTATGTTGCGAAATTTTGTTTTTAAAGTATAGTGACAATTAAATCAAAAAGGCAAGTTGAATAAAAATGTTCTAACAAGACAAAGGTAGAGTAATTATTTATAATACAAAAGAATTTTCTTTATTTATATTAATGAACGGAGTTCTCAAGATTTTTATATTTTAAAGTATAATAAAGTTGGAAATATACCAACGAAAAACATATGCAATCCACAGTATTATTTATTAAAACATTTACGCTACCTAAAAACACATTCCTTTAATATATACATTCAAATAAAACTCCGGTTGTACGATAGAAAACTTAGCCACACCTACCAACTTATATGATATTTTGATGAGGCACTATTAAGTTTTTCGGGAAAATATAACCTACCATCCAGGAAATCGAATCCTAAAACTACGTCGTCAATATTTCCTTCAGAATCCGGTACTTTGACGGAAGTAATTATTCCACCGTAGGTTATTATTTGAACGCTCATTCCATTTTTATTTGTCATGGTGAAACGTCGCACTATTTCTGATTCGCCAGTCGTTTCGTTTCGAATGAAGCCAAATCCATCTTCCACTAATTCTATATCAGAATTTACTTCCTCCATTACTGTAAAGTATAGCACTGTCACTTGGTAAATAGGATGTGGTTAGTATCGTCGGCCTACGTGATAATCAGCATACCAGACATGTGACAAATATTGCAAGATAACACACTCAACTGTCCAAAGGCGGGAAAATAAAAATTAGCGTAACCATAGAGATAATAATTATTTATCTTTACATTCTGACACGAAACAACACAGTCTGTGGTAGTGTGTGGTTAAAACAGTATATCTATGTGTATGTATTTTATACCTTGTGTTTTGTTTCATAATTTTTGCTCGAACATTACGGATGTAATTTTACATATAAGACTCCAAAAGTTATCAGTACAACCATAGGGAAAATATATGATCAAATTTTTAAAGTGGTCAATTTCTCTTTTTTATAGCAACGAAATATACAAAATTGTGTATTTCCCGTTAATTATCTTTGAAGATAGCCACCCGTTTCGATGAAGAACTGAATTACAAAATTGATAGTTAAAAAAATAAGTTCTTAAGACCTATATCTGGGCATGAATAGTAGGTGTAAATGGTTAAAAATACCATTATAAGAATAAAATGGAAAAATCATACTACTAAAAGAAATATTTTCGACTATAATTGCCACTAATATAATATACATACATAACACTTCATAAAATTTTGCACTAAAACAAGTTAGAATTGTTTAGTGGAAAAGCAAGACTCACTAGAAAGTAAGTTGAATCAAGTGCTTAGATCATAAATTACATTCTATATGAGATTTTATGACTTGCAGCCCAATTATTTCTTATTTATTACAAAACAATATATATTTTGGCAAAAAATCTCATAATTGGAATTGAGTTTTCTTAAAAAAGTTCTTATTCACACCTTTAACAAATGGCGCCTTAATTTTCCGTTTCATCCAATCTCACCACCTTATAGGTAAATATTTGATTTTCTTGGTTTATTTAGAAAAGAACTTTCTGATTGATAAAATGAAGGTGCCTCATACTATTCCAAAATCTGCATGCAGAGCATACAAACCATCTAAAGAATGTCTCAATTTTTCTGGAGAACCTAATCGAATTCTCAAAGCTGAATTACTATCTTGGGATGAAGCGCTGCCAAAAAGTTTGTCTGATCTAGCTGTGGATGAACTGATCAAAAACTTCCAAGGTAATAATTGGCCGTGAAAAAGCATTTAGGATTAACTGCATTTTACTCTAAAAATTGCATTATTTTTTACAGAAATGCCTTTATTTGATGCTATCCCTCTGGAGAAAGATAGAAACTTATTATTAGAGGCATTACCTTTAGATTTGCCTCTAGAAGTTGTAGTTCCAATTATCCCAGATGGAGTTTATTGGCAAAGAAGGTCTATGGAGAGGTGGCCAACTCCAATCGAGGGGGTATTAAAATGTTAACAATCATCTCATTTTAGTGTAGTAAAATAATTATATATATAAAAGTGGACCATATAATGCAATATATAAATGTGAATTTTCTCTTATCTACTCTAGTGGTTCACTTAATTCTTTCCTTGGGGTAATCAAAATTGACATTTTTTCAATTTCTCCTATTCTAACATTATGATAATAGATATAGATCTTATGGTATACATTTAATATTTATTTTGGATGAATGCTCATTTAAGTAGAATTTTTTATTTGTTTGAAAAAATAATTTGAAAATTGCATACTAACTACAATTTATATGTTAAACTCAGATTTTCTTAGAAAAGTTTAAGTAATCCATTCTTTCATGGAAGAACAAGTTTTATTGATGACACATATGTTTTAAATTTTGTCATGATATTTTTATCATTCCATCAAGCATATAATACATTTGATTAAAATTTGATAAATTACAGTTGTATTGTACTTTACAAGTCTTAGATATTTTCCAAATATTTTACATAATGCTTGATACTCTGCATGGTAGTTCTTCTCAACATTTTTGTTCAACTGCTATAAACAAAGTTTTTCTTTGTGAAGACTTGTAACATAGCGCAACATAACAACTCCTGGAAACAATTATACCTTGAAAGAGACCTTCAGGAATGGATTGAGAAGATTATTCCAGGAGATGAACCTGAACTTGGAGTGATGGGACCAAATGGATGGAGTGCTTGGCAAAATGATGCATGGGTAGAAGCAGAAATACCAAAATATTTGGAAAGAGAAAGTGAAGTCAGTGAGGCTACACCAATAGAAAAGATAGACGATGAAGACAAACATGAAAAGGATATGTTTGGGACTGATGATGATTTAGAGGATGGAAAGCAAGTGTTTGAAAATGGGGGAGAATATAAAGATCAGTTTCCAGAATCAGGTGAAGAGGATGAAGATGATGAAGAAGAAGATGAGGAGGAAGATGATCTTGATGACGAACTCAGTGAAGATTTAGCTCTCCAGAAAATTATGTAAGTATCATTTTTTAAAATTAACGATTTTGGTATTTATTTTATAGATTATTAATCTTCTACCATTTAAGAAAATGATAATTATTTTCACAGTTCATATTTTTAAATTTTCCTCTGACACCATGAGAAATTTGGAATTTTTATTGAATAATTTAAAAAATTTCTTTCTGGAAAACATGTCATTAAATTTTGTTCAAGAAAGAATTGTCAAGCACAGCTTATGGCTAATATGAAATAAAAAACAATTTTTAATGGCTATTTGAGAAGAAGTTTTTCAATTTAATTGTCTTGTTGTTACAGAGTTTTGCTGTACCTAGTTAGATTACTATTATAAATTTTATTAAAAGAAAGCCACAACAACATAAAGTATAAATAAAACCGGTGAAACAAAATGTATTTACCAAGGCATTCTTATGTTGCATATGTTTTCTTTTGCCTTTGAAAGAACCAAACCGGCAAATGAACTGAAAACAATGGAGAAAGTTTCCTGGGTTGCCAGATATATTTACTGCCTAAATCTACGTCAACTACAAGTGGGGCGTCCTTCTCCACCACCACCAGAAGATTCCTTGCATAATTGTGTGGCCGAAGCACCGCCTTCTTATCACATTGACCTGGGACCCATTCTTTGCAAATTGGAAAATCTTCAGGTAAACTTAAGATAACTTATTTATTAAATCAACTAAGTGATTTCCATGAGAGAGTTCTAATGCAAATACTTCATATCCATATTCCATAAACAAGCACATTCACTATATTTCATCTACATTGCTTAAATAATTTCACTATGCAAATCCAGATTTGCTGTTAGGAAGTTCTTTACAAAATGTGATAAAAATGTTGGAATAGTTTTAGTTTTCAAATAAAAACTCAAAAGAAGCTATAAATTTATACATTACATAAAATAATAAAACATTAAAATAATATTTTGATTGTTTAATGATTTGACTGGCGATTTTTGCTCCTTATGGTGTAACCTGTCCCGATGATTTTTTCAACCCGAATAAGAATTTTAATTTTAATCTAGTATTATAAGATGGTATGGGAAACTGAATTAATGATAATAGATCGGGGCAGTCATAAGCAGAATTTACAATTTTTAGTAATGTTACAATATCAGAGATTTCTCAACGGAAATGTAGTGTTTTTAAGTTGAGACTAGAAAGAAGGTGTTGAGAATGTATGTCAGGTGTGCAATACCTGAGTTTGAAATTAACCAGCCTTAAAAAATTATGCTGAGCTTTCTCAATTGAGTAAGAATGGCTTTGGTAATATGGTGACCACACAGGTGAAGCATATTCTAAATGGGGTCTTACCAGGGAATAATAGAGTATTTTTAAAGAAGTGACATTTCGGAACATGCTAGTATTCCTTGAAATAAACCCAAGCATTTATAATCCCTTCTTTACAACAGAATTAATATGGCTAGAAAATATAAATTAAGAATCAAAACATACCCAAATCCCTAATTTTGTTAACTCTATTAAGTGCTATATCATGATTGATAAGAATGAGTGGAGAGAGATATATAGAAAGGGGCAAAGGAATTAGTCTGTGCTTCATAGATGTGGAGAAGGCATTCGACTGAATGAACTGGGAAAAACTGATGGAAATACTAAAAGCAAAAAAAGTAGACTGGAAAGATAGAAGGTTAATTAAAGAGCTGTATATGAAACAAAAAGCAGCTATGAGGATAAAAGATGCACAGACTGAATGGTATGATCTAGGAAGAGGAGTAAGACAAGGGTGCTGCTTATCGCCAACCCTGTTCAATATATATGCTGAAGAAATGATTGACAATGGAATAGGGAATGATAAAGGAATTAGTATTGGGGGTAGAATAATAAATTGTATAAGGTTTGCTGATGACATGGTAATTTTGGCAGATGAAACGAGGCACATTCAGGAAATGGCTACAAAGCTAGAAGACAGGATGATGGAATATGGAATGAAAATGAACAAAGAAAACAAAGGTGATGAGAATAGGGGATAGAGAGATTATGAATGTGTCAATAAAGGATGGAAGAGTGGAGCAAGTAAAACAGTACAGATATTTGGGAAGCATGCTAACTGAAGACTGGAGAAGTGAAAAAGAAATAAGAACAAGAATAGCAATGGCAAAAGAAACATTTAATAGGAAAAAATGGGTAATATGTAGTAAAATGGATTTAAATCTGAAGAAACGTCTTGTGAAGTGCTATGTTTGGAGTGTATTGCTTTATGGGTGTGAAACATGGACGCTAAAGAGGAGAGAGAAAGAAAGGCTAGAGGCATTTGAAATGTGGGTGTGGAGGAGGATGGAGAAGGTTAAGTGGATGGATAGGATAAGGAATGAAGCAATACTAACAAGGGTGAATGAGAAGAGAAGATTACTTGAAACAATTCAGAGGAGGAAAAGTAACTGGTTAGGGCATATCTTGAGAGGAGAAGGTTTATTATTGATGGTGTTGGAAGGATCAGTAGAAGGTGAAAGGAAAAGGGGACGTAGAAGAATAAAAATGTTTGATGACCTGAAAGAAAGTGGAGGGTATCAGGAAATGAAAGAAATGGCAAGGAACAGAAAGGAGTGGAGACAACGCTGGTGCCAGGGACCTGCCTTGAGGCAGAACACCTCATGATGATGACATATAGGTATGTTAAAGTTATGGCAGAACACCTCATGATGATGACATATAGGTATGTTAAAGTTATGTTATACAAGTTTAACTGTATTGTGTAAAATATTTTATTAGTAAAAAGTACAAAGAAGCAGATTTTTTTTTAATTCCGTAAAAATTGCATACACAAAGCATGTACAATTCAGGAGCTGTCATAAAAAGACATTCACAACACATATATACTAGGAAATTTACATCATCATCATACGTAGTCTGTCCGTAGACAGGTCCGTGATTATTCTTGGTTAAACCTGGTTCTCCATATACTCCTATTTTCCGCTGTCCTCTTTATATCTTGATAACTCTCTTTCCCTTTCAAATCGTCTATCAGCTGAAACCTTTTCCTACCTCTTTCCCTTTTCCCATCTAGTTTTCCTTCTAACACGTCTTTAATCATACTCTCTCTCCTCAGGTAATGTCCAACCCAGTTAGCCTTCCTCTTTCTGATAGTCTGTATAATCATTCGCTTCTCTCCTATTCTTCGTAGCACTTCATCGTTTTTCATCCTATCTGTCCATTTTATCTTCAGCATTCTCCTCCAAGTCCACATTTCAAAGCTTTCCAAGTATTTGATGTCATTTTTCCTTAGCGTCCATGTTTCTGCCCCATACAATGCTATACTCCATACGTAGCATTTTATCAACTTCTTGCGGATATCTTCCCTTATATTCCCAGTAAGTAGTTGTTTCTTTCTCCTGAAAGCCGCTTTTGCTTTTCCTATTCTAGTTTTGATATCATCCGTACATTTTGCCTCTCGTGTTATGATACTTCCAAGGTATTTATATTCTGAAACTTGTTCTAATGGCTTTCCCCCAATAGTTATGTTCAGATTCTCTTCTTTACCCGATATTCGAATGACCTTGGATTTTTCTGTATTTATTTCCATACCGTATTTTCTACCTGTTATCACTAGTGTATTTATCATTTTTTGAAGCTCCTCTTCCTTCCTTCTTGATTTACATATCAAACAAAATATACAAAGTAAGTACATAGTTACATATGCTACAATTTCTCCCTGTTGCAGATAATGTGTAAAAAGCACTGTCTATGTTTCATATTATATCACTGTGCAAGTAACCTTCATCAGAAATAGTCATAAAAAGGACATTCACCACATATATTTGAAAGGAAAAAACATATTAAAACTAAATAATCAAAATAGAGCAATATTTAAATATAAAACAAATAAATTACATGCTAGAATTTCTTTGTTACATGTTTTTGGAGTAGCATATATCAATAAATTCTTCAATTGAGTAAAAGGCATTCTCCAGTAGGAATTTGTACAATTTGTTCTTAAAATCTTTTTCTGATATGCTAGTCTTAGGGTTGGGAGATAGAATGTTGAACCATTGAATACTTTTATATCTGGGAAGGATTTCATACAATTTTAGTCTATTTTGGATAGGATGGTAACAGGAATTGCTTCTTGTAAAGTGTTCATGGACCATTTTATTACATATTATATAATCCAATGTAGCTAAATATAGTAAAGTCCTATATATTACAATGGAAAGGAGCATCAGTAGTTTAAGATCAACAAAAGTCTGCCTACATGTTTGTTTCAGGAGTAAGTTTGCTATATGGCGTATTGCTTTCTTTTGTAAAATAAAATGTGCCTGTAAATTTGTTTTGCTAGTGTTAATTCATTCCATTGGTCAAGGTAGACATGGAATAAGTCATGTACAGTACATAAATGTAAAAATACAATAATATATATATATAAAAGAAAAAAGGTAAGAGAAAGAGAAGAAAAAATTACAATAAGGAAAACAGAATGAATAAGAATTCACATAATGAATGACATTTAATATTATGATAATTGCTGTAAAGATAGTGTTAAAATATATCCTTTAGGTCGTCATTTAGGAACTCATTAACCCCTTAAGCATGCTGGACAACATAAGTCGTCCAATTAGGCAGTCTGATGCAGCATCTTCTTTATTGGCTTCTATCTCCCTTGGTGTATAAGTCATCTGTATCATCACAAACCTAATGAGTCACAGAACTGGAATCACTTTCTTATCCGACTCTCTTGCTCTTTGTAAATATTTTTCTCCAAGTGTTTTCCCCTTCAGTCTGTGACCATGGCATCAACAAGTAGGTCCTTAGTGGATGATGAAGTGCTAAAGCTCGTCCTTGATGAGTCTGACAATGAAAGTATTGCTTCTTTTGGGAGTGAGATTTCAGAAGAGTATTTGATAACTTCAGAAAGTGAAACTGAAGATGAGGATGAGATTTGTGTGAGGTTAGAAAATCGAAATGAACCGATTAGCTATGTTTTTCAGTGGAATGATGGCTGTATTGAATACATACATTCTTTACTATAAAAAAGGCAATCCGAAAAACCACCTTTTCTGAAGAAGACTAATCGAGGACATATTCACAAAGTATTCAAAGGGCAGAGTAGGAAAGAAAAGGGGAAAGCCAGCAAGGCCTATTAAATCATCGGCAACATGGCTAGCAGGGCGTCACTTCCCAGAAGAGAATCCCCCTTCAGGCACTCAAAGAGTCACTCAAAGGAAGTGCGTTGTTTGCAAAAAAAAGGGAATAAGGAAGGAGACAGCCTACCGATGCAAAATCTGCCCTGGAAATCCTTCTATGTGTGTTGTGCCATGTTTTAAAATATTAATATTAAAATAAGAAATATGTCATAATGGAGCGTTTAAATACCTTGGTTTTTTAATTTTTAAATCACAATTGAGGGGTTAATGCTATAATAGGTTTTACTTAATAACAGATTTTTCAATTTATATTTGAATTTTTTTGGAGGTAGACATTTGATGGCTAACGGGAGTTTATTATACACGAGGGAAAGAGAGTTATGGGGCCCATGTTGACAAGTAGCAGGAGCGTAATTATTAATATGAATGTCCTCACTTATCCTTGTACAGCAGGCATGTATGAAGGAATTTTGGGGAAACAATGAAAGATTGTTTTTGACTACTTAATATGTAGACTGATGGGAGAGTTAAAATCTTAAGAGAGGAAAAACTGGGCCTACCAGGAGTTCTGTAAGATACCCTTTGCATGACTTTTACTGCTCTTTTTTGCATTGAGAATACCTTAGATGCTACACTCGAGTTTCCCCAGAAAATTATGCCATAGGCTAAATGAGAATGAATATGGGCATAGTAACACATTTTTAGAGTATCTATGGAAAGGATTTGAGCCAGCATTCGAATCTTGTAGACACCAGTAGTGACTCTTTTAACTATTGAATGAACATGAGGAGACCAATCTAGGTCTTCAGAAATCTTTAGCCCCAAGAAATTGATAGACGAGGCACGATGGGTGGACAAGGTATGGGTAAATCAGTCCAAAACAAGCAGATTTCTTAACTTCTTGTGTACAGTGATATTTTAGGTTCTTTATAATATAAAGATTTGAGCTAATTTTATGTGATATTTCATCTATATGGTAATTCCAACTTAGTTTTTCATCAATAATTAAACCAAGAAATTTTGTACAGTGGTTTTTCGTTATCGTGATATCTTCTGCAAAGTAACTATTTTCTGAGTAATATAAGCATGAGGAGAATTCTATAAAGCATGATTTTTCAATGTTTATTGTGAGAAAGTTTTCATTATAATGTTGTGCAATGCTGTTTAAGACAACATTTCCCTTTATTTCCAGTTGAGAGTACAGCTTATCAGCAATTGTGATAGAAGTATCATCAGCATACAAAATTATTGACCCATCATTGGTAACAGAAGAGCAAGGGTTCAAGAATTGAACCTTGAGGAACTCAATTGGTAGCAGTGAGATTAGATGGCATAATATGTCCCTGGGATGTCTGTAGCTTTACTACATGCTTTCGGTTTGTTAAGTAAGATTTAATAAGACTATGGGCTTGACCTCTTATTCCAAAATTTTCAAGGAGTATGTCAAAATTAATGCAGTCAAAAGCTTTTGACAGATCCAGGAAGATACCAAAGGAATTTTTTCCTCGGTCAATATCGCTGATGATTTTTTCCAGAAAGATGATTGCTGCAGTGGTGGTAGATTTGCCCTTGAATAAGGATGTGAATCTATCCAGCAGTATTATTTCAAATATTTTGAATAAATGTGATATCAGAGATATGAGCCTGTAGTTTGTTACATCCATTTTGTCACCCTTTTTATAAATTGGATGAATTATAGATATTTTGAGAGGGTTTGAAAAGATTCCTTCCTCAAAGGATTTGTTAATGGTGTTGGATAAAGGAGAGGCAATGGATGATGCACATGCTTTTATGGCAGTAATAGGATTGCCATCATATCCTGCAGAATTTTTTGCTTCCATGTTTTTAATTATGTTTTTAATCTCTGTATCATTAGTTGGTAAGGGAAAAATACTTTGAGCAACTCTATTATTCAGAAAATGTTTATCCCTTTAAGTATTAGGTGATTTTTTTGGATTTTTTGCAGCCATTGTGTTGAAAAAACTATTGAAATAATTTTCAATTTTCATTGGATCTTTGATGGTGATTTTATTGATGTATATTTCGGTGGGGAGGGAAGTTGGTGTTTCCTTTCCTCTGGCCTGGTTAATAATATTCCATTTACTTTTACTAATATTATTTGAGTTTAAGATATAGGCATCATTGTATTCCTTTTTAGTTGTTAACACTAGATTAACATAAAAGTTTTAGTAATTAGAAAATTTATGTTTACTATTAATGTTCCTGTTTGATAAATATATTTGTTCAACATGGCAAAGCTCTGTCCTAGATTTTCTGATTGAAGTGTCAATCCAGTTACTTTTTTTGTTATTTTATTCCATTGTTTATTTTCTCCATACATAGTATAGGGGAAAGTATTGTTTTCATGAAAAAAATAGTCTTCAAGATTTCAATGGAAATACATGTTTTGAGGTCCCCTGAACACGTTTTGAACATTTTCTCGATAATGTCTGTGTGTGTGTATGACAAATTTTTTTTGTGGGTGCTCTAATGCAAGAACTACTAAACATGTCAATGCAAAATTTTATATTTAACATTTTTATGAAAGTCACAAGTTTTTGGTAAACATCAGTCAATCAGAAGTGGGTGTTTACTCTTGTCACTTATGCATTATTTTGAGATATTTGTTTTAATATTTGATAAATGTAAAAATATATTGGAATAAAAGTTGTAGGAAATTTATTTTTCTACAACCTTTGTTTGAAACATTTTCCTATATAATGCATTGTTTAAGAAATGTCTTATATTTTTAGCTTCCACCACCACACCACCTACTGACAACTATTGTTAACAATTGATGCTTAATTTTTGGAGCTTTGTGGCTATATCCAATATTGGAAGGCTATGGTTTGAGTTTATTTCTGTTCTTTCTCAAGTCTAAAATTTTCTCACAGTTTCTTAAAATATTTATTATTATGTAACCTATTTGGAATTTTTAGGTATGGAGAAGTCATGTGGTTGCCGTATCAGATTTTTCCATGTTTTTTTATAAGCTGTGCAGCTAACTCCTTTATTAATGTTAATCCTGTTCCAACTTGTTTTGATTTCATTGGTAATAACTCCTTTGGCACTTCTCCTTTTATTTTTGTATTTGTTCTGACATAGGTAGGGCCATGACTCCTCAGAACTTTGATGAGCAGATATGAACCAGTTGTCAGCTTTGATAATCCTGCTTCTGCATTTAGTTGAATTTATCAAGCAGATAACTGCTTGTGTTGGCTTTTTGTACTTAGTTTCCTGCTATCATAGTCCCATGCAATCTGCATCCTTTCCACAATGCATGAAACCATTATAAAAGAAACTGTTTCTACAATCTGTCAAGCGCATGCATTTGAGGCCATATTTTGTAGGCTTATTCAGGTTATATATTTTGAATTTTGTTCATCCTCTGAATGTGGTAAGCATCTCAATGATTGTTACATTAATGGCTAATTAGAGCACTCATTGGGAATTGGCTATAAGTTGTAAGAGAATTTCAGAAACAGCTGCGGCGGAATCCTTTTTGCATCTCTCTTCTCGGTCAGCCAAATTATCAAAGCACAATGTCACGAGAAGTTATGTGAATTTGCTTTTTGGCATGACATTCTCAAATATCTCCTGTCTAGTACTATCCATCTTCAGTGTTCGATTTGAACACAGACAAATAAATCAATAAGCTAAGGAAAACATTCCTATTTGTCACATCTGTGTTCTGATGTTGAGATGAAGTAGTTGGTAGTTTATTTTCATCTTCATTAGTTTTACATTAATCCATTTTACTACCATTGTTACCATTTCATCACTGAAGACAAGGTTCTAACTGGAAAGCACACCAGCTTTGTACCCAAGTGCTTTGCTGGCAATCTCAAGGTAGGAAGTTAGATCACAATATTTTGTTGCAGAGTTCATATAAATTTATAAAAATAATGCGGTTCATTTTTTTCTCCTATTTTCTTCTTCATTGTCTTCTTCCATTTTTCCTCAGAAGCCATCTCGTAAACTCAAATATCTTCTTCATTGTTTTCTAAAACACTGTTCACTTAATTTTCTAAATTTTCCAACATGGCAAGCAACTAATTATCAAAGTTATGGTCATTCACAGAAATTACAGTTGATGGCCCAGCATGGTTGGTCATAATAAATTAAACCATTTTATTCCACTTTTTTAGCTAGGTGCAGTCTGAGACTGCACAAGATGTTTGCTCACCAATAAGTCCTACAGAACTAACTCAATAAAGACCTAAGATCAGGCATGTCAAAATCAAAGAGGGACAGGGGCCGCATTGAAGTGATGGATGTTATAGAAGGGCCGCATTTGAATGACAATTATTTAATGAGGGCCACAATTTCCATTAAAAACAATAATTTATAAAATGTGTTCTATTATACCTCAATAACTATTAAAATATCTCGTCTCCTTTTAAAAAAAGAGAGTATTTATATAAAATATCAAACAATTGAGTTATCCTTTAAATGCCTGGTGTGCCCATATGGGCACATAAAATGTGTTCCATTCGGTGCCTGGCATATGTTGAATTCGTCATGATTGCATGAAATTTGGGAGGGGTCCTCCTAAATGCCTGCTCACAGGATGTGTCGAGGCAAACGTGGTAGACCCAACTAATGGGGGTGGGGACATCTCACACCGAGAGAAAACAGAAAATAGGGTGAGAGTATTAGGCTAGCCCCTTTCTAACTCCCTGACTTCGACCTGTCCATGGCCCAAGGATGTTGGAAGTGGACGAAGAAGCTCTTCTTCCACCTCCTCATGATCACAGTGCTCAATAGCTACATTTTACTGAGGTCAGAGGGAATGCAAAGGATGCATTGGCAGTTTTGCCTTGCTTATTGAAGAAGAGGCATCAAGATATTCCCTCGAAAACTTTCCAAAAAGGAAGACAAGGTGCAATCAGGGCCCCTTTTGTTCGGTTAGAGAAGAAAGAAAATAAATATTGTCCTATAAAGGGAAATTGCCTTCGATCCCGAGTATGCTCAGAGAAGGGAAAATACACACAGTGGCAAAATACAAAATATGTGATGTTGGCCTTTGTGTATTTTCCTGTTTTGAAAAATTCTACACAAAACAGGATTTCTAAGTGTAATGCAGAATGAAATTTGTATTGTAATGCATGAACAAATCGACTATAAAAATTATCGATAATGTTTTTATCAAAAATATCATTATTATATTATAGAATTACTCCAGATTTGCATTCCTTTGTTTTCTTTTACTATAAAAGATGCAATCCTGTTATTCCCCAAATGATTTATTAAATAATCCTTTTTATTTGAACGTTTTATCACTTATAGTTCAAGAAATACAAGATATTTTCTGATCGAATGCAAGAAAACTTTATATGGCCAAAATTAAATCTACTAATCTACTAATGGACATTTAACTCCGGCGTTTAAAGGATAAGACAAAACTTGCATTTGGGCCCGAGTACTGCAGAGAAAGGTCCAGCCACATGCAGCCCGCTAGTGTGACATGCTTGCCTTAAATGGAGAAAACGGAGCCATAGTGGGGATAAGACTGTACTGTAAACATTGCTCTTAGTACTATTTTCTAACAGTCCAAAAAACAAATGCAACTTTGCTGTTGTCAGACAGATCACACCTAGCTGATTAAGGGCTAAAGTAGATTTAAAACTGAAAATTATTTCACATACATACAATTCAACTTTATACTGTTTTAGGGGAATACAGTTGTTATTTTTTATTGATAAATTGCACTTTACAAAGACATTATATTATAATGCAGAACATTTTTATTCAATGAGCTCTCAAAGCAGGGCCTTTTTTAATAGGTAATTATGCCCATTTGGATTGTTATATAATTTAATTTAGTAGGTTTACTCCATTGTTACAAACATTCCATAATATGAAACTAAAAAAATATACACCTTATATTTTATTAGAGATTGAATGTGAAGACTTGGAAAAAATACAGCCTGGGAGGCTACACATTCTTAGCTCAACCACACAAGCAACCCAACCATGCATTTAAAAAAGCACTACATGCAGAACTGTGAACAGTTTGAAAAAATCACAGCTCCAGATTAGCTAAAGCTGAATAAATGAGATTTTACAGTTACGGAAATTATTTTGGTTATTTCATAAAATGAAATTTGAAACATTAAATAATATCTTTTCTGTCGTCAAGTTGAAAAATCTAGCATAGCACGAAAAGAAAAATATTGACTTTCATTTCAGTAATATCAAATGATTTTTTACTAATATAGGTACATGAGTGGACTAAAAATTCTAAGAATAATTGCCTTTTCAGGAGCTGTCAATAATTTTTGGGGTGCGAAACATAGGGATTGATTTTGAATGGAATTATTTCATGATTTCAATGGATGACATAATGAATTTATGCAGAGGGCTTCTATATTGCAATCAACTTAAAACTTTCAGGTTTGCATTAGCTTTAATTTTAATATTCAATAATTTTACTTGAAAAGTTTTCAACATCTTACAACTATGAAGATTAGTTTATCTCTATATCTACTAATATTGTGTAATTTTGTTTTTGTGGCATTTTTATATGCAACAAATAATTTAAAATTTTGCATTTATGAACTTAAGGCTATAAAAATTAAATAAGAGTTATAAATATGACATGATTCCTCTTTATTCCCTAACAGATTAAAAAGTAGTAATGTTGATGATGAAAAGCTGATTGCTTTAGTTCAGTCAATGATCAAAGGATTATATAAACTTGAAACCCTTGATCTTTCACATAATAATATCTCAGATGATGGTGCTATAGTTTTAGCAAATCTGATTTCCACTTGTGTAGGACTTAAGAATCTCATCCTGTGCAATAATAGAATTGGTGAGCTACTTATTCTTAGATGGATTTAAAAATTCTCTTTAAAGTTGTAGTATATAAGAGCATGTCATATTATATGAACTGTTGCCTTGAAATAAATGCTATTATTTTATTAGATTATCTTAATTTATCAAATAAAATTTTATATTGTTAGAATGTACTTTTTGATCTTATTCTCCAATGTGATAAAAAATATTAGGTCCCACTGGAATGCAAGGGCTCAGCTATGCATTAAGAACTAATGTGCCTTTGTTAACTCATCTGAATTTGCGTCTAAATTCCCTTGTGGGTGAAGAGGGTGGTGCATTACTCGTTTCTGCTCTCCACAACAATCATAGAATAACATCAGTTGTGATGGCAGCCTGTGGTCTTGGTGAAAGAACTGGAAAACTAATTGGAGAAATGTTAAAATATAACTCCTCATTGATTGAACTGGATTTAAGCAATAATGATCTTGGAGAGGTAATCTAATATCTAGAATCTGTCCAGTTTTTCATATGAATCTCTATACATAAAAAATATTTTTGCCACATTTCAAACTTCCATTCATTTTTTAAATATTTTTAACTTTAAAATTGAGAGTTCCTACACAGAAAAACTAAAAGAAAAATAATAAATATTAGTATAAAAACATCAAGTGTGTTCGGACGTCCCCTCAGCAAAAATAATTGATGAATTTCTATGAAACTAATGATTCAATTTCGACCAAATTTTTGCTGTTTATTCGAGGCAAACTTGTGTTCTAGGGAGGGTCATTAATTCCAACCGCCCTGATAAAATAAATAAATAAATTATTTTCTCTAATTTAATTTCGTCCATTTGAATAACAAGGGCATGAGTTTAGCATATTTTTTATTTGCACTTTAACACTACATTAAATCAAGATACAAAGTCTGGATTTAAACCCAGGTTTAGAGAAAAGAATGAAGTTTTATTTTCGTACTATCAAATTACAAATACTGGCCGAATCTATCTAAAATTGTGTTTTGAACGACAAAATTTCAGGACTTTTGAGGTGAAAACTTTTGTCACCATAGCAACTTGATTGTTGTCGTTTACTTTCTCTACTCCCAGTGAGGAGGGACAGGAAGCTATTGTTAGCTGTACACACAGATGGCACATTGTCGCAAAAGTGAAAGAAGAGTAAGGGCAATCAGAAATACCATAATTTTCTGTCTGTAAATAAATATATAAGTTCCATGTTATTTATCATTATTTGCAAATATCATTGTATAACATTTTTTAATGTTTCTCATAATTTATCTCAATAGAATTGATGTTTCCCTGCTAGTAAGATATAATTCATGCATACATGCCATCTTTTAAAATTTTCTGGGTTATATATCTATAGATATTAATAAAAGGCAATGTATATGTGTGGGGGCAGCATATCTCGAAAACCAAGAAACTCAGATACTTTACACCTGTATACTTACTAATGGGACCATGAGGATTTGCACCTCAGGGTCAGAACTTTGATTTTTGGTGGGAGGGGGAGTGCCATTTCCCATAAGATAACACGTAAAAATCGATTTTTCAACTTACAGGCTTTTACTCTTTTACAAATTAAAATTAGAAAGAATTGACATATGATCTTCGGATCTGAACCGTTTCAAAGAATAATAAGTATGGTTTCATATTCTTCTTGTCAGATTTTGCCGACAATACAAAATTGCTCAAGTTCTATGTTTAAATCATATTTTTTGAAAAATTTAAGCTTTTTAATGATATGTTGCCTTGCTGACTGTGTCATTGTTAAACCTTGAGATTCTATTGCCACCTTAATCCTTATATTATATGGATAAGGAATGCATGCTTTGAATGCTTGATTACGAGAGTGAGAGACAAGAGAGAGGGAGAAAGAAAGGAGAGAGAGAGAGGGAGAGAGAGACAAAATTAAATGTTCTGTAAATACCCGCGTATAATGCGCACCCTCGTATAACGCGCAGGGAGGTTTTCAGCCTCGTAATATATGATTTTTCTATATACCCGCGTATAGCACGAACAGATTTTTTTAGCATTACCGTTCCAGAATAAAGTAGATGGTGTAACATGGTCTAAAGCAATGGTCGAATTATTGGTATTATGTATTGGTAACATAATGAAAGTGCGAAATGAAATTTTCGAATAACGTTCCAAAAGAATGTCAGCTAACTCAATCATTACATACTCTGTTTACTTACAAGGTGATATTAGGATATACACAATAATCCAATTATATTAATTTCATAGTATGGCATATGACATTGTTTGTGCTAATAAATTGAAGGAATGACGATAATCCTATGTCGAAGTTTTTTACATATGTTTTAGTCACGCCTGAGGTGGACGGGTTCGCCCAACCTTCAGTTTTAACCTTATTAGAACACTCGGGAGCACATAAAACGATAGCAAATAACCATAATTAACTACAGAGTCTAAGAATCAAGAATAAACCACGTATGAATGCTAAGAGAAAAGTAGGGAACGATAACTTGATTTAATTCTACAAGAATCGTCAATGCATCAACTCCCAGCATACTCAAAGGCATCAGCTGCCATTGTTTCTAATCGTAATTAGTACCAGTACCTCACCACCAGTCCAGGCGCCGGTGTAGGGTGAGGTCATGCGTAAGATGACGATTCCAATAACAACATCGAAGAAGAATGGTCCAGTGACGAAGAATTTCTTGGCTTTTAAAATTAATAAATACTGAATTCATTCTTTTCATATCTAATTAATCTATGTTTATGGAATTAGTAAATAAATTTTAACTATTATGTATCTTTTTGTGAAAATCACCAATAAAATTATGAGGATACCAGGCAGTAATTAATGTGCCGAAATTGTGGAAATATGGGGTCAAATGAAAATAGGAAGATTATGTACCCTCGCATAACATGGGTCCTAATTTTTAACTCAAATATTTCGAAAAAAGTGCATTATACGTGGGTATTTACGGTAATTAATAAAATAATTTGGGCGTATAAGGATTGTATAGCATAAGGTATTTCTTTGTCATACAATTTCTATTCACCCAAAACTATTTTTACTCTCTATAACACACAATTATGTGAATTTTATATTTATTGTTTACTTTTTAGTACCTATAAAAGTTGCTTTCATTCATTTTTGTTTCAATTTAAACTTAATATTTAATTCACACATACCCATCAGATTTGGTGGGCAACTACGCTAGTATGTAATAATTTTTAAGTACAGTAATACCTCAATAAACAAATAGTCGATATACGAAGTTTCGCTGTAACGAACTTTTTATTTGGACATCTATTTTACATTTGCCAGCAGCAATATAACTAACATTGGCATTAATAATATACTAACATTTTTATCAAGAACTGTTAAGTTTCTTTGGGGAAGACATGCAGTGCTATAAGTGAATATTTATGTACAGTTTTCACTTCTATTTGTGTAAGTTCTTGTGATTCCAATTTATATACAATAAATAATAATTTTTAATTTACAATGTTTTAAAAATTTGATTAGTAATTAATAAAAGCTTTATGCTATAAGATGTGAAATTATTAACATTGGGAATGCATCCATTGTAGTAATGTTATTCGACATACGAAGTTTCAATGTACGAACTAAGTTTTAGGAATGCATCTACTTTGTATATCGAGGTATTACTGTATTGATATATTTAAGATGAGATCATAAACCACACTATTTAGACATTCTGCAAAGATTAAATTCTTTTTTCCTTATAAAATATTCATGCATTGCTCTGTGATTTTGGAAAAATGGAATAAAATCGCTTGTTTGTTGTTTATATACCATAGATCATGCATCAAACTTTAAAATAATGTAAATTTTCTTGTCATAATGCCATAGCTGTGGGGTATATTTATTTAAGGTCTCTTGAAGTGTCTACTTCATAAAATTCATTACATTTCAATTAACGTACAGGAAGCAGGCAAAGCGTTGGAACTTGGATTAAACACAAATATGACTCTACAGAAATTAGACTTAAGAATGACGGAGATACCACAGGAAGTGGAATTTAAAATCTTTCAAGCACTTGCAAGAAATGCATCTTATACCCTAAGCTCAAAGAGCTTGATTGAAACAGAAACTCCAAAGGCAGAAGTAAATCCAGAAGAGAGTAATTTTTCCAGTATTCCAAATAAAGAGATAGTTTCAGGAGAGAATGATACTATAAACCATTGTGTTTGATTTAGTGTCCTTTTCTCTAAGATTTAACTTGACAGCAATAGTTCAAAATGGCTTATATTTCTGGGTTTTGGCACTTTCATTGATTCTTTGTCTGAAGAAATGAACTCATTTTATTTAAATTAAGCATTATAGCTCTCCTTGTGACATGGTTAAAACCTGCAGATGTTTTTATTCACTGGTGACATTTTTGCCATTATTGTAACACAGATGAAAAATATCATACAAAATTTAATAATACATTAAAAATTTTTAAGCAATATTTCTCACCCCTTTTTGTTCATGCCCTCTGTGTGATAAATCAACTCAGTGAACCCTTCATCTTATAGGTAAGCAGTTATAACATGCTTCCATATTGTTTAAAATACCTCAAACTATTATTATAAATTAATATTAAATATTTAAGCTATCTATTATTTGATTGAGTAACTATATTAATAGGTATGATTGCATGCTAAATAAAACAAAACTCACAGCATGAAAAACTTTTACTATTTCTGCACAAAGAAGAAACACAACCAATATGGAGGAATGAATGTCATCTTCGGGCAATAAGTTTTTACTATAGGCTTAAATGTAAGTCAGCTTTGCTGATACAAATTAATGAATGCTAGGGAGTTTAAAAGTTGCCACCAAAGGAGGGGGAAATAAAATGGCATTTGGTAGTGGTGTCAAAGGTCCAAGGAGTAAGGGAGTAAGAAATGTGGAGGAGGGTAGATTTAAATCTATGTCATAAGCAAGGAGAGAGAACAGATAATAATACTAGGTTATCAAGAAATTAATGTAATTTTTTTCAAGAAAACAGAATACAATTAATTACAAACAAATGAACTTTAATCAATGAAGTAATTTCCATTATTATCTATGATAGCCTTCCATCTAATAACTAGATTTTCAATTCCACATTTGAAGAATTCCACTGGTTTTGATCTAAGGAATATGTCCTCTATGACAGCCTCTTCATTTTCAAAATTTTTGCCATTTAAATAGTGTTGAAGTGAATGGAAAATATGGTAATCTGTTGGTGCTATATCTGGTGAGTATGGTGAGTGCGGGAGGACTTCCCAACCTAATTCCCTGCTTTTTGTTGAGTTCAATGTGCCACATGGGGATGAGCATTGTCATGGAGAAGAACAACGCCTTTCCTATTGATTAGTGATGGACGATTCTGATAAAGAGACTTGTTTAAGTGATCCAACTGTGACAGTACAGGTCAGAAGTCACTGTTTTATTCAGATTGAGGAGTTCAAAGTAGACCACCAAATGCAAAGCATTATCTTCTGCGGATGGAGTCTGGGTTTAGGAGTAAGAACTGGTGTTTGTCTGCAACTTAACCATTGTTTTCTACGTTTAACATAACATAAAGAATCCATTTTTCATCTCCAGTCACAATCCGTTCTAGAAATGGTTCACAGTTTTGGCGAGCAATGAGAGAAGAAGCAATGCTGGTGTGTTGCTGAAGTTGATTGCTGGAGAGATTATGAGGCACAAAGGCACCTTCTTTCAGGCCTTTGCCAAGTTTTTTAAAGTGTCTTCGCACAGTCTCGTGAGAAACATTTATTTTTTTTACCATTTTATGGATATGTTGCCATGGGTCAGAATGGAATTTCTGTAACCATCACTGGCATTTGCGAGTATTCAGAACATTTCCATAAACTTCTCAGATATTCCTCGTGGCCACATGTGCATTATTTCCTTTTTTAAATTCATACAGCATTATGTGCCGAACGTGCATCTTGTCTGTGGCCATGTTTAAGCAACAATATGAAGGGTTGCTATGGACAAAGATAAACATAAATATTTTATTTACACAAATAATCTGTTTAATTGGTTATGAAATACATATTCTGAAAGTTATAAGAGTTAAATTATCCTACTCACAAAACAACATTAATTTCTTGACAACCTAATAATATAGAGTGGGAAGAGAAAAGAGGCACTCATTAACTCAGGGATTTGAAGCTTTTTTGAGCATTTTTTAATAGTTGCATGCCTCTTAGTACACCCAAAGAATACTACCCCTACATCTTAAAGTGTTGATGAAATATATAACACTTGTATTAAGATAAATAGCTCATGTTTATAACATTAAAATTCACAATTTTGACATTTTTGTTTTATAAGGTTTGTTTTAGTAGTAACATTGCAAATTTTAATTCCGAAGTCGTGCATGAAAAACGAATAAGAAGAGTTATAATCTTTAACATCTTCATGTACCCCTTCAATACTCATCATACTCATGGTTGAAAATCCCTACATTAAGTAATGAAAATTTGGGAGAATGCTTATGGTGTAGTACATACTAAAAATCTCCTAATTTGCAAGCATCATGTGTTCCTGAAATGTAGTTTGTAAATCTATAATTCATGAATTGGGAGCTATTTCCACATACATATAATCTAATGTATAAAGAAGAGTAATTGTCTGTCTGTTCCCTATGCATTTGGACACCGCAAGAGCCAGTGTAACCAAATTTCCATGAGGTTCACTTTCATTCAAGAGAAGGTCGAGGGTTATGTTTCCATCCAATTCAAAGAGCTTTTCTTTTTTCCATTAGAATACAATCGGAGTGAGTGTATTGTATTTTTGCCTTGGATTTTATAATTATTGTAGCAACTTGGGACTTGAACCAAAAATGTCTAAAAGAATATTTGGTGGGCAGATACCAAATAGGCCAATATTTGATACCTTATTGTTACTCTTTTTGAGCTGAAGGGCAACAAGCCATTTCTTTCTATGATTGCTGGATAATAAAATTATTATTATTATTCGGAGCTCGAATCCAGGTGGAATTTTTAGGATTAGTTTGTCTCAGGACATTCTTGAATTTTTATCTCCAATTGCTGCCGTTGATGATGAGAAAGTGGCGAGAAATGGAACTGCTACCGTAGGCGGCAGTGGCTATCTTGGTCTGTTCTATTTCTCTTCTCCAAATTTTGAGGTCCCCCTCCAAAGTGAGGCCCTGGGCCAAGGCCCATGTGGCCTCTCCCTTAAGACGGCTATGGGAGCCAGGATGATTAAAAATATTTAGAGGGGCACACTAAAATTTAAAAAAATACAATAAAAATAATAATATGTAAACATGTTTTAACTATTTTTACTGCACTTGTCACACACAGAAATTATTTATTAACAGGTTGACTGCTGTGGCAGACACTGGTGTCCGCTGGCATACTTGCCTACAGGGCCGCGGCGGACATCGGTGTCCTCTATACTTTTACTCTCCACTGAGGCCAGATGACCACTATCCCAGCATACTAGCATATGCCTTGTGTCCACTACGGCCCTACCATTCATGCCTAGTGCTTGCTTTATGGATAACACTTTTCTGTAACTTTTTTATTTTCTGAAGTCTACCATTTACAATGCGTGATTGCAGATTTGCAAGTTATAATGATACATTTTTGGATAATATTATTTTAATGAAATTAATAGAAATATTAGTTTTAATTATTTTATTCTATACTATGAATATTTTTTAAAATGCAAAAAGTGCTATTGGTGTTATTATTTATTATTACAAGATTTTATCAATCACACAAGTTAACATACATATTTGTTAATTTTTGTGCATAATAATAATGAATTACTTTTTACATAATAGGAAGGAATATTTGACTGTAAATATAAAATGATACAAAGGAAATAAAGTTATGTACAGTAATGCACACTAATAAGAGTATAAAATTCATTCTAACAACTTGCGCAGTAACAATACTAAATTTAAAATGATGAAATAAATGTAGGTTTCTCTTAAAATATAACATTAAATATACTAATGAACAAATTAATTGCTAACATTCGTACATTTTTACAACATAGAACAAAAAATATAAATCATTTATGAGTTTTATTGAAACATTTGAAACAACATTGGGTTTTTTTTTGACAATCGTTGCAGTATGCATTAACTTTTTTCACTTTGTTTTTCTCTATTTCTCTCCATAATTTTCTTTCATAACAGCCACAGCAATATTTACGATTGTCTCTGGTGCTTCCCTCTTTTTTCATAAATGAATTGGATGACATATGTCTTCTCTTGGTTGGCTTAGAGGGGTCTGGTTGAGATTCTTCAGCTTCATCTCCAATTTTCAGTAATTCTTCGATGATGATCTCTTTGAATTCAGTGATCTGAATTTTTCTGCTGCTTAACTTACAAAAAATAAAATGGACATTTACCATAGCTGTACCCAAAATAACCTCTATCGCTACCTTCCTGTACTATTTCAGTGATCGACATAGTGGAGTTGAATAGGAGGATAGTTGATCTGAGAGATTGATGGATGACTTCCCTTGGTTATAATCAATAATGGCCAGTGGTTTCATAACTTCATGTCCTCTTCTCTGTACAGGCATCATTTCATTGGAGTAGAAAGTGGAAAGAAGCAAAACATCTCACCTATCCTTCCACTTCATCACTAAGATCCCTCTCTGGTTCTCCCTCACTATCATTTCTCACTTTTTTAGTTTTTTGTTTTTTATTTCTCTTGGAGTACCCTTCCTGTTGCTTCAATGGTTTCCAAGTGTGTCCTGGGATCAAGAAGAGAATTTGCTAATTCCAGGCTTGTGTAGTAATTGTCTGTGACTACTTTCCTTCCAACACCAAGCAGCTTCTCTGTAAACTGCATTACTACAGCTGTGGGAACAGACTTTCCTTCATCATGCTCTCAACCAGCATAAATCTTTAGATTCCTTGTGTAACCTTTTTTTAAACACAATTTAAACATTTTAACCCCATATTTATGCCTTTTTGATTGCTTCATAAGAAGCCTTCCCTGAAAAGGAATTATCGTTTCATGTACACAGATGCTTTCTCCAGAGATATACATTTCCTGAAATTTACTAACTATCTTATGTAAAATAGGCTGGACCTTGTAAAGGTGGTCATTCTCTGGGGCAACTTCATTATTTGAGAAGTGTAACATATGAAGCATCAATTGAAAATTGTTCCTGCTCATAGTATTTGGAGCTACATCATCGTAGTAATGAAACTTTTTGCTCCAATAATTGGCTATTTTTGATTTGATTTTGAGTCCTGCTGATTCACCTCTTGCCTTACGCGTGCAATAGGTATCTAAGAGGTAGTGCAATGAATAGCCGGGTATGAAGGGAGGAGAGAAACCTGGTGTTGGCTTTTAGCCTGCTCTTAATGAAGAGCACCAAGGGGGCCAATGCTTTAATGTCCCTTTCGAAGGATGGAGTGTTGATTTGAGCATGCTTCTCATTTCTCTTTTTCTCATTGGCTTATCCTCCTCTCCTTAGTTCCAACATGCACAAATAGGGGGCTGGGATACATTGGGAAAAATCCTACAGGATTTGAACCGGGTGTCACTTTAGCTGGCGGGGCCAACACTCTACCCACTTCACCACTGGCTCCCCCAGCTATTTTTGTCATATGCACTAATCCCATATATATCAATAAGCCAAAAAAATGTTTCATTTCCCCTATATATGTTTGTTTCCAATCAGTGAGTCTGGATTTTTTATTCAAATGTTTCATCTTATTTTTAATTTGACCTGCATATAAATTAGTCTGTTCAACAATGACTTCAAAGATATCATCATTAATTATTTTTGAAAATATTTGATATGGAGAAGGATTCTGTAAATCATTTAATAAGGAATTGAGATCATAATCGACATTAAATTGAATATTTGGCTGCTTTCTCAGTGGCTCTGACCAAATATTACCAAATGGATCAGAGATAGGTTGCAATGACTCCCCTGTGCTAACCTCTTGTACATCTACATCAGCAAGGCCCTCAGAGTTTGATTGAGTATCCTCCATATCATCATCGCTAGATAACTCGCTTTCAATTTCTTCATCACTTTATGGGACATAATCCAAATCCTCAACCAGCTCAGTTTCTGAATAATATTCCTCCGTATTCTTGTCTATAGCAGGAATAGCTTTAGGGCTCGGACAGGGACTGAATTAATCCACTTCATAACTATAATAAAGATAATAAAAGGGCCTTAGTAATTATAAACTACAATATATACATGTAAAAGAAAAATAATAGCAAAAACAATATTTACAATCATAAAAATTGTGATTCCTGGTACAATTTGTAATATTACCATAGGAAATGCGCATAATACATATTTACGACATCTTACAACAAAACGTGTAGCTTCATGCATATTTTTGCATTTTCATTTATACACCGAATATGTGGTGTGATATATGGTGCAATAGTTACAAAGGTCAATATGGTATGAATAAAAAAAGGGAGAGACACACTTACCGGAAAACAATGAAGAAGTTCTGAGGATGGACCACTCGATGAGAAAAAATTGCGAGTTGCAGCTTTTGGACCCTTCTTCGGCTTGAGAAAGGAACAGACCCCAATAGTTCGATGCTTCTTACTTCATTTACTGCTTCACTTCAGTAATGTCTGTTTCTTGTTTGCACAAAACCACAGGAAAACAACTCACTCTTGCCTTAAAATTTTCCAAACTCGCATTTTCTCGTCTAGCTACTCCACACACTATGACACCAATACATATAATGAGAGTCAACTATCAAACCAGCTAAAGATAGCCTTACAATCACATTCCCTCAGAAAGGGAACCATTATGCTACCACAGTACATATGTTTGCCCTTCCTCGCACATTTATGCATTTATGACTGATGTGTGACCTACCAAGGAGGCAGATGACAGATAAAAAGGAAAGTTTTCAGCTTGCCGTGGAGTGGTGGATTTTTTGTATTTGAAGACCAGGTCCAAAAGATGGGTTAATCCTAAAAAGAGGAAGTAGCTGTAGTTTTATGATATACATGGGCTGAGGCATCAGCCAGCAACATTTTTCTCCCCCGATGCTGGTTTCCCTGGAACGAAGGTCTTCATAAAAATCGCAATAGGGAATGTAAAACTCACCCAGGAGATGAAATTTAAAAAGGCAAAAGGAAGAAATCATTCTATTGAGTAGAAAAGGGTATAAATAAATGCAAATAGAAGTACAGTCATTTCAGAACTTAGCAGTGAATTACCAACTCAGTAAAGCTAAGAAACACAGCATACACCGGTGTCCACTCTATAATATTTATTTATTTATTTATATATACCTTATTTTCATAAGTTAGGTAGTATATTCTACCTAATAAGTTGTTGGTGATTGGTAACATATAGGATTGTTAGCAATACAGAAAATTAGAAAATTATTTCGTCTGAGAATACACATTTCCAGCATGTCCTCATGACAGTCACCAGTATCCACGGGTCCCGAGGCTGTGGCAGACACCGGTGTTCTCTCTATAAATATGCATTATTTAAAATAAAAAACAAAATATTGCAAATTAAACAACTTTTTGTTATACTATTAATAAATTTACGTTCATATCACATAACAAAGTCCACTTGGGAAGGCTCTACTTTGTGGAAAGATTCCATTTAAATGAAAAAAGAAACTTGTAAATTTCCACTAAAAAGTTTAATAATAGGTTATTAAACATTTTAGTGGAAATTTACAAGTTTCTTTTTCATTTAAATTCATAACATGTTGGCCTGAAAACAAAATTTTGAAAATTACTCTCGGCAGTCAACCTGTTAAGAATAAAAACATGAAATACTTTATTAATTAATTTTGTAAAATACAGCAATCAGCAGGTGGGCCAAGGGGGAGCCTAGGATTTAAAAAAGGGGGCCATGGCCCCCCCAAGTCCTCCCATAGTTACAACCCTTCCTCCGTAGGGGTAGTACTCTTTGCGTCCCTGGTACTAGTGTTACCAGATCTGTTGAACCTAAAAAGAGTGCATGAAGGTAGAGTTGTCCAATCTGTCGAACCTAAAAAGAGTACATGAAAATATAATTTTTTTCTAATTCATCGTTGAACTTACTATTTTGACGAGACATTTTTGGGCTTATCTAAAAAAAATAAAACTAAAAATAACAACCAGAAACTGTTCACAAAATTTTGTTTTGGTTTTTCAGGATAAAAGTTTTCCTAGACAAAATTTGTCAAATATAATACTTATTCAATAAAATCGTCTATGTACTCACTTAAAGTATAACATATATAGAACCAACCAAATGCAAATTCAAAAGTAAGCAACCACTCTAAATTGATTCACTATTCACATGACACAGCGGACACAAACTTTCAACTTGTTTTATTTTGGCGGTAATTCATGTGTGGTGAACTTTTTAAATTTAACAAAAATTTAGTATCAGAATGAAAAAAGTAAGAGTACACTATTTTTAAAGGTCAAAAAGACTACATGTACTCTTTAAAGAGTACGGTTGGTAACCCCTAGTTGGAACATCCCAAGTTTAATATTTATTATTAATAAAATCATCTTTATGATCTTTACGGTCGGCCTACTGAGGATGGAATCATTGATTCCAAAATACGTATCTAGGCATTCTTTTTAAAAAAGAAGTATGTACAATTTTTTTGCTTGCGTGATTCGTGCATGTGTAAACAAGGGTCCCTGTCATGGAGTAGTTCCCATAAACCTAGAGTGTGTGAGATTGTGTTTTTGGTCCCTGGCATGGAATGATTTCCCCTAAACCGGTGTGTATTTGTGCACTTCTTTTTTAATTTTTATGAGTATAAGGAGGTTTCTTCTTTTTCGATTGTAATTTACCATAGGGCTCCAAAATTTAATTTTTGATATTTATTATGTTTAGCGCAGGTTAATTTGCACTTAAGAAATCATAAATAAATTCTTGGCAGCAGACATTATGTTAGTCCAATTTTGGTAAAACATTCTTGATTTGTAGAGTTTGTCGATTTGAACCGGTAATCTTACACAGTTTCCTGGGCTATTTTGACAGCTGTTCATCCTATTTTGACAGTTTCATTTCATTTTGACAGTGGTCCATTCTATTTTGACAACTGTCAATTTAATTTTGACAATGGTCCATTCTATTTTGACAATATATCATTCTATTTTTATATTTCTTTATTTAATTACATATCAAATACTTGTTATGATTATTCATTAGTTATAACTTTTATTTCATGGGCATATTGTTCTATATAATTTTATTTGTAGTTTAAAATGCAATACAATAAATTTGGGCACCAAAATACAAAATATTATACACAGTATAGATTTAATCATTGATAACTTCTTTATTGATACATACATTTGGGAATGTAAGATACCATATATCTATAAAAAATTGCACAATCATCACATCACTCTGCTTCATTCTTAGGTCTGCCATGCCATACAGATTCTTTCCATTTAGAAAACATATTTTCAATCGGATTCAGAAAAGGTGAATAAGGAGGCAAATATAATATTTCATGCCCACAATCTAATACTAAAGCTTTTACTCTTTCATTTTTATGGAATGGAACATTATCCATCACCAAAACAGCATGGTTTATTTGATTCTCGGCAAACATTAGTAATTTTCAAGATAGGTTAAAAAATAGTGCCCATTAAAAGGTATTGTTTGAGCTGTATAATAAAATAATTTTTCTCGATTCATCGCATAGCACAAAGAAAAATAAACTTTATTTTCTGAAACTCGAGATGGTAATTCTATGAGGTTAAGAGCGTAACGATATCTTGCTTCAATAGGCATTTTATCATTTCTTTTCGCTGGGATAATATGTATTCGTTTTATTGTATATTGAAAATCATCTAATAAGCGTCCAATTGAAGATTGTGAAATCTGAGTTTGAAACGCTTCCATACATCTTTCTGCGATTCTTTTTCAAGATAAGCTGCAGTCTTCTTCTATCCATTGTTTAATAACTGATTGCTGTTCTTCATTCAGATTTTTTCTCTGTGACCCTCTTCTACATTTATCAATCAACCCTTTCGTTAAGCATTTTTTAATGATTTCGTGAAGTTGTTCTTTTCACTTCCATTATTTTTGAAATCATGCTTATGCATTATTTCCCGAGAGATAAGCATCAATTATTCCTCTTCTTTCTTCATTAAAGTCTCTTTATTTTTTCCCGGGTCCATTAAGTGTTTTTTAGTAAGTTAAGTTTGTATCATTCTAATGAAACGGAATAATTTTGAAATAGTTTATAATTATTAAAATTAATGCAAACATGTAAATATTAGATACATTTTGTAACATTGCTAACCTATTTACGTATTTGCAAATGCACCACAAAGTATTGGCAAGTATAAGGTAAATATAGCAAAAATAGAATGATCCAACGTCAAAATTAAATGAACCGATGTCAAAATGAAACGTCAAAATAAGATGACATAATGTTAAATTTAAGTGAACTTTTGTCAATAGAGCCCGGGAAACGGGGGAAACGGTGTAAGTTTCATCATTTTACTACCGATGTCGCTGCAATCGATAATTACCGATGTTGGAATTTATGGAATCATGACATGATGGGTCACTTGTGCGAGGTGTTCATGAGGGTGGTTCTTTTATGTATGTAAATGTTTGTTGGTTTGCTCCATCGTCACTGTTTGTAATGTTTCTTAATATTATTATTAGTTGAAGTGGCATTTATTGACTTGTTTTTATAAATGTAGCTATTTTAAGTAACGTATTTACAAATTTGTTTCCATCGCCATTTTCCGCATAATTCACCTGAAATGTGCGGCTTTCCGTTTCGTTTTCGTTTAATTAGTGGTTTTTATCTCTTGGGTTGATTTGTTGGTTGTTATTGATATTTCTTTTAAAATGATGGCCATTTGTGAGGTATGTATTGTTTAAGTGTCGATCGTGGAAGTTTTTGTAAAATTTCAGTATTATTAATTTTATAAGTGGCGGCAAATTCCAGTGCATTAGTGGTATAATGTAAGGATATGAGGGAAGTGTACCCAGTAACAGTTGTAAGTTGGGTAGTAATATGTGATAGTGTATCCCTTTTTTAGTAATTGGTGAAATATTAGCAGTCCGTTTGGAATGTCTTTCATTTGAAATTTACATATTCAATAATCGCGATTGTACGTTGTTATTATTGTAATTTATTGGAGGTACTACCTCGGTGTGGCAATTTTAAAAGTTGCTTACGTGATTTGGTAATTTACACTCATAAGTAGCATTTATTGTGATTGACCAGTTTCATTGTAATGTACGGTTTATTTCTTTATAACTAGTGTAATGATAGTCGATCGTTGAACCACCATTAATGTTAAACTTAGTGACCAGATTATTTAAAGGTAACATTACCTATAGAGGGAAAATTTTTATCAAATGAAAACTTTTGATCTTAAAATCTTAATTTATTTTTTAAATGGAGGATAACAAATTAATTTGTATTTATAAAGTACTTTTTTCCCTCGGTACAAGTAGTAAAAACAAGAACACATACAGTGAATAATTTACATATTTTTTCTGCAATGGATTTTTTTCAGTAAATCATTGTTTGAGATAGCATTGATAAAATCTTCGCAAGAGTTGATCATATTATATTTAACAATAAGGATGGCCTTTATTGTGTCGATTTGTAGTTGCATTTTTTCTGTTGTCCATAATTTATTCACAATCGAAAATATTCTTTCAGTAACAGCATTTGTACGTAGTAAGCATAAAGCAAATTCCATTATTCTTTTTACATTTTCATAAGGCACACTCGGTATTTCAAAATACTCAAATATCTCAACCCATTTGAGATCCGTAGGAAATTTAGTTTCATTCTATTCTATAATTTTTAGAATCAAGGGCATACTTCTTTACATATGAAATTTCATCAAAAAGCTCATTTTCTGATATTCTTTGATTTTTTCCAAAATTAGAAATTATAGATTCTAATGATGCCACAACGTCATGCCAGGTTATACTATTTTTAAGGCTTACCCACTTAAATGTACTCATTGAAAAAACTGGGATGACCACAATTCTAAGTATTGTACACAGTTACTGTAAAAAGTTTTCACGTAGGAGATAAACCAATTTTATTTAATGCTTCTGTTGTCTTTGAAGATTGTAATGTCTTTTTTTATCCCAATAGGAACATAATCAGATTGAAGACGTTCTCTGTATTTTGAGTATGTAAAGTTGCTGAGACTTCCATAATAGTATTCTTATCTTCTTCAATATTTTGTATTAAAAATTGATGCATGACTATGGAGAAACTTCAACCACAATTCAGAGCTATCATCATAACAATTTTTAGACCATACATGTCTGGTTTTCCCCGCATGTAAATTTGAAAGGAGCAGCGTCCATGAAATCCCAGTAACTGCTTGTCGGTGGTGCAGTACTCGTGCGAAGTGTAGCACTTCCTGCTGTTCTCCATAAACAGTTTTCTGGATTCACTTCTTGTTGCTTTGTTATCGAAATGAAGTGTAACTGCCAGACATTCAAACAGTTCATTGACATTGTTGCTCGATAAAGTGATGTTCCAAATTGAGTTGACCACAATTCTTTAAGATTTGTATTACAAATCTTCTGGATGCCAGAATAATACAGCAAACCTATGAAAGCTTTTAGCTCCTCAAGTTATGTTTCATATTGGTAGGATTGATGCACAGCAGCAGCTGAGAACTTTCGATTGATTTCTTGGTTGGTATGAGACTATTTTAGAGAGTAGTTTGTCGTCGAACAGTAAACTCCACGCTTGCAAAGGCATTGTGACTTGCCTTGCTACTCCGACAGATCCTGATAAATGTGACAATATTTCTCTCAAGCCTCCTACCTACATAACTTAAATAATTGAAATATATTTTTAGAATTTTGATAGCAAAAAATAGTACCTCTTCTTTCCGGCTCTGTATTATCCCAGTGGTATCCATTTTTCTCACGAATAATACTTTTACAATCCGACATTTTCATTATTGGTTTTTTTCTTCTTAGCTGGCTCACATTCTCCCTCCAAAGTCTCATTGTCAGAAATGACAGCATCGTTGTCTGCAGGATGAAAGCTCGGATCTGAAGAGTCACTGTCTTCTGCCGTATCTGAGTCAGTTTTGTTGTTTGACATTATCATGTTCGCTATCTGAAGCATCTTCTCCTATGGCTTCTTCATTTTCATGATCATCGGAAGTAAAAAAAGAATTTACGACGCCGTCGGGACGCTATAAATTGTGCTGCGATGTCATTGAGTAATCCTAAAATTATGCATCATCACCTGTCATTAGCATGTGACACTTGAATACTTCTTTCTAGCGATAAAAATAAATATTCTTACCAAAAACAGTGTTCAGACATGTTAATATGCGTTTAGAGTTAATAAAAACAGCAAAACTCCATTTTCATTTACCACGCAAAGTGTGCATCTTCACTGAAGGAACTAGCAGGCAACGGCCGACATCACGTGGCTCAATCTATCAGTAGAATACCAAAACGAATTTACACGGAGGGGATGGCACCAAATTCAGAATTTTTTGAACAGTGCATTGAAAAGTTTAAACTGTTGCGGTCCACTGGACCCCAGTGTCCAGTTGTAGTGTTGTGCTTGTCAGAGACTTAAGTGTCTTCTTATATCGCATCTTCCTCCAGAAGTCAGAGAAAATTTCCCTTGACAGATTTCTGGTTTAGATGTTTTAACATATGGATATTCTTGCATCAATTCATCCGTCAATTTGCAATCCTGTTGTTTTCTTGTTAAAGACACCCATTTTCAAATTTAATTAATATAATAAAATTATTTTTAAAATGTTATCAACATTCAAAATAAAATAAATTTATCAACTTTCTAATGTTGTAAACATTTTAGGTTATCTTCCTCATGTGAAAATCTGTTAAGTATTCTATGTACTTACCAAAAACAAAAAACAATTTTTAATATAATTATTATATTAAATATCGTATACATCTACATATCATTCATTAAATTAATAACACATTATCGTTATCAAGACTGTTGCTTGCATAGTTTCCTACTTGCATCTTCTTAGCAGACCGCGTGGACTGGATGCTAGCTGACAAAAAACGAACATAACCCCAAAACAAAGTACTGTTTTCCATCTATTGGTTTGTTCATTAAGTGAAGGAATTTCAGAATCTGCAGAAGTCAGCATTAATCTAATCTTTCACAAAAATATGCCTTTCGAATGATCATTCCAATTTCGATGGACAGAATTTAAAAATGCTGTACATTTTGCTGTATGCTTTTCAATGCTGTATGAGAGATGAAAATGCTGTACATCTGGTCACTTTAATTAAAGTTATACACCAAATTTATTTGAAAACGTTTTTTATAACATCACTTGATTTATGTTGTTATATTTTTTCTGTTTTTACTGCTGGTATTCATTTGGTATTATATGCTCAATAAGAACAGGTTTTGTTACTAATGTAGTTCTTCAATTTGGTTATCAAGTAAACTTGTTTTCCTATTACTATTTTTACCTTGAAGAATTGTTGTGTGTGCCATGATATGGCTTTTATGAAAATGGTTAATAAGGCTTCCCCTTGTTGCCAGATAAATTGGGGTGTAAAACTTGGTTCATGTAGGTGAAAAGATTTCATATTATTTTGAATGTTATCAAATTCTCCAGTTCATCATGCCTGATAGCCTTTTGTATCTTCAATTTGGAGTTTTTCTTGAGAAGTTAGGTTTTTTTTACATTTGAGGAGCAACTAATATTTCATACTGGACATCAGAGTCATTCATAAAAATAGTTGTGGATGAGTCATTGGTCACCTTTGACGAGCCAGTCTCATCCACATTAAAAATCTACTTAGGGTGAAAGCTGCTATTTTAAAAAAAATCCTTCAAGAGTTATGGAAAATTTTCTGGGGTGTCTGTAAGTTTGACCTTATGCAGGTTGCTTTAGGACCATGCACTTGTAGTAATGATAGACTATTGGTCTATGGAGTTGCCATATTTACAAAAAGGTTGTAAATTCCCTGTGCTGGCAGGGTGACTTTGTGACAATGTAATTTTGATTATCGGTTAATAAACCTGGGTTAATTTAAGATTGGTTGGTTTTTGTCTGATACATGTATTCTGAAATTTTAATTATTTTAAATAGCATTTGAATTTGTTTTCGCATTTGAATGAGCAAAGAAATTTAATGTTTAACTGTTGTATGAAACATTCTTATCATTGTTTAGTGTTCATAAGTTGAAATTTTGACTGAGACTTCATTAGATAAGCTTTTGTGCCAATTTAATGGAATTTCATTTTTTATGTTCAATATAGGGTTAAGTAAACCATGCAGTAAATACATAATATCTATTGTGCAAAAAGATGTTTTATAAAAAAGTATTTAGTGAGAAATGTGAATTAGGCAACGAGTAATTTTGGAAGTTGCTACTAATATTTAAGAAGTGCATAAGGTTTGGCCTTAAATTGGATATGCAAAATATATTATTGAGAGTTGCATTTATTGAGTCTGGATGTCACATACTGTCTCAGAAATTATGATGAAGTGCTCCAGGTTTTAATTATTGGAACAGATGAATGGTGATGAAAAAAGACTTGCTTGAGAACTGTTTTATAAATATAAATGGTGATTAAAAGTTAAATAAACTTATATTTACTTGTACTTATGCTCATAAAGGATTGTTTGTATATGCCATGTTTTGAAAAAGATCTGGTCATTTTGGGAGGAGGTGACCATAAAATGAGAAAATATTTGATCTTAAAAAAATGCTGACAACATGTATGTTTACTTGGTGAGTGAGTGAAACAAAATATTCATTGTTTCTTCTTCTGTTTGTTAAAATCATCTCTGCATCGATTCTTAAAAATATGTAACCTCGTGTGAACAACCTTGCAATGAAAATTTGATAATGCATTTTTTTTATGATCCCGTAGAGGAGTGTCTTTGGTCTAAAGCCAAATGTTTTGGCCATACACAAAAATTTGGAATTGTGCATTTTCTGTAAAGTTATCAGCTATTACTACAGCATTTTTCTGTCTGGGGCATTTATTAAAGCTCACCAAATTTTCTTCCCATAAACAATATATATTTTACATGGAATTATCTGTTTTCTTAGGGTAAAGTTTTTATTCAGAACATACAACAAATGTCGGGGTGATTTTTTTGTATTTCTTTTTCAATGTTTGCTAATATCCTGTAACACCAAATCTTGCAAATAATTTGATGTACTACTTCAAGGCTTTCTTATGTTGTTTCAGTTTAAAAACCGTATTATAAATAATTTTTGCCAAATTTAAATGCAATAATTTTTTACTTAATGGTCTGTAAAACATCTATCACAGCAAAAATGTGGTTCACCAAAAACTTGTAATGTTGATACTTATCTTGTCTTTAAAACAAACCATTACAATTTGTCAAAGTGGTTTTTCTTGCATTTCCTCATAGTTTAGATATCTCACTTGACTACTGGTTATGCAAGAAAGTAAAATGGTGTAGATTGTAAATTTATGAATTACAAAGGTATGATATAATTGTATTGTTCAGCATACTGTTACTTTTGAAACAATTGACATAGACTGTAATGTTCTTTATACTCATCACCTTCAATTTTTTCATTAATAATATGTTCCTTTTGAAAATAACTTGCTTGAATTGCAATGTATTTATTCCATGTATAGATATTAGTTTAAGGCTTGATTTGGAGACTTTCCATATCATAATGAAGTTATAGATCTCTCAGATGTTTATTCTGTCCTGAAAACAAATTGCAAAGAGCTAAATGTTGGCTAAAGCGTGAATTTGGCAATACCTGAATTTTGTTAACATGCTGGAAGTTGATGACAACATGAATATAGTATATGGGTGTGAACTATCACAATGTAGAGGAAGTTTGTCTTTTGGTCTTCTTGGATGTTTCTGCAGAAAGTACTTATGCATCGTTTTCAGGATGTTTGCATAATGAAGCCTATTCATCTTGAGCTCTTTTCTATTGTGTTTATGAATCACTCCATAATGATGAATGAAAACAATTGTTATAGCCTTTCCTGCCTTTTGAAAGTTTTTACTTTACCTGGGATTGGTGAACTGGTAACACACTGCTTTGTAATTTTGTCATTGGATTATAATAGTAAAATCAAGATTCATCTGCTGTAATGACATGAAGGAGTTAGTTGTTATCTGCCTGTAGGTTTTATGCACAAATATCATGTTTCTGAGGCGATGTACTCCATGAACTGCCTTGTTTGTTCTCTGAACTGTATTAGCTCCAGGATTATCATTTAGTAACTTATGTATAATTATAGAATGATGAATTGGTATGCTGTATCATTGGATGTTTCAAATTTAAGGGAATTTTTTGGGTAAGTGAAGGGAAGAGCTTTATGTAAGGTAGATTACAAAGCATAAACCACAATCTACCAAAATTAACAAAAATTAGACATTGGATGTAAGACAGTGTTTTATCGTGTTGTTGTTCAGAGATTTGTTAAAAATAAACATTGGATATGAAGGCATCAATTTTCATCCAGTGGAATTGCTGAGAAGCAAAAAAACATGATTAATTTGGTGTTGGTATTTTGGCCTATATTAGTATTTTTGGTTTAAACAAGCACATATTGCAGACACCTTTTGTGTGATTATGTTGATATTGCTTACTGTTGTGAAGAACAGTTGTTTAGTTTTTTCATTTTCATCTAATTTGTATTATTATTATTATCTAACTGTGATTAAGAGGAATTGATATTGGAAACTGCTACTGAAGGAAAAGCTGAGAGGAATTACCCTTGGATGCATCTTTTGCATCTAATAAATGCAAATTTTACATTACAGTGTACAATTAACATGCAGATTTAACTTTTGTAAGGTTATATGGTCTTAATGCAGACTGTAAAAGTTCAAATATTTATCTTGTGCATAACAAGTGGCAGTTACTGCTTTGATATACACCAGTTGTTCCATCGTGTGCATGTTTGAAAGTAGAGTATCTAATTTTTCATCTGTTGGTTCTTCATGCAATATATTTGTTACTTTGTTATTTATGATTGCTGTAATGAGCAGAGGCAAACCCGCTCACTTGTGTGAATTGTAATTGTTTTGTAATTGCCTACTCAGTGGCGCCGGTCCGCCGGGATACCGTGTGGGAACGTGGAGGAGGAATCAATGATAATAAAACCGATGTCATTCTTTCTTTACATTTTATTCCCTCTAATCCCTCGTCTACATCTTGCCTCCGCGAGTTCTCCCCAACAACTGCTCTCTACAGCTCCTTCTCTTCCTTTCTATCAAAAGTGCCAACGTTGCTCATCCCACACTCAGGAAGGGACATTCAGAGGGATGGGGTGTCTGGAATGTGATGACAAGCACCGGATGTAAAGGGATATCTGGGTGGGGCAGGGGGTACGTGGAACGAGCAACACGGCGGTTTCAGGGAAGGAAATGCATGTGGCAACTGGCTACTTAGTTTGTTATTTTATTGCAATCAACTTCCAGATTGCCTCATATGCTTGAGTGAGAGCTCAAACACTTCTTAAAACTTCCATAGTAGTCATAGCCAGAACAAATTAATATTTGTTGTTTTTTCATAGTGCCATGAATTCTTCACCATCGTTCCATGGTGTGCATATTTGAAAGTGATGTACCTATCTAATTTTTTATTTGTTGGTTCTTCATGTAATTTATTTGTTACTTTGTTATTTATGATTGCTGTAATGAACAGAGGCAAACCCACTCACTTGTGTGAATTGTAATTATTTGTTTGTTATTTTATTGCAATCATATTCCAGATTGCCTCATATGCTTGAGTGAGAGCTCAAACACTTCTTAAAACTTCCATAGTAATAACCAAAACAAATAGTTTAATATTTATTTGTTTTGTCGTGTGATGAAATACTCATAACTCCGAATCCTCCATTTTATGGCATTTCTTTATAATGAGATGAATTTCCAAGGGTAATTTGTTAAATTAGTTGATTTTGTTATGTAATGCCCCTCTGGATTCTGTTATAATTGTGACTTATTTACTCAAGTGTTTTAGTATTGTATAAACCATGTGGATGTAATTTTGCAAATTTGTGTAATTTGCTGTGCTGCTGCAAGTATGAAGGTGATTCAAAAAGCCCTGGACTGAGTGGTGGATGGTTGAGAATCTCAAATTTCAATAGCTGAAGGGTTTTCATTGTGTAGGTAGCAGCATGTGGGCAGGCGTTGTCATACAACAAAAAAACACCCTCTGACAGACTTTCTACATTTTGTTTGCTTCAGTTCATTTTGCATCATGTTGCAATACCTTGCACTTGTTAACAGTGGTACCCCTTTCTTGATAGTGTTTGAGGATTGAACCCTGGGCATTCCAAAACAGTAAGCAGAACCTTTATGGCTGGTAGCTCGGTTTTGAGCCTCTTGGATGAAGAAGATTTTTGATGTTTCCATTCTGTACTCTGGCATTTGTTTTTTGGCTCACAGTGGTGGTCTGCATCTCTTCCCGTGGTGATACAATTCAAAAACTGATCTCCTTTGTTATGATATCACTCAGAGATGAGTGCTGATGCCCAAGAGGTGGCACTTATGCTGTTTCATCGGTCATTTTGTCACTTACCTTGCACAAACTGTGGTATCCAAGCATGTCATGAACTATTGTATGGGCTTAACCTTGGCTGATCTTTAATCTTGTTGCAATTGCACTGTTGGCAAGAATCATTGCACTGGTTTGTTGAAATTTGTCATCACTGGTCTATATGGACAGATGCTCTATATGTTCTGCATTAATCACATTTGTTTGCCCATTCATAAACATTTCTATCCTTTTGTACATGCTACTGAAGCAAAATATTATCACTATTATACTGTGCAGATAATCTTTTGTGAATGTTGGCCCCTTTTACATCCTCGACCCACAGAAACCGAACCACAACAGGAAAGCTACTTGAAACCTATCGAATATTTAAGTATTGGCCAGTTTTTGTTAACTGGACACTTAAGGAGAAAGTTATACAAGGGCAAGTCAAAAAATATCTGCAATGTATTTATTAAAATTAATATAACAGCAATACAGAATTTACAAGTGGATCATTTTTCAACATAGGGCAAAGGCACAAAAGAGTGTGCACTGAAGAAATTAACTTCCATAAATCTGTTGTTTTTAATAAGAAAACAAAATGTCTTCTGCAGATGTTTTATTTATCTATTGGCTACATGTACAAAAAAGGAAAATCACATAGAAATATTATTATCCTGATAAACAATAAAAAACCAAAACATGTCAAATGTGCACTCTTAGGTGCCCATGCTCCTAAGAGTGTGCAGAGTCCCTTAAGAGAACCTGCTTAGCAAATGTCGCACTTAAATGCTATACCTCCTTCAAATGAAGAACATTCGTCATGCCACCATCTTTGGCACTCAACATACTGTATCCAGTCTTCTGTAATTGGCTCTTTGTATGGCTTGTCACACCCTGGACAGTAAATGCTCTCTTCCGTCTTTTTCTCAGCTACATTCTTCTTTTTCACAGAGGATGACTCTCCAGGAGTATCAAAGAGTTGCTTTTTCGGCTTAGATATATTTTGTACCCTTTATTTCTTATTTACTTCCAACAGTGAGTTTTTAAATGGAGAACATGTCATTTGACCGCCTAGCTGTTCTTTTTCTCTTGATTGTTGTAGTTGCTTTTGGGATAGGAAAGATATTGCCTGGAGAATTTTTTCTCTTCCACCCTCCTCACCACCTTCTGAGGGAGGATTAATCACAAGATGTGTTCTCCTCTGATGAGTTCTTATCGGTGGACATTGGCACTTGCAAACTCCATATTAGTTTCGCCAATTGGATCCTCATTCAGGTTTCCTTATGGTCGATTAGTGACTTCAGATGAGAGAAAGTCCTCGTCAGAAACCACAGGGTTAAATGGATGTATTCCTACAGCCCGAAATGAATGTTTCGCTTTCTCCATGTTGGCAACCCTTTCATAGGCATTTTGGAAAATCAGACAAATATCACTCTGTGCAATTGCAACCCCAGGATGGTTGTGCATCCATTTGTCAGCTTCAGCAGCATACATTGCTTTAAGTGGTCCAAAGAATCCCGTCTAGTGGCTGTAGTTTATGACTAGCATGTGGAGGCAGTGATAACAGGATTATTTAATGCTCTCTGCAAAAGATTACAGCCTCTATACTACAGTGAGACAAATGATTGTCCAGTATGAGGAGGACTGGATCATCTTCAGTTGGTTTCACATAGTGCTCGAAGTGCTTGATCCAGTCGATAAACATCAGAATTTATGAACCCACTATCAGATATCATGGACCAAGTGCCTTCAGTAGCATCCTTGAAGAGTTCTGGCTTCATCCTCTTTCTAGGAAAAATTATGGCAGGTGTTACTAAAAAACCAACAGGATCCATACAACAAACCACCGTGATGGTTTGGCCTCTTTCTGCGGACATTACTTTGGACATTAGATGTATACCTTTTGGGGAAATTGCTTTGGGAATCTTATTTGGGACGCCAGAAATTCCACTTTCATCCATATTAAACATGCAGTGCCCTGGGAATTTCTTTTTTTCACAGACCATTTTCAAATTGTTAAAAAAATGCTGGCATTGTGGTTTATTAAACCCGATGACCCTACCCAAACTGCACTTTTCTGGAGCCCGAAGAGTGAGGTGATTCCTTTTGCAAAAATCTTGTACCCAATGCCACCCCACTACCTTTGTGACACTATTGAATCTGTGTGGGATATTGTTCATTTCAGCATATTCAAAGGCCTTGCTTCCTTCCTATCCCGTGGAATCTGGATTCAAGATCTCTAACGTGATCAACTAATTCTTTATCTTGCTCTGCTGTAAAAACTGCTTTCAAACGTCCAAGTGACGTTGGTACAGTCCCCTGGAACAAGTCATTGTCGGAACATTAATTGTGGGATTAGTTTTTTTCTGCTGCCTACGTGAAACAAAAATAATTTGATGAAAATAATTACAATTCGTTGAAATTGAGGCATATGGGCTTGACTCAGTTCACACAGCTTTCAATTGTTTTCTTAGAGTTGATTCTTTAGTGCCAATGGAGGTGGTCAATTTTCTCTGACTTCTCCGTTTAAGATCCTTTGCCTCGCTTCAGTGAGAAGTACCTCCGTAAAAATCAATTTTCTGTCAGACTTTCTAACATATTTTGAAGCCATTCTGAAAAAAAGCATGTTAAACGAATAAATATCAGTGGAGGAACATTTAGAATTACATTTTCCAAACGAAAAACAAGCAGTACCAAAGAGTATGCACACAGACATAAAGAGTATGCGCGCACTCTTACGGGCTCTTCATATGCGTACTCTTCAGTGCTAGATACATGGTCCTTAAAATGACCAGTAGATGGGAGCACATCTCGGAAATGTAAAACATGTGCATGCAGGATGATTGCTTGGAATCATGCCTTTCAAGCTTAATGCACAAACTGAATGCCACAATGTGTGTTAGTGCTCGAGATATCCAAGCTTTAGGGTTTGAACGGTAATAAACGGGCAGTGTATGCTTGTTGATGTGCTTAAATGCACAAGGGTTTTCCGAATGATAGATTAGAAAAGGCTTCAGCTTAAAACCCGCAGCATTACCACCAAGCAACAAAGTTAACCTATCCTTAACCCTTTGTGGTCCAGATATTTTTTCTGTTTGGGTACCAGGTGGTCCAAGTTAATGTTGATAGTTTTGCTGAATTTGGAAACATTATTTTATAAAAAAAATGTAATAAATGACACTGAAAATTTTACTTTATTTTGCTGCTGTGTTTAAATGCAAGCTCTGAAACGTATTTTTACAATTTATAATTCACCATGGTGTGGTATCTTCTGAAACAGTCTCCAACATGGAGTCCAGGTTTCCTTTCACATGTTTCACAAATGTAGCAGGTTTCTTTCCTCCCACCTGCCACTTTCCGGTTTGTGCACACCAAACAGTCCTTATGCTTTCCCTCTGGGTGTGAAATGATGATATGCAGCTTCCCATCCAAGCGTTGCTCCCTGTCAGAAGTAGAAGGTCGCCCTCTTCTGGATGCAGAACCACTCTGGAAATCTCCAATCAGTTCCATTAGAAGCCTTTGCCGAAATTGTTTGTGTGTTAGAGATTTGCTCTTTCTATTTTTACTGCATTCCTTGAATAAGATGTATGCATTTACAATGGAAGCCTCAAAACCCCAAAAGAACAATTTCCTCCACCACTTGAGCGACTTCCGTAAAAAGCAATAAGTAGCAGTGTACTGGTCTGCGACATCTACTCCTCCCATATTTTCGTTGTACCTAGCTACAACACTGGGTTTCATAACCATTTGGATTTCGCCACCCTTTGTCCTTCTCTGGACTGTTTCTGATGCTGACGTGCCCCATGTGCTCAATAGTGTAACCACTTTCTTATCACGCCATGCAACGAGTAAGGTGTTTTTCTTTCGGTATGCCATTATTTCTCCTTTTTTTAGCTTTGGCTTCTTCATACATGTTGGAATATCTTTTTTGTTAGGCATTACTGTTCCAGTGAGATGACATTTTTCATCAAGCAATGCAGTAGCAAGTTTTGGCCTTGTATAAAAACGATCAGTAAAAATATGGTAACCAGAAGCTTCAGGTATTGATTGTGTAAGATTATTGTAAAGATGTAGTACTATCCTACTTGTAAATGGCAGATGCGGTTTGATCAGTCCTTCTGTGGTAAGTTTTCCAAAATATGGAACAAATGAATATATATAACTGCAACAAGAGTCCGCCAAAACATAAACACGGAGACCCCATTTTTTAGGTTTTTTTGGGTTATAAGTTATGAATGCTATTTTCCCCTTGAAGCCAATAGTAGATTCATCTATAGAAATATTTTCTCCTGTCACAAAGTGTTCCCTGAATCTGTTTTCTAAATAATGGAGGAAATGACTAACTTTCTGAATTCTTGTTTTTAGACTTGTATCTAAGCTGGGCATGGTCTCCAAATGTAGTGCCCAAAAGATTTGTAAAAACCGTCGGCGGGTGAAGATCTTACCGAAAAATGAGATTTTTGAATGAAATGCTTGAGACCAATAATCCTTTATATCAGCGAAAGGAATTATCCCCATGTTGATTATTACACCTAGAAATGCCCACATCTCTTCCTCTACGACATCAGTCCAGGTTAGCCATATCGAATATTGAGACAATGTTTTGGTGCTTATTGTTTTTCTGGCATATGCGTTGGTTTCAGCAATGAGTTTCTTTACAAGGGTTTGCGTGAAAAACAATTTGAAAAATTCAATTGGAGTGGTCGTGGCAGCTGGAACTTGCGGACCTAAAGTCTTATTCCCATGTTCAAAACGTATCTTTGAACGGTAATTGTCATTATATGTTACATTCTGCCAAATATCATTGTCAAAAATAGCTTCATCATCACAACTATCTGAGTCACTAATAATTCTCAGAACATTTGTATGTACCCTTCTAAGAACAATGTCATCACCAGAATCACTTGAAAAAACATTCGATGGACCAGGATCAGCTATGAGTTTTCGTTTTTTCCGTCTTGGCTTGGTCACGCATGAACGTCGTTCACTTTGTTCGTTATCACTTTCTTGTAGCTCGTCGAAATCAACATCTATTTCTTGCATATAATCATCGTCACTACTTTCAAATTCATTGGTATCAAACATGGGGTTCATTTTCTTTACTTTTTTATCCATAATAACAAAAGTTTATGCACCGTTTTTATTACACGGTGATTGGTACGAGACGTCACTCAAAGGCAGACTCATAAAAGTGTCAACATAACTGCCAAGTAAACTAGTGCGAAGAAAAAAATATCACATTAATATATGTAGTATCCTATTCATTATTAATAAACATGTAATTCTTCTCCTTTGCTATTACAACTTATCCATCGTTCTCAGTACGCAGCGATACCTGTCGAGCGTCATGAAGCGTCAGGTAGCGACTAGTCATTTAAGGGGAAAAACCTCTAAAATAGATAAAAATATATATCGGAGTCACTGTCCGGCCATCTACCGTGCGGAAAATAAATCACGTAAATACTTGCAGTATTCTAAATCATTCACAGATGGTGTAAATCATCGTAAAGTCGCTTGTCGAGTCCACCTCGACATAGGATACACTAGAATGAATTGTTATGTCGAGTCCACCTCGACATAGGACCGCAAAGGGTTAAAACCTTTGAATCCTGGCATCCTTTTTTCTTCTTGGTGTATGTACATACGAGTAGGCATTCGTTTCCATGGCAAGCCGGTTTCTTCTACGTTGAAAATTTGTTCTGGTAGATAACCTTTTTCTTCAATTAATTTGTTAAAACTATCAACGAATTTTTGGGCTCCATCTTCATCTGCACTTCCTGCTTCTCCTGTGATACGTACATTATGCAAAGCAAATCTTTTTTTAAAATGCATAAACCACCCATTCAGGGGTGTATCCAGGTATCTTCTTAAGGGGGGACATGAGGACTAGGTTTTTGAGCAATTATTTTTTCTGAAGATAGACCTAGGAAGACTTATATGACATAAATAATGTTTGACTGAGTTTTCTTTATTTGAATATCAGGAAAGCATGTGAATAATAATTCTTACGTGTTTTTCAGAGCACAATGAAAATAGATAGTATATAATTTTCAAAGATTTGGCAATAAACACATTGAATAAACAAGGGTACGAAATAGCCAACAAAATTGACAAAGGAATGAATAATAGATGTACGTTTATACATTAAGTTTATGCATAAAATAGATTACAAAAAATTACAAACTAGAAAAAAACAATATAAAACATCCTGAAATGGGTAACAAAATAAGCAAAGGAATGAATAATAAATGTCCGCGTATACATTAAAGCTACACAAAAATTACAACAGAATTACAGAAAAGAACAAAATTGCAAAATACAAGCAAAAATTACAAAATAGAATTTTAAAATATTTACAAAAAATATACTTAAAAACTTTACAAAATAATGTTTAACTTTCTACTTTTTTTCTGTAGAATATTATGTACATCGGAAATATCTTGAGGTAATTTTTTATGAACATACAAAAGAGCTAGTCCATTCATTCTGTCTTGTCCAGTTGCACTTCGTATATATGTTTTCAAATATTTCAATGTTGAAAATGTTCTTTCTACGGTAGATGTTGTTACTGGCAGCGTTGTCAAAATAAGTAACAGTTTATATATATTGGGAAAAATATTTTCATTGCACAAGTTAAGATAGTTTATAGCGTGACTAGGCAAATGTTTGGACTTTTAAGATTTGAATTTATCCCTCCACAGTAGCAGTTTGGAATTTAATGTATGTACGTTAACACTAAATTGCAAATCAGTCTCATAAGTTTTGATTAACAATTCTAATTTTTCTTCATAATTAGCTGGATAAGGTTTATTAGGAAACAAGATGTTGAGTGACAGGTTAGCTGCACAATCATCGAGTCTAAAAATGGGACAAATAAGGTAACTCGATAAAAACTCTCTGGAGTATCAGCATGGAAGTTATGGCGACATTTTTGGTGTTCTGTTACTCGGGGAACAAAAATTTTATAATTTTCACCATTGACATCTTTCAGCAACTTTAAAGCTGTATTGTAAATTTTATCAAAATTTACATCAACATTATTACGTGTTTTTTTCAATTACAGTTTCAGCCATTTTAACTGCTTCTGCCAAGTAGATTGAAGGTGATTGCAGCATTCTACTCAGTGGCAAAGTGTAAGAATATAATGCTTGCATGGAAAATAATGCAATCATAAACAGGATTCTTTATTGAATGAAGTAATAAGGCTGCATTTACTGTTGTTTGTTTATCTGTCCACTCCTCAGTAATTTGTTCCAAAGAAGAAGCAACAGGTCTGAATAATTCTACAAACACTGCAATTGATTCATGGCTTTCGACCCACCTAGTTGGACATAACTGCTTTAATCTCTGCCTTTTCGTATCAGGGAGCAATTTACCAACCCACACCTGAAGAAGACTTTCTTTTAGGTGTATTGAAGAAAGAATAACATGATTTAACTATTCCAATGCAATTTCTTATATCTTTTTCGGAGCAAGAGTGGCTTATGGCTAGATTCAGACATTGGGAAGTACAATGTACATAAAGTGCAGATGGATATTTTTCGAGGACTCTCGTTTTCAAACCTTTTACGTCACCACGCGTTGCACCAGCACCATCGTACCCTTGCCCTCTTAGGTATTTCAAGTTTATACCCATTTCCTTTAGTGAATCCAGCAGTCGGGATTGTTTTCAGTTAGCTCTTCGTAGACTAAGACCGAACAGGAATCGCAACTTGAGAGAATAGAGAGGAAGCGTCAAGCCTCCTGTTCTTTTTTTTTAATTTCGAATTTTTTAAAGGGGGCATATGCCCCTTCTGCCCCCTCCCTGAATACGCCACTGCACCCATTAATAGCCTGATAATCTTGTGCGTAATTGTCTCCGGAGCATGATTTTAAAGTCTGAAAAAGACATCTAGCCTTTGTATGCACTGCGAGAAGGCTCATGGGTATTTTTTTCTGTATTAAATCTTCCATCCACATGAATAACAATTTCTCCATTTCATGGATGGGTCCCTGTCGTTGTTTGGTTAAAATTGTTGACTGCATAGGTGCAGAACCTTTCACAGCTTCACAAATTCTTTCTTTGTCCTTAAGTATCGTTGATACTGTGGAATGCGATAACTTCAAGTCACGTGCTATTGTATTAACCTTTTTTCCGCATTCATACTGCCGGATAATCTTCATTTTACAGTCTAAATCAATAGCCTTCCTTGACTTATTAGCTGGCGCATCTGTAGATGAAAGTATTTTCCTTTTACCAGTCATTTTAGGGGTAATATTTCAGATACAATTGTAACAAATTCACTGTCTCCCTTACTCGCCCATTCTGGAAATTCTCTACCTAGATATTCTCTGAAAGCCGTTACATCCGCCTTGTGGTATAATCTAACACATTTACCCGCCTCACATTTTCTATGTATTTCCCATTGAATGTCCATAATTACACCCTTATGGTCACTAATACCCTCGAATACTTCCGTTCTTGTTACCAAATCGCTGGGTCTAACCAAGAAAACGTCTAAAATACTTTCTCCTCTCGTGGGCCCTTCCACTCCCTGCGTGAGGCCTCCTTGACCGATAAGACTGTTTACGCATCTCTGACTCACCATCCACCGGCGTACGTCCCTTCCAGTCTACCTGGGGAATGTTGAGGTCACCTGCTATAACTAATGGCCTGCTTACTACTCTGCTACTTGCTATCTCGACTAGCCGCTCCATGAGCCCCATGTCTTCACCTGGTGGCCTATATGCTGCTACGATTTTGAACTGTTTTCCTTTTCTATCCTTTATATTTACTCCGAGTAACTCATACTCCGTATCTGTTATTTTTAGGCTACTTTCAATGTTGTCCTTCACGCAGATACATATTCCTCCTCCTTTGGTACCTCTGTCTCTTCTGTAAATATGAAACCCATTCGGAAATATTTCATTGTCACTTATTTCCTCCCTTAGCCATGTCTCTGTACATATAGTAACATCAGGTTCATGTATTTACATTAGCGAGCCGAATTCAAATATTTTATTGACTATGCTCCTACAGTTTACCTGCATAAGCCTAAAAGTCCCATCCCTTCCCCGCGCTCTCCCACCAGCTGCGTTTATTCTCTTTTCATTTTCACCTCTAACACACCCAACTAGTTTCCTGACAAACAAGATTTAATTACATCATTAAGCACACTACCAAATTTAAAACTCCCTCGTCTGTTCAAATGCAGTCCATCCCGGCCCAAATCGTTCATATTTAACCAACAGTTAGGATCCACAAAACACATACTTTTCTTCTGACAAACCAAATCCAATCCTTTATTAATATAATCCACTCTTCTTCTATCCACGTCCCGTCTTCTTATAATTCTGCTCACCACAATCTTCGCTTCCTTGAATTTCTTCCTAGTAGCCGAACACAAATCCCACACTAAGCCCACAACATGATCATCACTGCGCACATTTTTAATGTCATTTGTCCCCACATGTAGAACCACCACTTCTTCCTTCCTATCTGCCTCCAATTTTTCGATTTTTCTCTCTAGCTGCTCAATCTTAATACCCGGTAAACATTCCACCACCGCCCCTTGTTTACAACATTCCTCGCCAGCTAACCGAATCATCGAGTCCCCAATCACACAAACGTTTTTCTCACTGGCACGAAAAATATTCTTATCCTCCATTTGTCTGCATCTCTTGCTTTCTCTCCATTCTTCATCACTCCGAGATTTCTTCTCTCCATTTCTTAGCTCTGTGCTCTCTTTCTCCAAATCTTCTATCCTCTCCTTGGCCTTATCCAACTCTTCCCTTAGTTTTATTATTATATCCTCCTCCTCCTCCAGAGTTGTGCGTTCCTCACTCATTCTACACCCATAACACTTCCAACTGTCCACCATACACTCTTCGGAACTACTTCGCGAACATTTTAAATGATAACATGCTTCACATTTATAACATTGCACTCTGTTCCTTAACTTTCTGCTGCAGGTCTTGCACTTAATCTCCACGGCAACAGCTTTACCACCACTCTTGACCATACTGTCAAATTACACTTTACCTGAAGCTATGAGACCCACGATCCGTTCAGAAGGAAGCAAAGGCACGTCCATCCCCTTCGAGAGCCAGAGAGTGAATATGCTTACCGTACTTCTGCCATTGTTCAACTTTTTCGCATACCCCTAAACCACCAAGCATGTACCCCTGAGGGTAAGCATTCCCCAGGTTGGGAACTGCTGATCTATACCATGGAGAATGTCTTTTTCAACTGACAAGAACAAATGCCTCTAAATGGTTTGAATTTAAAGTGCTTCTAAACCTATTCTTGATGAATTTTAAACTCCGAAAAACTTCTTTCGCAAGTCACCTGAGTACTAGAGAGTGTTAATAAGTATTTATATGCTAATCCAATGTTTTTGTAGGCCTCGCTGAATAGATTGTATTTGTCCAATGTGAAATACACATAAACTGCACAATTGCGGCAATGTTTACAGATACAATTCTGGTCACCATATTCTAATTCACCGTTTTCCTTTACTCTGAGATCAGTCTCACTAACCGAGTCTTCACAATTCATATGCGGGGTGTACTCCTCAGCTAGTATATGTTTAAGCCTATCCCAGTTATTTGCCAAACTCGCGAGTTCAGTTTTCAATTGCTCACAAGTTAATTTCTCATCAAATTTTGAAAGAACATCAGTAAATTCTGCATTGCAAATTGAGGCAAGTATGACTTTATCTCTTCAAACTGTGCAGATGACAGAAAAGCCAGGTCCCTATATAAATCCCCTTTCTGCTCAAATCTCGACTTGAAGCTTTCAATAGTTATATCTAATATTATATTATGTACACAATACTCAGATTCTTTATAAACATTAGAAATCATTTCCTCACTTGTGCCTGCTTCAGGAATTCTGCTTCTCTTCCATTGTCTTCTTTCTGGAAAATCCTCTTGAATGACAATACTTTCTGGTGAGCTTCTATTTTGAAGTTCATCTGTTACCCAGTCAATGAAATCTGTCACATTTTTTTCACCCCTTTATAGTCCCGTTGAATTTTAACCAGTTGATCTAGAGTAGTGTTTCCCAAACTTTTTCGAGCCACCGCCCCCTTGGATCCATAAACCTATACTTTAATATACTTTTTACATAAAAATAAATTATCAAAACAAATTATTTTAAGAAAGCTTTTTTTAGAAGTTTACATGTCATTTTTTTACTTAAATTAACCAATTACATAACATGAACATTTTCAATTTATGAAAATAGAATAACCAATCATGTTTTGTTAAAATTAGTTAATCAATTAAGTGACTATTGATTATAGTTTTTCATGGTCTAGAAGTCATTTAAGGAGATTCTATTGCCTAATTTAATAACATATTTCCATCAAATAAAATTTTAATGGGATGGATGGGCTTGATGACCTGATACCAGTTTTCCAACGTCCGGTTTAATGTCACCGCGTTCACAAACCTGAAGTCTGTTTCTCTGCTGAATGCCTGCTCTAAAACCACGTTCCACCAAATATGAAGTCGGAAATGCAAGAAGGAGTTTTTTAACCACCATCCATAATGCAGGATAACGATTGGAAACCTCCTGTAACCAAAACTCTTGATAATTTATCTTAAACTTTGGTTTCAATTCAACGTCATTTTGTAGTCCAATTAATTCTTCCTCTAATACTCCAACTTCCTCAATATCTACAAACGGATTTATCACCCAGTCTGGAATTTCCAACAAAAGAAGATCCTCAAATCGCTGCGTCATATTTTTATGCAAGGTGGCTAAATGGTCACAAAAGACTCTCAAATCATCATCACCTATACCAGCTTGCTCTTCTAGCTTAAGCAGGGAAGGAAATTGATAAAGCTCGTGGCGACTTATGTTGCGCTTAAATAAAAGCAACTTGGAAATAAACACAGTCACCACAGATTTTGCCTTTATAAGGTTTGTATCATTTCCCTGCAATTGTAAATTTATTTCATTGAACTTTGCAAATAGTTCAGACAAAAATGCAACGTCACTCCTAATCTCTTTAAGGTTGTCGCTGAGAAAAGCATCTTTCTCCTCAAAAAACTGCACGACAGTGTCAAAAAGATTATAGAAGCGCCTTATACAATTGCCTTTTGATAGCCAACAAACTTCCGTGTGTAGTAACAAACGTTTAAAATCTTCGTCGTTCTCATCACACAACTCTCGAAAGAGTCGATCATTAAGAGCATGGGCTTTGATTTTGTTAACTGCTGTAATTACAATGTTTAAGGACTTGTGAAGGCGATCACTCAGTATTTTGGCCACTAGATGTTGTCGGTGAATGACACAATGAATAGCAAAAACATTTGGTACATATTTTCTCAAGTATGCAATACAACCATGGTGACGACCAGTCATTGACGGAGCTCCGTCTGTCGCAACAGCAAGTATGTTAGAAAGTGGAATTTTTTTGTCCCTGAAGAACTGCTCTACAATATGAAATATTGACTCCCCTTTAGTGTCAGTTTCTAATTGCCTTGCAAACAACAACTCTTGAGATAGATTTTCATCTTTAATAAAGCGTACGTAAGCTAGAAGCACAGATTCATTACCTGGCAAAGTTGACTCGTCCAACTGTAATGCAAATTCTGTTGTTCTCAGGATGCTGCACAATATATCTTCCACATTTTCAGCCATTTCATCTATTCGTCGTTGAACTGAAGTGTTGCTTAGGGGAATAATTTTTACTGTATCATATGGTGGCTTATGCAGAACAGTACTCAGGACTTCACTTACTGCTGGTAAGATGAGTTCTTCACCAATTGTATGTGGCTTTCCAGATTTGGCAATTAATAGTGAAATATTGTATGATGCACGCAAACCATCAGTGATATGTTTTGAAGCATTACACAACATACTTGAAAGTGTTGGACGATTTTGCACTCTGTCACGAAGTGACTGAAAAAATGTTAGTCTTTTCTGTCTTGTCAGGATGTGCTTCCTAAAATGGTCAATTAGTCTGGAAGGTTTCATCGCCTCATTTGAAAACACCCTTTCGCATAGTAAGCACATAGGCATGTGCTTGTTTATAGGTGACTCTATAAATCCGTACTTAAGATAATCCACATTATACTGTCTACATTTCTTCTTTGATGAGTCATTTCCTGCCATTCTGTTTCTACAATAAAGGTTTAAATATTAAATTTTGTTAAAATAAAATTTAATATATATTAACTAAATAGAATACACGTATGAGTTAATGATAAGACGTGGATTCAATCTTTAAGTGGTTGCTTTTTAAAGTAAAATTACTAATAACCATATGAAAAACATCAAAACAAAATATTTATGTGCTTGCGGCATAATTTCAAACATATATAAGCAAGGCTGAATATATGTATTTGTTCTGCATACCTGGTATAAAACAGGATTTATATACACGTTATTTCGCTCTTGAACGGTAGTAGTTTTACTTCGGGTAAACTGAAAATATTAATACAGTTTATTTATTTTATATAAATATTGTACATTTCATATAAAAATGCAATACATTTATCACGCGAGCGCGAATTCGAAAATGGTGCATAGGGAGTTTGTGCCAGAGGTCTGCACATGCACCTTTGCCGTCTTTCATAGAGAAACCAAACACTCGGCTGCAAAGTAAGCTCCTCTCGAATTCGATTTATAATACTGGTCTAGTCAGTTGAGGGTGAAATAATATTTCTTTGGCTCCTATTCTGTCGTTATGAATCATATTAGTCCATGCAATTCCCTAAATTGTATTCATAAGAAAGGCAGTTCAAGGGACTGTTGCGGTGAAATTGACTTTGATTCAATTTTTGGATACTTGTGTGTGCGTTGGTTCAACTAAAGTTTATTCCATAGCAAGGCCACCTTTTCATTTGATGATATATTATAAGAGGAATTTTGTGAAGAAGTATGTTTACTACTCAATTTACTCGTGAAGGCGAAATATTTCCAAAGTTTTCTTTTTATTCAAAGAATTATTGTGAATATTACCCATTGTTTGAAAAAAGCTATGCTTCAAGGAAATGCACAATGTCAGCAAAACCGTGAACCGGGAACCGGGAATTTATTTAATTGATATCTAGCCGGCAAAGGGAAAGTTCAATCGTATATATACGAAGTATGAGAGAAAAGGTCCTCTTTTTGAACTATCTATTACCATTTCATGAAAACATAAACAATATACTGGCCGTTTATTTTCGTAATATACTTCGCCATCATAAAATAATACAAAAAATTATATAATAGTACTATAACAAGAATGATATGCGATGAATGAAAAATAACTTACCAATACAGCCTTGATAATATCGTTGGAACCGAATTGTTTGGAAAATGATTATCCAGGTAAATATTTGATGTAAAACCACCGAATCTAATTATCAGATGAGCTGATTCCTCTCCGGATTCACACCCGTTTTATTCACACTTAACCTTACTGCCGAAGTACTCAGTGTCGTGAAGTTGTGCCAACGATAGACCAATTGAGATTAAACCCCTTCAAAAGTTTCCCTTGTGCGAGAAAGGCTTGGAAATATTTTTCAACCGTTCCTACTTTAAAATGTAAGGAAACAAATGGTTTAAATTACTTCCAGATGCGGGAAACAATTTCAACTTTAAAAACGAAGCTTTAAAACGGAGACAAAAGGAAGGTTACCGAGCCTTCGCAAATGTCACATTGTCAGGACCCTCCGGCGCACCCCTGCTGCCCCCTTCCCTCTTTTCGCCCCCATAGACTAGAGCACCGCCCCACAGGGGGCGGTAGCGCCCACTTTGGGAACCAAGTACCCATCACCAACTGATGAGCTTTTAGCATACCAAATTACAACTGAACATTGGTCTTTCACTGATATATCCTGTGTTGTGTCCAGTTGTACTGAAAACATACCAGCCTTCCTTACTTCATTGACTATAACCTTCTGTATTAATGTAGAAATAGAAGTTATAACTTGGCACACCATCGTTTTGGATATAAAAAACACGATATATGTCCCGCGCTGAAACAATCGACTACTAGGGCTGGCCACCATCTTGGAAGTCTACTATTTTACCTCCACTGTTTAAAGTGATTTTTTAAATTGGTGTCACCTGCTTCTAGCCTTGGTCTAAGGATTGCACGAAAATTCCTTTCAAATGAGACATTTTGTTCAGTGAAAAAGAACAGGGCGATTCTATGGGAACGTGGCACCTTGGTACAGCTTACATATTCTCAAACTCTGGAAGAGGTGTAAGGGTAAGGCGCCTTCTAGTTGCGTTGGCAGGCAGATAAGTTGAAAGAAGGCTGCTAGTTAAAAACAGGCAGCAAGTTGCTGGGAAGTTCGAAAGTGGTCTTCACTGCAAGATGGTCAGGAGAACACTGCAAGATGGCCAGGTGATCGCTACAAGATGGCCAGGTGATCGCTGCATGATGGCCAGGTGATCGCTGCAAGATCGTCTGGAGAACGCTGCCCTCTCCCATCTCCAACTGCAATTCTATTCTATTTATAACGTTTTTCAGAAGTTCATTTAAACCTTTTCTTGTACAGTCAATACAATTCACAAGTGCTAGCAGTCTCTCCTGAATGCCTTTACTATTCACATACCGAATTACAACTGAACATTGGTCTTTCACTGATATATCCTGTGTGGTGTCCAGTTATACTGAAAACATACCAACCTTCCTTACTTCATTGACTTTCTTCTTCTTTATTAACGAAGAAATAGAAATTATAACATGGCTCACCATTGTTTTGGGGGCAGTGGATTGGTGACAGCGGGTTCGGATACCGCTCACCATTCACTGTAGAGCTACCTTCTGGGGGGGTAACCCGGTATGTTTTTGGCTATGCTGGGGGGTAACCCGGTGTGTTTTTGGCTACCTGCTGGGGGGTAACCCATTATCCTTGCTTTCTTTCTTTCCTCCCTTTTGTATCACTTTGTGTGGTACCAGTTGTTCTGCTGCCCCAAGACCAACCAGGAGCAGTACCAAAGAAAGGAAGTAGCTCGTCCCCCACCGCCGCCTCCACGTGGCTGAGGGGGGGCAACAAGTCATTACCTGACTCGGCGAAGAAGCGGCATCCCCAAAAAGTTCTTCCCTTTACCCTTGATGATGGTGCAAGACATTCCCCCATCAAAAAGATCCCGCCCAGAACTGGGCGGGGGAGAACCGTTTAGCGGCACTTGCCGTAAATATTTGACACTGAAATGTGCTAAGTAAGGAGAAACACTTACCAAGGTTTCTCCCTTCCTAATACACAAAGTCCTGTCATTGTCAGTTCCAGGTAATTTAGAATATGTTAAGAAACTAAGAGATGGAACGCTGCTGATAAAGACATCCAACGATGTACAAAGCGAAAAGCTGCTGACTAATAAGAAACTCCACAATATCGAGGTCATGGTTGAGCCACATAAAATGCTTAATACCTGTCGGGGAGTAATTTCGCATTATGACCTACTATATGTCGAGGTTGATGAGATAACGAAGGAGATGGCTTCTCAAGGAGTTGTCTCCTGTCGTAGACTCACGACCAAGCGGAATGGCGAGATCATCAACACCACCTCTGTGATACTTACATTTGCCCTTGACAAACTTCCAGAGAAGGTATTTGTTGGATACGAATCATGCCCAGTCTGGCCATATATTCCAAACCCTATGCAATGCTTTCAGTGCCAGAAATTTGGCCATATTGCACCAAGATGCAAAGCAGGAGCGATATGCCCACGATGTGCCAAAGCGAAGCATGATGGGAATTCCTGTGCCGAGCCTGCTCTTTGTGGCAATTGTGAGGGACCACACTTGGTGTACTCACGGAATTGCCCAAAGCTGCAGGAAGAACGCAAGATCATGGAGATCAAGGTGATGGAAAAAATCCCATATTTTGAGGCCAGGAAAAAGTACAGGACATTGATTGCCCCAACTTTCTCGAATTCCTTTGCGGCCATAGCAGCTATTCCAAAAAATATGGTTACCATTGCGACCCAAACAGGAACAGAAGAAAAACTGAAAAAGACTACCAAAAAGCATAAGCAACCAGAAAATGTAAAGCCTGTGGAGCAAAAGCCTACCAGGACTTCCGTGTCAGATGACGCAAACAAAACTAATGGTGAGGGTTCTCTGAATAGGAGTATCTCGCCAAAAAACAAGTTTCCCAGAAAATCCTTCCTCCTGGCGAGAGGAAGCACTGCCATGCAGCACTCCCTGTGCTGAACAAGCATCAGGTGAGGAGGGCATGGAGGAAGATGAAATGGACAAGGACCAATTACAGGCCTTCCTCCTTAACCACTTCCCTGACGGGTTTTTTTTCATTAGTGGGTCAAAAAATCATCACATTATTTTATTACCTTTTTCAATTACTTATGGGTAGATATAAAAGGAAATGTAGTCATTTCTGTTGTTACAGTTTTATTTAGCAAAATATTTTACTTTTTTCATTGCCAATTACCCTTATTTTCACATAAAATTATACATTTTCATTTCAACACCAATCATTAATTCATGTTATCTAAAATGCTATTTTTAATCATAAATACTAATACAAATATACTCTAAAATCAATATATAATATAATATATTATCAATATTAAAATAGACGGATAGAAGAAAGATTAGAAATGTTCCAGTTATTGGCAGAAATGTATTTATGATCTATTTCAAACATTCAATGAACGAATAATATGTTATTATTTGCAAATATACCGATTTTGATAAAAATCCGATTGGCAGAAGCCACGTTATGAAATACGCACGAACGGCCAGACGGATGGAAAAATAGATGGATAGAAGAAAGACTAGAAATGCTCAAAGAGAAATAATATCCACATAAAAATAAAGTTACAGATAGCTTGAGATAATAGAAAAGATTTTCGACCACGCATTTATTCAATACTATGTATTCTTTGAAAATATTACGTTTTGTGTATGTAAAAAATACGAATAGATTTTAGTACTTCCACCTTCGATGAAACACCGAAGATAACCTTGAAAAAGCCGCCTAGAAACATTGAAAATCCATTCCCCTGTGTCCTCTGGCGATGAAAATGTGAACTGCTACGAGGTGACGAGATAACTCAGCCGGAACAAGGCAAAAGTGGAAAAAGAGGCATAGGACAAGTTAACTCATCCGCATCAGAATTTGCGCGACTTGTTGGGACGAGATAACTCGGCCGCGTCAGGGAAGTGGTTAATAGACACAATAGGGGAAAGATTAAGCTTCTTCACAACTTTATATATTTTGTAGTTGATACAAATATTCTATCTATATTTTATGTAAATATTTCTATCTAGTCAGACGTTTTTAACGTCAATTATATTCAGGGTTTTAAACTTAATTTCCACCTTTTAATGCCCCTATTAAGACCAAGTGTATGCATTTTCACAGACGACGGGGATTATTTCCTGATCTCTCTCTTACGCTTGGTGAAATTACCCTACCGGTGGTGGATTCTGTACGGTTCCTTGGAATGACACTCGACAAAAGATGGAACTGGAGAAGCCATATTGGCATTTTAAAAGATAGGTGTTTTAAAGTTTTAAATGTTCTGCGATACTTGTGTAATTCGTCATGGGGTGCTGACCGCAAATCGATGCTTCTCTTATACAGGGCATTGGTAGGATCAAAGCTGGACTATGGGTCCTTTATATATTCTGCTACACGAGTGTCCTATCTCCGCCCACTGAGTACCATTCACAACTCTGGCCTCAGGTTGGCAACTGGTGCTTTCAGGACCAGTCCAATTCCCAGCATCTACTGTGATGCTGGAGAACTGCCTCTTGAGATGCAGAGGATGATTTTAATGTGTAATTATGTCAGTAAGATTTTATCCCAAAAGACACACCCTTGTTTTAAACTTGTGTTCAGACCCCGTTTTATTGAGTTATTTTATAGAAGACCTAGGGTGACGAAACCCATAGGAATTTGTTTTAAAAATTTCATTGATGATGCCCGGATTCAGCTCCCCGAAGTGCATCCTGCTGGTTTTAATAAAGTCCCGCCATGGCAGATGTCTTATCCAAAAATTAATATGGATCTGTCTCGCTGCAACAAATCAGGCACACATCCTAACGTATATCTCCATCAATTTATGGAAATTTTGGAAAAGCACCGTGATGCCACTCACATTTACACAGATGACTCCAAGTCTGACACTGCCTGTGCATGCGCTGTAACATCTTCCCAAAATATCATCTCCGTGGTGAAGCTGCACCCTCTGTGTAGTGTTTACACAGCGGAACTGTACGCTATCAAGACTGCCTTGGATGAAATAGAGTCACGAAACATGTCGTATTTGATATGTAGCGACTCTAGGAGCGCATTGCAAACAATCCTTACCTTTGATTCCTATCATCCATTGGTCCAGTTGATTCACTCCCATCTTGCCCTGTTAGAGGCCATGGGGATTAACATACTCTTTGTTTGGGTACCAGGGCATGTGGGAATCAAGGGGAATGAGAAGGCTGACTCTGCTGCCAAGGAAGGCCTCTGCAAGCAAGAACTAGACTCGCGGTCCACGACAGCAGAAGACCTAAAAAATTTTTTTAGGTTACTTATAGTGAAACAATGGCAGGACTCATGGCTAGGTTTGCAAAATAACAAATTGCGGGACATGAAGGCTGTTACGACTTCTTGGTCCTCCTCTGTCAGGAATAGTAGGCGGGAGGAAGTAGTGCTGACCCGATTGAGGATAGGGCACTGTGCCCTTACTCACTGTTATCTGTTCACACAGGAGAAGGAAGTACCACACTGACCATTGTGACTCCCATCTCACTATAAGACATATCCTGACCGAATGTACCCACTACCAAGGTATGCGAAACAGTCTTTCGATGCAAGGCCAGCTTAACGATGTTCTGGGCAATGACCCTGTTAAGATAGACGTGGTTTTCAAGTTCCTCAGGGAAGCTAAATTGCTTCCATACATTTAAATAATTTTTAACTTTACATTTTTTCTATACACATTACCTGTATAAAATTTTATTTTAATTTTATCACAATTAGTAGGGAAATATAATAACTTTATTGTATTACTGATTTGAGTACGGTGTGAAATGACCTTGCTGTCGACACACCTTATAAAATCAACTACTACTACTACTACTACTAGAAGTACAAATTTACAGCTAAATGATGCTTAACTTAACAAAAACTACTATAACACAACTAATTTTACATTACTAATACCGTGAACATTCCAAGTGCTTTATGAAGCATTAATTCTTCCTTGCCTAATATAAACTAGACAATTTGATGAAATGCAGTTGGAGAAGTCATTCATTAACATAAGGGTAATTTTAGTCTTCCCTTATTCTTGACAAAAACAACTTCTTTTTCCCAAGAATATACATGATCCACCTACTCAAATACCTTCTGTTAATTCAAAGAGGAGATATATAGATGATTCTCAGTGCCATTTTCTTATTACAAAATATGAATAATGAAGGTAATGTAAATTCATCAAACTTTCATAACAAAAGTTTTGAATAACTTGATAGAGAATTTTGCATGATAACATTAACCATGTGAAATGTATCCATTCAGTAATTTAAAAAACTCGCATGCAGTAAGTAGGTAATTTTAACTAAGAATAACATCATGTGCGTATCAGGTATATTAAAATACCCAATCAGGATTGTATACTGATACAAAATAATAATAATCTTTAGAAATAATAACATCTTTTATAAGTATATAATTATAATCTTTATAATAATTGACCCATAAGCCATGGACAAATTTACAAAATTAAAAAGTTCACAAACATGAGTAAGTATATGAGTGATAAGTCACTTAAATGTTTTTCGAACAGTTAAGTTCTCTACCAAGAGAATAGTTGACCAGCAGCCATGGTCACAGCTAAGGAACTAGGTAAAAAAGCAGAATTTAAGGCAATGAGGTTTTCAAAGAAATAATGAATGTTGGCAGCACAAGGCCAGCTCTGTGTAACATATGAATATTGTTGTGTCTGCTGCTCACAAGTTATCATATACACATAACACAAATTATCAATCCATCGTAGGTTCCCTCCCTTTATACAAATCACGAATTTGCTTACTGTCTCATGGTCTGAAACAAATGCAAAAGCATTATTAGAGAAAGGTATTAGTTACACTGATCGAAAACAGGTTTATTGAAATTGGATTGTAATTGGCAAAAAACAATGGCCTCATTTTCATTTCACATTTACATCAATTCATATTAAATTTATACTAACCAGGCAAAGTGATCTCGAATAATTCCATTTCTTACTGCTCCTGCAGTTCTTTCAGCTTCCTCTGCATTAACTACAGGCACATCTTCATATTCCATTAGCTGTTGGTGGATCTCTCTCCTATTCTGTATAAATTCACGAAGAACCATATCTACAGGTGGTTCATCATCTCTTGTTTGAATTGCAATATTATGCAAAACAGCAGTGGCCACAATAACATTCATTGTGCACTCTAATTTTGTCCTTAATCCGAGACTTAAAACTGGGAACTGTCTTTTCCATACCCCATACTGGCATTCTACAACATTCCTTGTTCGTATATGGGCATGGTTGTAGTTTTGTTGAGCCTTACCTTCAGGATTCAGTAGTGGTGTCATTAGATATGGTTTCAGTGGATAGTCATTGTCGTCTAAAAGGAGAAGTCCTTCATGTATTCGACCCGTTTCAAAAAACATTCTTCTTTCACAGTTGTGAAATATAGTGCTGTCATGCACTGATCCCGGCTACCGTGCAACGATATCTCTTATTAATAGGTTTGAATCACATATTGTTTGCACATTCAGTGACATATAGCCTTTCCTGTTCCTAAATCTTTCTCTGATATTTCTCCCTGGAGACTGTATAGGTATATGAGTACAATCCATACAGCCAATTACTCCAGAGAACCTTGCAATTTGATAAAAGTCCTGCACTACTTCCTTGGAAACTGAATGTACCGTGGCCTCAAAGTTGTAATAGCATCTGATACTTTACTGATGCACCTACAAACACTGGCTTTTGATACACCCAGCAAATCTCCAGCAACAATTTGGAATGAACCCGTAGCATAAAACCAAAGAGTTATTAATAATTGCTGCATTGGCGTCAGCGGGTGGTTTCGGTCAGTATTATATTCCAACTTGTCTTCTATTTCTTCGACAATTTTCAGCCCAACATTTTTGCTAAGCCTGAATCTTTCTTTGAATTTATTGTCGTCGAATGTTTGTAATTGATCTGTTTCTATATATCTTAGACAGCGAGCCCTTCTTCTCGGAATATTTTCCAAAAATTCCAAATACAGAACTTCAGCATCGAAATTATCAGCCGCCATATTTGCTAGACTTAACGACTCGTTAATTTCTTTAATTGGTCGAGCTAGACGCGTTAAAATAATGAGAGTTTAACGAAGCGTTAATCTTAATAGACATTGGTGGAACAATGGTTTGCACTAACGAATCGTTAAAGCACACTAACAGCTCGTTAAATTCTTAACGAAGGTTGGTGAAACCGGCCATATGACAATGCCCTAACTATTTATTGCGAAATATCTGAAGGAGTGCAAAAGTATTTTTTATACACAGTGCAAGTGTAAGCAGCAGATCCTGGCGCCTATAACTCAAACTGTTGGTGCGCCAATAAACACACACACACACACATTTGTAAAGGTTCCAGCAAAGTCCAGTACAGGCTTGACTGCCAGAGAAAATCATATTTAAATCAGCATCACCAATAGACAAAGTCCACTGACAAAGTGTTTCTCTCCAACGCAACACACCAACTGACGATATCATCCCCCAACACATCTAATATATCTTGGCGGGAACAAACTTGTTCCCGCGTGAATGCCAAGGTCAGCAGAAAGATACTCCCACTCCTCACACGCGCGGCCTTGGATCTGGACTTAGCCGCTGAAAGAGGGATATAAAATCCTTAGAGCGTACGCGCTCACTAGGTTATTCTAGAGTGAGCGCGTACGCGTGTGTGGGGTTGCGTCATATCTATTTTTAGCGGCAGTAGGGGATGCCGTAACGATCAAACCTTACGCGGGAAGGATAATGGCCATGAACCAGCCTCTTATTATAATGTTGACCATTAAAATAGAACACATCACGTAAAACTACATTATAAAACCAATAACTCTTCTCCTTACCACGTAAAACAACATATCTATATGAAGAAATAAAATCAACATAATTCTGATCAAATTCAGAAAACTTAATCAACAACGCCAACGATAAATTTATGTCAATACCATTACCATATAAGTGACAACATATTTTCATCCTTGAAACATGAGACAATCTAGTACAAAAAACTAAATCCAATATATAAGACGGCCAATACTCCAGCTTGGCACCAGTTTTTATATTTATATGATTAATTAATCCAAGACTAGGCATAAGAACAAATCTTTGCACTCTATCCATCTTTAAATTTATATCGTCTGGATTAACGCCATCGACAAATAGGTCACGCTGTAAATACATGGGTGTTGAGAACAAAATTCCCAAACGCCGCACACCTCTGTCAACACGGCGAACCTCTTCACGGAATGGCACAAGTGGTTGCCGTTGAGCTGCCGCCATATCAGTATGTCAGTTAGGGTTAATTCTGGGAACAGTAAAGGACAAAGAGACATTAAGTTTAATAGTGGCTTTATTTTTTCTAAAATGGTAACAATATCTTCACATATGATTCTCCATACCCCGACCAGCGAGGGTTAATAACATAGAACAATTAACCTTAATCCTTACATTATGAAATTCAATACTTGAAGGATTATATTTTACAGAAGTGTCTGCGGGCATACATTGGAAATATATAGCAGGAATTGTCCTTCTAGCATCACCATCAAATAACCACTTATAAATATTGGAGTACACATTAACATCCGGAGAATTTAATATACTCGTTGAGAGATATTTTTTCATACCAGGCTTAATTTTAAGGACATTTCTAGAATACAATCGTCTTTTGATAGTCAGATTATCCATAGCATTAAGTTCATTACTAAACGTATCTGGAACCTTCTTATTAACAAAATCTACAGTAGTATAACTACGACTAATAAACTTAGATATATGCGGTAATTTATCTATAGGCTCGATATGTACTTGATTATCTTTAGGAATAGCAGTACGAGTCGTACTACTCTGTAAATAACGAGCAAACAGCGAAGCAAGTTCCTCATTCTTCTCACCCGAGAAGTAATAATCTTCATCTTCATGATCTATTATCTGAATCCTAACGTATATATTATTAATCATAAATTTAGAATACATTCTTGTCAAACCTTTCAAAACATCACTAGGTCCTATAAAAGCCTTTTCCCATGAAAAACGATTAAATTGGTTCATCCATATTCCATTTACATTGTGGAACACATACGGGACATCTATTATATTCATAAAATTATGCCTAAATTTAATAACTGACTTTGGGGATAAATATGAAATTTTTCTAAACATTCATCGAGGTGTTCTCCTTCTCACAATCTTCCTCCTCCGATGATATCTCAATGACCTGCGAGGTTTCCATCGAATCAACCTCGTCCGGAACCTCCTCCTTAGGAACGACCGCCTTCGGTAACGTCCAAAACGGAACATCTGCCTTGATAACGGTCAACCGATTACATATAGCTGAATCAGAAACATCGTAATTATTAGATACGAAAATAACTAGTCCCTTAAAATTAACCACTCTACCCTGTTCACATTTGACAGGTGCACAAAACGGTTTACCCTCAAGCAATCTCTTAAGCATTCCCTGACACTGGTATTGCATTTCGATCTCCTCAAATAGAATAATCTTATGTATAGCAGGATTCAACCCCATATAAGCAAATTTACCCACATCAGGCATAAATATTGTATCATTATACCCTCTCAATAAAGACTCTATATATGTCGTCTTACCAACATTACTTTCCCCCAAAGATACAATTGCCGCCTTTTATGCTTATAACTTTCACACATACTATTAAACCACTCAGCAACACGCATAGGCCAACCTAAATAACTAATGTCTACCTTACGGAAGTTTATACTAATACTACGATCAAACCATAAATCCCTGTGATACTTTATAAGAAAATTGTAACAATTCCTATGTTCAACTACAAAAGGATGAGTAAAACTAAAATTCCTATTGCTAGAAGCCCAGTGATACACCTGATAATTAAAATTTAATTTACTTACAGATATATTGGTTAAAAGATCACGATCCTCCTTTGATATGTATTTCAAACAAGATCGCTCAGACTTTACAGATTGCAAATCAATATGAACCTCAGGAAACAATTCTACCAAATGCTTTCTAAGATCACACAAAAACAACCCCTCTAAAACGTAAAAAACAATGCAGGTGATAGACGAAGTCCACTGACAAAGTGTTCCTCTCCAACGCAGCACACCAACTGATGATATCATCTCCCAATGCATCTAATATATCTTGGCGGGAACAAACTTGTTCCCGCGTGAATGCCAAGGTCAGCAGAAAGATACTCCCACTCCTCACACACGCAGCCTTGGATCTGGACTTAGCCGCTGAAAGAGGGAGATAAAATCCTTAGAGCGTACGCGCTCACTAGGTTATTCTAGAGTGAGCGCGTATGCATGTGTGGGGTTGCGTCATATCTATTTTTAGCGGCAGTAGGGGATGCCGTAACGATCAAACCTTATGCGGGAAGGATAACGGCCATGAACCGGCCTCTTATTATAATGTTGACCATTAAAATAGAACACATCACGTAAAACTACATTATAAAACCAATTACTCTTATCCTTAACACGTAAAACAACATATCTATATGAAAAAATAAAATCAACATAATTCTGATCAAATTAATAAAACTTAATCAACAACGCCAACGATAAATATAAAAAATTCCTTACAACATGATATTTGTAGTGGTCATATGACTACTGCTTTGTCATTGTTACATGACATACATTTCAGTGCTTATTGCATATTAGTATGTTACATTTGTAAAGGTTCCAGCAAAGCCCAATACAGGCTTGACTGCCAGAGAAAATCATATTTAAATCAGCATTACTATATAGTGAAGCACTTGGAAATTTCACCAAGGTGATTACAAGAAAACAAAAACGAGAAAAGAACTAAGAACAATAGATATTTCTTAGCATTTACTCATTTTTGCATAAGCCATTTTTTATCTTCAGATTTTGTTCTGGATAATGTAAAAAAATTCAGGTTGCTAGGCATCTTATGAAATAATGTAGGTACTATTGAACTTAACCTTCTTTCACCATGGGAGTTGAAGCTTACAGGAATATTATATTCTATTTGATTGCTAAGCCCATATACATTTAGATTTTCTCTTTATCTTATTATTATCATTAAAGTAATTGTCCATTATTATTATGTATTTGTACATCTGTTCTATGTCCTCCTGTGGGTTCGAGATAAAATAGGTCCACCCACGCATTGGCCGTGCGTGGCGACCCGTGTCGGAGGGAAGGGGGAACCTGGTGGCTGAGGGGACCTTCCTTGGGAGAAAGGCGACACCAACACTTCACTTTGGCCCTTGCCTCTCCTAGACGGGAGGCCGGGAACTAGCCCATTTCCAGTCAATTGGCTCCTGGCGGCTGGGGAGCTTGGCAGCCCTTTCAGCGCATGCCAGGTCGGGCATATATAATGTAGCTTTTTCCAAATCTCCCACTGTTTTCTCGTTAAAACAATGCATAAAGAAGATGTGGGGTCTATTAAGATGATGATAAATGAATAAAATCCTGAGTACTTACATGAGACTCGTGAGGAGTTCCGTTCCGCCATGTTGATTGTTGTTCTTTAACAGGAGTACATGTAGTGTTACCATGTGTCCATCATAAGAAAAGAGGACATTTCCCATTTATCAATCATAAAAAGAGGACATATCAGCGAAAAAGGAGGATAAAAAGAGGACAAATAAATAATCAAAATTTTATTAAGTAAAAGCGGCATCATTTTGAAAAATATATAATATTAAATGTATTCCTTCTTATGTGCCTATTCATACTTCTCTGTAGATTGGATCTTTTTCAGTAGTGGTTCATTGCTCTTCAAGAAGTTATGCAAGTTTTTCTGAAATTGTACTGTAGAAATAAAATGCCTATGGGCGACTCAACAGTCAACTTGTTCCTCTCCTTTTTCCACTGTGTTTGCATCAGTAAGAAGACTCGATCTACATTTGCATTACGAGGGGGAATAGCAAAGAAGAACTGTGCAATCTTCAACAATTCTGAGTGGCACTCAATGTTTTTGGAGTTCTCAAAATATCTGGTTCACTTCTGGTGTGCTAGCAAATCATCGACCCTTCGTCATTGATGCGTCTTTCTGTGAATTTCTTCAGATTGTTAAGTCGGTCGAAGACAGAAGATTCCACATCATTCCAATTTGGTGCCTCACAGAGGGTCATCCACGTGAAACAAAAGAAATCTTCCAGGGGTATCCACTTGTCCAAATATTCTATACAATGCTGAATTCACATTTTATTTCAACACAGAATTTGTCCCACTCTCAATCAAGTCCCTTACTATGCTTTTCTGCCAGTAGTAGGGTTACCATATCCTGGTTACTAGAAAAGAGGACACCAAAGATAGCTGATGATCTAAAAAAAAGGTCCTCGCATAATTTTCATGAAATCCGTGGCGTAACTATCTGATACATAAGGAAAGGAAAAGGAAAAAAGTTTATGAAATGTTATTATTATGTATAAAAAAAGAAATTCCAATAATAAAACTAGAAAATAACATATTATAAATTCTTACTTTTAACAAATAAATTCTTACTTTTAACAAATAAATTCTTATTTTTAACAAATAAAAAACGTCCACTTCTACTGCACGTCTACATAAAAAATATAGCTCTCGTTATTTCTCTTCTTGTGCCCACTTATACTTTTCTGAAGATTGAATTTGTTTTAGCAATGTTTTATTACTTTTTAAGTAACTATGAAAATTTTGACAAGACATATCTTTGAAATGATTTTGCACAAATAGAAGACCACTGGCAGATTCAACAGTTAACATGTTTCTCTCCTTTGTCTGTTGAGCCTGTATAAGGGAGAAAAGTCACTCCACATTTCCATTGTGAGGAGAGATAGCAAGGAAGAATTGAGCAATTTTCAACAATTCTGAATGACATTTAATACTTTTAGAGCTTTCATAATATTTTGTCCACTTTTGATGTGACAACAATTCGTTAAACTCTTTATCATTCTTATATTTTTCCTTTGAATTTTTTCAGACTACTAAATTGGTCAAAACACTTAACATCATCAATTGGAACTCCCTTCTTAATTAGGCATTGAACAGCGGATTCTACATCACTCCAATTCGGTACCTCACGGAGGGTCATCCAAGTAAAACAAGAGAAATCTTGCAGGAGCTTCAACCACTTGTCCAAATATTGCAAACATTCCAAACAATTACTGTACAGGCTTTTTATTTCTGCAGAGAAGTCATCACACTCTCGATCAAGTCCTTTGTTGCGTTTTTGAGATAGTAGTTCCTTAACCTTCAGAGGCAAAAAGTTTTCAGTCAAACATTCAGTAAAAATATTTTTGATGAAAATCGAATTATTCAGAACTTCTACGACAGAGTTGCTTTCCCTTTCAATGCATTGAATATGAAGTTGGAATACACTCATGAGTGAATGCAGTTGACAGACGTAGATTTCACTAAATTCATGCTCAAAAAAATCTTTTAACCCCCCTGCGGGTAGGGGGATTGAGAATACTCCCGCAGCCCTTCTGCTGGGCATAAGAGGCGACCAATGGGCGAGGAGGCAACCTCGTTAAAAAACCCATTTTACGCTTTGGGTAGCTTCCAGACAGTATGTGGATCTGCTGTCTGAGTCCAGCCAGAGACCCGTAAGGGGGAGAAGAGGTATGTGGTGGTTGAGCTTCCTGGATCCCGTCTGGGTTTCGGATGCCCAAGATGGGCACAGGGAGCAACATCACTTTGGCCTCTGATTTGCTGTAAACGGGAGTCGGGTGCTAGCCACACCCAATTAATCGGCTTGCCATCACGTCTTGGCGTTTCGGTTGGCGAGTGCCAAGGCAGTGGGGGTTTGTGTAGGGGGGTCAAAGGTGCATGGGTTTGGAGACCCCATGCACTGGAGACCTGACCTGAAGCAGGCAGCCATGTCAGAGGTGCTATACCCCTTTGGTTAGCCCTGGCGTCCGCATCAGTTTGTGATGTGGCATCCCATTTGTGGCTCTGTGGTGGGTGGGGAGACTGTGAGTGGCATCACGGTGCTTTTCCAAAATTTCCATAAATCGATGGAGATATACACTAGGTGTGCCTGATTTGTTGCAGCGAGACAAATCCATATTAATTTTTGGATAAGATGATAAGACATCTGCCATGGTAGAACTTTACTAAACCCAGCAGGATGCACTTCGGGGAGCTGAATCCGGGCATCATCAATGAAATTCTTAAAACCAATTCTTATGGGTTTCATCATCCTAGGTCTTCTATAAAATAATTCAATAAAACGGGGTCTGAACACAAGTTCAAACCAGGGGTGTGACTTTTGGGATAAAATCTTGCTAACATAAACACATTAAAATCATCCTCCGCATCTCAAGAGGCAGTTCTCCAGCTTCACAGTAGATGCTGGGAATCGGACTGGTCCTGAAAGCAACAGTTGCCAACATGAGGCCAGAGTTGTGAATTGTACTCAGTGGGCGGATATAAGATACTCGTGTAGCAGAATATATGAAGGACCCATAGTCAAGCTTTGATCGTACCAATGCCCTGTATAAGAGAAGCATGGATTTGCGGTCAGCACCCGATGACGAATTACACAAGTATTGTAGAACATTTAAAACTTTAAAACACCTATCTTTTAAAATGCCAATATGACTCCTCCAGTTCCATCATTTGTCGAGTGTCTTTCCGAGGAACCGTACAGAATCCACCACCGGTAGGGTAATTTCAACAAGTGTAAGAAAGGGATCAGGAAATAATTCCCATCGTCTGTGGAAATGCATACACTTGGTCTTCTCTTTGGAGAAGCGGAAGCCAGTTTTGCAAGACCATTTATGAAGCTGATTCAGGGTCAGCTGAATTTGCCTTTCAGCCATCCTCAAATTCGATGACCTACAGAAGATAGCTAGGTCATCGACAAACAATGAGCCAATAACTGGTGGGTTAATGCAGTCTACAACATCATTGATGGCTATTGCAAATAGCGTAACACTTAAAATAGAACCCTGAGGAACACCATTTTCTTAGGTAAAAGACTGTGATAGGTGATTGCCCAAACGAACTCTAAAAGTACGCCCCGTTAAAAAGTTTTGGATAAAAATTGGTAGTCTATCTTTAAAACCCGTCTTTAAGAGTGCGTAAAACTTGTATCGCCAGGTATTGTCATATGCATTTTTTATGTAAAAAAAACTCCTATGACATGCTGGCATAGGAGAAAGGCCTCTTGGATAAAGCTGTCGATCCTGAACAGGTGGTCCACTGTAGACCTGCTATGTCGGAAGCCACACTGGACATTTCAGAGAAGGTTACTGCTCTCAAGGCACCAAACTAGATGTCCATTGACCATTCTCTCCATCAGTTTGCACAGGCAACTGGTCAAGGAGATTGGGCGATTGCTGGATGGCTGGCTCTTGTCCTTTCCCTGTTTAGGGATAGGGACAATTGCCGATTCAGGGAAAACCCCCTCAGCCCAAAGCTGATTGAGGGTTTTCAGCAGATCCTGTTCAGCATCTATGGGCAGATGTTTGAGGAAGGCATTGTGAATACTATCCAAGCCAGGACAAGAGTCCTTACCATCCCCAATCGCTGACTTCAACTCCCACAATGAAAAAGGTTCCTTGTAGGATGCTGGACTGCTGACATTGCCAAGGTTTAGTACAGTTCATTCCATTCTCTCTTTGATTTGAATGAAAGAAAGCTCGTACTCGGCAGTGCTGCTAACTTTGGCGTAATGGAGGCCTAACATTTCGCCAATGGCAGCAGGAGATGTTATAAGTTGGCCTCCAATTTCTAGCCCTGGCACGCTTGTAGGGTGGTATTTGCCCGAGATTTTATTAACCCTATTCCAGACCTGTGCAACTGGAGGATACATACTTTATCCACGAGGACCTTTTCGCATCCTTGATGACCTGGCGAGCTTTCGCTTTCAGTCGTCGAAACGCCGCAAGATTTGTACACATGGGGTGTCCATTTAAAATTAGCAATGCCCATTTGCGTTTCCAAATGGCCACCGCACATTCCTCATTCCACCAGTGAACAGGAGTATGGAGTGTCTTCCCAGATGACATTGGAACGCTATTACTAGCAGCATTGAGTAGAGCTGCCATAAAAACCTCTACATTGCATATTCCCCCTCGACTGTTGTCAAAATTGAAATTAAAATTTGATTTAAAATCCGGCCAATGGGCTCTGTGTGTAACCGATGTTCTCGCTTGGTTAGAGTCAACAGAAATGTTAGCCTTCTGCTGAATTAAGAGGGAAGGGGTCACTACCACAAAGATCATTAGGCACAGACATTGTAAATAGTGGTGCAATGGTGCTGCTACAAATAAATAAATCTATTGAGGAGTACTCCCCATTAAAAGCATTAAAATGTGTTTTTTCACAGTCATTCAAGAAACTCAGGTTAAAATCATTAAAAAGATTTTCTAAAAGACGACCTCTGCCATTGTGGTCGGCCATCGTGTCCCCCCAGTGTGTGATGTGCGCATTAAAGTGGCCCAGCAGCATGAATGGCCGTGGTAGCTGATAAATCAGATCTTCAAGGTTTGCCCTGTTCACTTGAGCCCATTCCGGAAGGTGTGTGTGTGTGTGTGTGTAATTTAAGGCGAATCAGCCTCTTGGGCTATTATCGCCATAACCACAACCCATTTGTGGCAAACTAACCATAGCATCAGACACAATAAATATATAAATAAATAGATAAAACAGATATATAAATAGATAAAACAGATAAATAAATGAAGTTAAAAACAGATTGTAAGAGATTGTATAAGGGTCTCTCCCAATCTGTAGAATAAAACATCAGCAAGACTGTATAAGGGTCTCCTGACATGTATAAAATTCTTTCACTGCACTAGAAGGAGCTATTATGCCCGTAAAATATAAAACCTTTAAAAATGGATAGAGAGAGGATCTTTCTTCATCTTATCCCATTGTCAAAAGATTAAAAACACTTAAAAATTAAATAAAAGCTAAAATTCTGGACTCCCTTAGTAATGACAATGCTCTATTTATAGTTTCTAGATTATCTCCAAGAGAGAGAGTGAGGTTCGAAGCCATACATGCCCTCTCTCTCTCATTCCTAATTTGGATACAGTCCCGTAACATATGTGACACTGTCAATGCAGTATCACATGTCTAGCAAACTGGGGGTTTCTCCACCTGCAATAGGTAACTGTGCATCCACCAGCAGTGACCTATGCGAAGTCTTGCGATGGCAACCTCTTCGAGTTGGGACGACCTGGAGGAGGACTGCCATGGTTGTACCGTGTTTTTTATTGCCCTCAGTTTGTTACCGATAACTCCATTCCATTCTTCTTGCCATTGTTGATAGACACGTTCCTCCCCCTGTGGGTTCGGGGTTAAAATAGACCCACCCATGTGTTGGCCGTGCGTGGCGACCCGTGTCGGAGGGAAGGGGGAACCTGGTGGCTGAGGGGACCTTCCTTGGGGGGAAGGCGACCCCAACACTCCACTTTGGCCTTTGCCTCTCCTAGACGGGAGGCCAGGAACTAGCCCATTCCCGGTCAATCGGCTCCTGGCGGCTGGGGAGCTTGGCAGCTTTTTCAGCGTACGCCAGGTCGGGCGAGTCGTGTACCGACCGTCTTGTTTTCGACAGGAAAATAGGACACGGCTATATCTCCCGAGAGTCCTGGCGCTCTGTGTCAGTTTGCGGCGCATCGTCCCCTTGTTGGGCTCCGTGGTGGGTGGGATGCCGGGAGATGAAAAATTAAACCTTACACAACATGGACAAAAAATCCAAAAACCCCTCAGTATGTGATGAAGAATCATGCAAAAGACTGCGGGTTAATGATGGCAGTAACACTCCTATAGAAATAGTAAAAGAAGAACCAAAGATCTTATTAATAATTGGAATTGAAGATGGGGCTCTCAAGAAAGTCTCACCTATTGTAGTGCCCAAGTTCATCGATGGACTTGTGGGACAGGTAGCCAGCATCAAACGACTTTGATCAGGTTCCCTCCTGGTCGAAGTCAAGACCAACAAACAGGCCAGGAAGCTACTAGTCATGACAAAGTTCTTCGATGTCCCAGTGAAAGTGGAACCACACAGGTCTTTAAACACCTGTGAAGGAGTTATCACTTCCTGGTACCTTGCAGACTGCACTATAGAAGAGCTGTTAGAAGGTTTTTGTGACCAAAAGGTGGTCGCTGCATGTCGCCTGAAAACCAGGTGAAACGGCAGCTTAAAGGACTCAAACAGCATTGTTCTAACCTTCTCTACGACTTCGCTTCCTACATCTGTCTATGCTGGCTACGAGTCGATCCCCGTAAGGCCATTTATTCCTAGACCTATGAGGTGCTACTACTGCCAGAGGTATGGCCACACATCTCCCTCATGCAAAGGAGCGGAACTCTGTGGAAGATGCTCTCTACAGAAGCATGAGGGAGAATGTGCTGAAAAGGACAAATGCGTCAATTGTAAAGGTGACCATCCTGCTTGGTCTTCCTCTTGCCCTATCTTTAGGGAAGAAAGGGCCATTCAGGAGATAAAGGTCACCAAGCGGGTTTCCTATGGTGAGGCTAGGAAGGAATACAGGATCACTCATCCAATGATGTCTGGCCCTTCCTATGCCAAAATAACCTCCAAGTCCATCATCACCAAGGACGCCGCTGTTCAAACAAACATTCCATCAGTTTGTGGCCCCTGCAAAGGCATATTTGTATCTTTTAAGCCTCGAAATCCACCTAAGGAAAATGCAGCGCTGGCAAAGAAACCTCATAAGGTCGTCACTACAAAGGTGTATGATGATAGTGACACATCCTTCGAAAGCTGCTCTTCCCCAAGGAAGGCCAAGCACTTCCTGAAGAAGAAAAGCCCTCGCGAGCGGGAGGTAGAGGAAGACTTGGTGTCCGATTGCATCATGGATGCCGAACCCTCAGATCTCGCCACAGGGTATATAAAGTATACAAAGAAGCCCAAGCAGAAAGGGAAGACGAAAATTAAATTGAAGCGGTGATCCCTATGGCTGCAAAAATAATCCAGTGGAACTGTAATGGTTACCGAACGCACTACGCCGAGCTGCAGCTTTTGCTGCAGCCCCAGAAAGCAGCAGTACCTGCAAGAAACACACCTTCGCCCGGAGCATACCACCCGGATTCCCGGGTTTGTGTGCTACCGGAAGGACTTCCTGGGAGGTGACAGAGCCTGCGGCGGGGTAGCCATTGTGGTTCGGAACACCCTCCATGCCGAGGAGATCGCACTGAACACCAACCTTCAGGCTATTGCTGTCCGTGTAAGCCTAGGGTCAGGACTTTCTGTGTGCTCATTATATCTACTACCCGTAGGGAGGGTGCATTCAAGTGAGTTGGAGGAATTATCTCTCCAACTCCCAGCCCCCTTCCTCCTATTAGGCGATTTCAATGCCCACTCTCCGCTCTGGGGCTCCACGTTCTGTAATGGACATGGAAGGGTGGTAGAAAAATATCTTGAGAAGACAGAATTTATTCTCCTAAATACAGGAGAATGCACACACCTGTCGCCTGCTACGGGAGCATTAACAGCTATCGATCTCTCAGTGTGCTTCCCAGGTATCGCGTCACACGTGACCTGGGAGGTATTACAGGACTCACACAACAGTGACCACTTTCCACTGGTTATCGCGGTGCTGAATGCTGTCATGAATGAATCTCGTTCTTCTAAATGGATTGTGGATCGTGCCAACTGGCAGACTTTTCGGGAAAATGTGTTTTCTCCAAGACCAGCTTTGCGTGATACAGATGCTTTGATGACAGAACTCACAACTGGTATCATAAATGCTGCATCTGTTGCTATCCCACAGTCATCAAATATCGCCCGTCGCATTCCCGTTCCATGGTGGAATGAGGAATGCCACAAAGCTGTGAGGGAAAAACGCAGAGCACTCTCCCTTTTCCGTCGCCAGCCATCCATGGAGAACCTTGAAAGGTATAGGCTCATGCGGGCAAGATCTAGGCATGTGATTCTCGAGTCTAAGAGATCTTCATGGCAGCGTTTTGTATCCTCAATAACTAGTCGAATCTCCTCAAGTGCAGTCTGGGACAAGATACACCACCTCTCTGGAAGGAATGCTCGCATCCCAATCACAGGCCTAATGGTAAATGGATCACTAATCATTGACAAAGCTTCTATAGCAAATGCATTTGGCAGACAATTGTCCCAAATATCTAGCACCGACAACTACCCAGTCACCTTTCTCCATCACAAAATCTGCCAAGAGAGCAAAACCCTGGACTTCACATCAAGTAATGAGGAGTCCTATAATGTCCCATTCTGTCAATGGGAACTATCACATGCTATCCGTGTCGCCCGACGAACATCACCGGGGCCAGATGAGGTACGAATGGAAATGCTCTCCAACCTCAAAATGGAGGATCTGACGTACGTCCTCGATTGCTTTAACCATATCTGGCAATCCAACACCTTCCCGTCTACCTGGAAGGAGGCGTACGTCATACCCATTTTGAAACCAGGCAGAAAGAACACTGACCCATCTAGTTATCGTCCAATATCCCTGACGAGCTGCATTTGCAAGTTAATGGAGCATTTAGTCAATAACCGCCTACAATGGTACCTGGAGAAGAACAACCTGCTCTCCGATTACCAGTGCAGTTTCCGGAAGCGGTGTTTGACTCTTGACCACCTGGTAACCATTGAAACTGCAATGCAGGATGCCTTCATCCAAAAGCATCACCTAGTGGCAGTGTTCTTTGACTTGGAGAAAGCATACGATTTGACCTGGCGATGGCATATTTTATGCCAATTACCCATGTGGGGCATACGTGGCCATCTTGCCTAGTTTATAAGAAATTTTTTAAGCGAGCGTTCCTTTCGAGTAAAAATTGGAGCGCAACTTTCAAATATTTACACTCAAGAAAACGGGTTTCCTCAGGGCAGCATCTTGAGTGTAACTCTCTTTTCTGCTGCAATTAATGAAATTACGGACATTATAAGGGCCTCTGTCCGTTTCTGTTTATATGTGGATGATCTTGCAATATATTGCTCATCATCCACCATCTCTGCAGCCGAACGTCAGCTACAGCTGATGATAAATAAATTAGAAAAATGGGCTAGCAGACATGGTTTTCATTTTTCTAACAAGAAAACCACATGTGTTCATTTCTCAAGAGCAAGGGGCCACACTCGTGACCCCTCATTGACCCTCGCAGGAGTAGAAATTCCTGTCAAGGAATCCGTTAGGTTTCTTGGCCTGGTATTCGACAGACGCCTAAGTTGGAAAGCCCATATCATGGATCTGAAATAGAGGTGCATCCAACCCCTAAATTTAATGCGCAGCCTCACAAATAAGAACTGGGCAGGGGATCGACTGGTCCTAATGAGACTGTATCGAGCCTTAGTTCGGTCCAAATTGGACTATGGTTTGATTGTTTATGACTCTGCTCGCAAGTCATATGTAAAAGCCCTTGATACCATTCACCACCAAGGTATCCGGATTGCTCTTGGTGCCTTCTGTAACAGTCCGGTAATGAGCCTATATGCAGAATCAGGCGAACCCCCACTCCATCTTCGAAGACGGCAACTCGTGCTCTCATATGCTACTCGAGTTAGAGCTACACCGAGGAACCCAGCCTATTCTGCCACATTTCAGAGCTGCCTAGATTATAGGTTCATTAACCGTCCAAGTGCCACTCGTGCCTCTGCAGATTTAGGGTACACAATACCAGAAGTGGTCAAGATGCGCTCAATCAGCATTCCGCCTTGGCAAATCCCAAGGCCTAGGATGTTTTTAAAATTAACAAACCTTCCAAAACCTAACACTCCGCCTTTTATGTACCCACAGCTGTTTTTAGAAATGCAGGATATATATTTTAACTATGTTTTTATTTATACAGATGGATCGAAAACCCAGGATGGAGTCTGATGCGCTGTGGTCGAAGAGGAGGTTGTATCCTTCACATGCACACTCCCAGCTACAGCAAGCATCTTTACAGCAGAGATGACTGCTATAAACATGGCCCTAAAGCTAGTCCTTCGACATAAAGAACGACGATTCATGCTTTGCAGCGACTTTTGAGCAGCCTTCAGGTTTTGGATACTTTGTACCAAGGACAACCACTCCTACTAGATTTTCAACAACTCCTGTACGAGGTCTCTCGTCGCGGAAAAGCAGTGACATTTTGCTGGATACCCGGTCACCAGGGCATCCAAGGTAATGAGATTGCGGATGCTGCAGCAAAAACTGCGGCCTCTATGCCTTCGCAACTCAATGCTCTCCAGACAAGCGACATTTTATCTTGTATTCGCGAGGCCTCGAGGAAGAAATGGCAGGCTACTTGGGACCTCGTACAGGATAATAAGCTAAAGAGTGTTAGGAGGACCCTTGAGCACTGGAGTAGCTGCTCAAGAAAGGATCGCCGGGAAGAGATCAAGCTGGCCAGAATTTGGATTGGCCACACGAGGCTCACGCATGGGTATTCACTCAGTAGGGAGGATCCACCGATGTGTGATATGTGCCATGTATCTCTGTCCATCAGACATATTCTGACGGAATGTTTGGATCTGAGAGGACAGCGGCTTGCCTTTCAGATTCCCGAGCAACTCTATCAAGCCCTGGGCGACGATCCATCTGTTACTAGCCGAGTGTTAGAATTTTTTAAGCATACAGGCCTTTTTAACAAATTATGACAATGCCCTAACTATTTATTGCAAAACATCTGAAGGACAGCAAAAGTATTTTTTATACAAAGTGTAAGTGTAAGTAGCAGGTACTGGCGCCTATAACTCTAACTGTTGGTGTGCCAATAAACACACATACATACATACATACATACATAGACACATTCCTTCAAATATGTTTTAATGTCCCCAACAAGAACATTCGGTTGGTTTATAAAATCTTTATTCGCAGCCAGTTTTGCTGCCCTGCCTGCCCCCCTTTACCCGGAATACCGACGTGACCTGGTACCCAAATAAAAACTACCGTCATCCCTATGGAATCCAGATCCATCAAGGATGACTGGATCCCCTGAACCACAGGATGAGAAGGGTACAAAGACTCTATTGCACGTAAGGCTGACAGTGAGTCAGTAAAGATGACATATTCACTGCTGGGGTATGAGTATGCAAACCTCAGTGCTTCCCATAAAGCATACAATTCCGCTGTGAATATACCACACAGCGGATGTAGATGGAAACGGTACGAGCTTTTGCCGATGGTGAAAGCACACCCCACATGCTCCCCCTGCTTAGAACCGTCCGTGTACATGGCAGTGAACGACTGAAACCGTGCATAGAGTCTCTCAAAGTCACATCGGTATTCAATAGGCAGAGTACAAGGCCTATGTAATTTGGCAAGAGAAGTAATGATGTTGGGGAGATGCAGCATCCACGGCGGAGATATGCTGCACTCCGTTTTTAATGTCTGAGGCAATTCGAAGGACATCTCTTCGAAAACATTACGCCTTCTCACAGCCAGAGGTTTTACAGAGCGGATACGGGCATCATATAACTGCACAAATCGACGGTCGAAAACTGCTGTGTAAGCTGGATGATCTGGTTTAGCGCTTAAAGCTGCTACATAACGAGTACCTAGCAGTTTCCGGCGCATATACAGTGATGGTTCACCGGATTCGCAGAGAACACTTGCTATTGGGCTAGTGCGAAATGCACCAGTCGCCAAGCGAACCCCTGTATGATGAATCACATCAATAGTTTTTAGTACAGATGGTTTAGATGATCCATACACAATGCTCCCGTAGTCCAATCTTGAGCGGACAAGTGATTGATACAGTCTTAGTAAGACTGTCTGATTTGCACCCCATGATTTATGGCTGAGAATGCGCAAGAGGTTCAAGGAGGATTGGCAGCTTGCCTTCAGCCTCTTCATATGAGGACGCCAAGTAAGCTTATGATCCAACAGGACACCCAAAAATGGTGGTTTCAACAAATGGAAGCTTGGTTCCTGCTAGTGACAGCGCTGGGTCCGGGTGGAGGCCGCAAACACGACAGAAGTGGACGCATACAGTCTTGTTTGCTGAGAATGTAAATCCATTGTTTGTGGCCCACTCATTAAGGCGGTTAATCGTCAGCTGAAGCTGGCGTTCAACCGCTATCACATATTGCGAACTGCTATATATGGCCAGGTCATCCACGTAGAGGCTTCCCTCTACTGGAGACCTAATACATTGGGCCATTCCATTTATGGCAATGGCAAACAAGGTTACACTCAAAATAGACCCCTGTGGAACACCATTCTCCTGAAGGAACGTTCGAGAAGTTTTGCTCTCGATACGCACCCTTAAGTAACATTCCCATAAGAAGCTCTTGATAAATATGGGTAGGTTACCCCTTAACCCCCAAGAATGCAATGTACGGAGTATACCGAATCTCTACGTGGTGTTGTAAGCCCGGGCAATATCAAAGAAAACTGCAATGAGGTGATGCTTCCTGATAAAAGCATCGCACACAGCTCTCTCCAATCTCACCAATCTCTCCATTGCGTGAGATAGATGCCTTCTACCCAGATTCGGTTGTACATCTTTAGCAAATATTCTTTCTCTGGGGGATTTAGATGACGTATCATCACATAGTGAATGGTGTCCAAACCCAGAATGCTGTCACGGGTCTCCGCCAAAGCATTTTCCAGTTCCCATGCACTGAAAGGCAGATTGTAGCTCTCAGTATTCCGAGAGGAAAATCTGAGTCTGCTGTTCTAGCTCGTATTTCTGCATAAGAAACACTGGTGACATGCGTTATGAACTAGATGCTTTAGCAAACAGAGACCCTAGCTCATTTGCTATTCCAATTTTTGATGTAATGACCGAGCCATCTACCATAAGCCCACTAATTGTGGAAGAGGTAGTTCGGCCGGAAATCTTCCTCACCTTTTCCCACTTCTCAGAGACTGGGATGGAATTCGTAATGGTCGATACATATTTCTTCCAACATTCCTTCTTGCATTTCCTGATTATCCTGGGTGCAAATGCCTTCAATCTCAGGTACCGCAACATATTCTCCTCGGTGGGGTTATTACGAAATAACCAAAAAGCCTGTCGCTTGTCACTGATCGCCTTATTGCATTCCTCACTCCACCATGGTTCTGGTAATCGCTTTAGTCGGGAGCAGGATTTTGGAATGCTTGCATTTGCTGCCTCTATTAAGGCATCCATGAAATGACTCACATGTTCATCACCCGAGGGGAACTGGTCTTCCGTGAGTTGAACGGTACCTGAAAACTTGCACCAATCCGCTTTTTTTATGGCCCACTTGGGGCAACGCATCTCCAAAACATTAGCAGATAAGCATTTCAGGATAATCGGGAAATGATCGCTGCCACATAGATCCTCGTATACCTCCCACTCAAACAATGGAGCGACCATGCTAGAGCAGATGGTTAGGTCAATAGAAGAAAAGGACCCACCGCCAGCACTGAAGTGTGTGTCGCTACCATCGTTGAGTATCACCAGATCCAGGCTCGAGAATATCTCAGAAAGGCGACGTCCTCTAGGATCAGTCCTCTCCGACCCCCACTCTGAATTATGGGCATTAAAATCGCTCATAAGAATGAATGGGGGAGGAAGTTGATCTACAAGGTCAAGGATTGACCTATTTGTAGAATTTTCATTAGGGGGCAGATAGACTGAGCAGATCGTCACCAGCTGAGGGAGAGAACCTCTAACTGCTACAGCCTGCAGCTGCGTGTTAAGAGTTACCTCCTCAGAGTACTTCAAGTTGTGAACCAACACAGCCACTCCTTCGTGAGCTTGCTGGACACTCACGAGGTCCTTTCTATACAAGGAATACCCTCTGAGTGAGACTATGTCAGTTTCCTCTGAATCGTGTTTCCTGGAAGGAAACACATACTGGTGATAACTCCGATAGGAGGAGACGAAGTTCCGGCAGGTGGTATCGAAAGCCATTACAGTTCCATTGAATTATTTTATTCATTCTCTGAGGATGAGATTAGAGGGGTTACCTCTTTATTGTTAAATTTTTCCGGCCTTTCCCCCTTCCCGGCATCCATATCCATATCTTCTGGATTGGATGTGGAGGGCCTTATAAGTTTTGTATTTGGTTTTATAGGGAATTTATCCCGTTTTCTTAAAATCCTCTTTGGAAGCTGCTAGAGACTTGCTCGCTTCCACTTCCATAGGACTCTCTTGCCTTTGTTTTTTTGTAGCCTCCTTTTTGGCACTTTCCTTTATTTTCCTTTCTTCCTTATCTTTATTTTTTGATCTATTTATGGGTGCTACCTCGTCTGTCTGTGTAGCGAGGGTACTCTTCTTAATTGGGGTGACTGCCACGGAAGCGAAAGACCTTGAAAAGACTGGAGCGACAAGCGTGCGGAACTTTTTCCTTGCCTCGAAATAAGACAGCTTGTCAAGAGTCTTCAGCTCCATTATCTTCTTTTCCTCCTTCAACTTCGGGCAGTCCCGAGAGAATGCCGGATGCGGACCATCGCAGTTCGCGCACGATACCGTTGCTGTGCATTCTGCTCCATCGTGCATTTCCCGATTGCATCGGGGGCAAACTGCTTTGCCCTTGCACCGTGGAGCAGTGTGTCCAAACCTTTGGCAATGAAAACAGCGCATATGGTTTGGTATGTACGGCCGAACTGAACATGCCTCATATCCAACCATGACCTTCTCTGGTAGCTTCTCGAGGGAGAACGTGAGAACCATCAAGGTGGTATTGACAACCTCACCGTTTCTCTTTGTGGTCAGTCTCCTGCAGTCGATGACCCCCTGCGAGGCCATCTCCCGCTTACACTCCTCGATTTCTACGTATAGAAGGTCACAATTGGATATGACCCCTTGACAAGTGTTGAGGGTTTTATGGGTCTCAACTGTAACCGGCATTTCTCTCAGCATGGAGATGTTTAAGATCTTCCTGCTTTGGGTCTCATTCATAGTGGTTATAAGAAGAGTACCATCCCTAAGCTTCTTGACCGACACTAGAGGTCCAGGCACCTGTACAGACAAAGACTTATATATCAAGAAGGGAGACACTTTCGTGAAGGTCTCACCTTCTGTTGAACATTTCATAATTAAATATTTTTTGCATGTATACTCTACGTCTCCCCCGCCCGAGTCCGGACGGGATCTTTTTGGCGGCGGAGAGAGTGTTTCTGCCGCTCCAAGTCAGACACTGCCTGTGTGTGCGCTGTAACATCTTCCCAAATATCATCTCCGTGGTGAAGCTGCACCCGCTGTGTAGTGTTTACACAGCAGAACTGTATGCAATCAAGACCGCCTTGGATGAAATAGTCACTAAACATGTCCTATTTGATATGTAGTGACTCTAGGAGTGCATTGCAAACCATCCTTTTGTTTGATTCCTATCATCCTCTGGTCCAGTGTATTCACTCCCGCCTTGCCCTTTTAGAGGCCATGGGGAATAACATACTCTTTGTTTGGGTACCAGGGCATGTGGGAATCAAGGGGAATGAGAAGGTCGACTCTGCTGCCAAGGAAGGTCTCTGCAAGCAAGAAATAGACTCACGGTCCATGACAGCAGCAGACCTAAAAATTTTTTTTAGGTTGATTGTAGCAAAACAATGGCAGGACTCATGGCGTGGTTTACAAAACAACAAATTGCGGGACATAAAGGCTGTTACAACTTCTTGGTCCTCCTCTGTCAGGAATAGTAGGCGGGAGCAAGTAGTGCTGACCCATTTGAGGATAGGACACTGTGCCCTTACTCACTGTTATCTGTTCACACAGGAGAAGGAAGTACCGCACTTTGACCATTGTGGCTCCCGTCTCACTATAAGACATATCCTGACCGAATGTACCCACTACCAAGGTATGCGAAATAGTCTTTCGATGCAAGGCCAGCTTAACGATGTTCTGGGCGATGACCCAGTTAAGATAGACGTGGTATTCAAGTTCCTCAGGGAAACTAAATTGCTTCCATACATTTAAATAATTTTTAATATTACATTTCATATTACCTGTGTCCAATTTCAGCAATATAATATATATATTTTATTCAGTTTTTAATCTTTATTAGTAAGGAAATATACATAATAACTTTTATAGTATTACTAGTTTGAGTATGGTGTGAAATGACCTTGCTGTCGACACACCTTATAAAATCAACTCTACTACTATGACATTAAATGTTATCATCAACTTGACACAAAAAGGGAATTAACACAAATGTTTTATGTATATATTGATTATTACAGTATTATCAAGTATGTAGTCAAAACAAAATAATCACCTATAACAGACATATTAAATGTTATTATTAATTTGATACAAAGAGGGAATTCACGCAAATATATTTTATGTATTTTTAGTTTTTTTTAGAAGTCTTTTCCACCCAGTTATTAATTACATCCTCAAAAAAACATTCACTAGAGTTTTCCCATTCAATTGATAATATTGCACAAGCATTTCATCTCTCTGGAAGCATTGATGACCATAAGCATGTTTTTATTAACTTGAATTTACTGAAAGATCTCTCAGCTAATGCTACTGTTACAGGGAGAGTAAAAAAATTCTTAAAGCAGCAAATATATTAGGAAATATTTCTACTAAATTATTTTCTATGAGAAATAATAAAATGTCTTTCAGATTCCTAATATTATCTTTGTTTTGTATCATGTCCTTTAAATATGTAATTTCTGAACAAATACTATTTGAGACGTCATTTGAATAATCTGCATAAAAATCTTTGAGGCTCTGTCCCAAATCTGATTTTGATGCTTTTTTAATGTATCAGAAAATAAAATTTTTTTGTAAATCTATCAAAACGGTCATGTAATTGTTGTATAGCAGTGCCAATTAAGTTAAAATGTTTTTTTCATTTTTTCGTCTAAATCTGTTATCATTTTATCTTCACAATTTTCATCATAAAACCTTTTCTTTTCATACTTTCAGGAAAATCTGTATTTATTTGTAATTTTCTAGCCTCATCCTTGTCAACTAGGAATATTTCCAAAATTATTTTATTAATTGACAAAGGTTCACAAAAGTTTTAATGAATTAAATTGTTATTAAAAAATAAAAACAAAAACATTTCAACTATTATTTTAAGGCTCCAAAATACTTAAGATTGTATTATTTTATCTACTAAATCTTTTTAAAACATTTCAAATTCTATGCTCCCTCGATTGGGGCCCCCTAGATCGGGGGCACTGGTGCGGCGCATCCAATGCACCCCACATTTGCACGGCCATGCATTTCTGTGACATATTTTTCTATATCATTTTACATATCACTAATATGTCTCCTAACCATATCATTAGAAAGAGGTATTTTATCTATTTCTTTGGCAGCATCATCACCTAACATAATTATAACAATTTCTTTACAGGCAGGAATTATTAAAGTATCTCCAACTGTATGAGGCTTTTTTTGTTTCGCATTTAACTCGGACACAATATAACTTGCTTCCAGGGCTTTATCAGAAGTTGAAAAACTTTTCACAACACTTTTTGACTGTTTACTTTGATCTTTCAAAATTCTTTTAAAATATTCTATGCTTTTGTCTTGCAAGTGCTCATGTTTTGATAAGAAATGCTGCTTTAGTCTGCTAGGAACCATAGAGTCATTGCATAACTTGTATCTGCAGATAATGTACATTGGTATTGGATTATCCTCATCTCCGGACCAGGTAAAACCCAAACCTAGGTAAGAGTCACTATATTGTCTACGTTTGATTTTAGAAGATATCTTCGGAGACACATTTGAATGTATTGTCATCACTGTTTCATCTAATTTCATTTTTTTCTCTACAAATTTGTCCATTTTAACGAGGGTAAAATATATCCCAGATTAATAATTCTCGGAAAACTGCAAGTAACAATGGAAAGGGATACTCAATGAATAAATCAATAAATTAAATACTACGAATTAATAAACTTTAGCTGCGGATAAAAAACTTACTCTAATGTTCTCAAATAAATTCCGAGTTTGAGATTTCTTCTGGAAGGTGTAAGAAGGATTGAAAATCAAAACTGGTGACGAAGAACATTATCATACCTGCATACATAAAAATATGTTAAATAAGATTGAACGTATACCACTGGGACTCGAGCAAGACAATGAAGCATGTTGGAAAAGGGAGTTAATTAAAGCATATTAGATGTAATAACCTTACCTTAAAAAAAGTCAAAAACCCACTCTGATTCACAGCAAAATAGATATACTCTCTTAAGAATCGAATTTTCAGTAAGATAAAAAAAGAAAGCCACTTATTGACGAAATAAAGCTGGAGTTGTCTTGTACTGAAACTTTTAACACTTGGTTTAGATTCACAAAGAAAATCTATGCAGAACGTTCCATTGCTGGATAACACAACTCCACATGCCGAAGTGAAAATAAATATCAAAATATCAGAGAATATACTCAACTGAAGAAGTCATTACTTTGTTGCACTCTATATCAAAACAAAGTAGTAACAGCAATACTATTCAGAAACAGACCAATTGTGCTCAATTTGTTCGAACATCGCCAAATATTTTCTGCTAGTATTTGGACAAAATGGACACAATAAGTCTGTTTCTACACAATATTGTACTTAATAAGTTCCTAAATCAGAGATAATATCCCGTGAATAAATTCTTAGAACGAGAATGGGAAAAAGCGGCTGTAAGGGAGAAATGAGGAACAAGATTATCGCCATCGAGCGAAGACCACCTGGAGGTTTTGCATCACCCCTACACAACTCCCACGTCATCCCACTGGGTTAGGGCATTAAATATAGTTCAGAAAGTAACGGGTTCAAATCCTGGTCCAGGAATTACAGAAAATTCTTCTCTTGCATATCAATAGATATTGACTGATTGTTTAGCATAGTTAGCATTATTAGCATTATTTTATTAACTTCGACAATTCGAAAATTAATATCATAGAAGAAATCTAATACTTGTGTGGTTCTTATTTTGTCCTGGACATCTATCGAAAAACACAAACGATACCTTTACTGTTTCTAGCACAAAACTGGTGATGTATTTCAAGACCATTGAACAAACCTCGTTAGCTCCTTTGTTAGCCTCACCTTCATGATTCATTCATTCATTCGTGTTCTGTCTTGCGACAGGTCCTACCAATTAATTAATTAATTGGTTTTGACTAGGGAATATACATACACGGTGTGATGGTTTCCCGTTGCCTTCCATACTGGACTCGCACACAGAACGGCTTAACGTCCCTTCCGAAGGATGGAACAGCTGAATTTGCACGGTCTCCTCAAACCACGCAACCAGGGGGCCGAGTGACATTGAGAAAAAATCCTACTCGCGCAGGATTTGTACCCGATGACTTTTTCAAGCATCGGGCGAGTAGCAGCCAGCGTCCTAACCACTACACCACCGGCACCCCGACCTTCATGATACAGGAACATTTTTGATTTATCAGTTTTAAGACTGTACACTCCAAAACAATGGACCCAGAGCTGCCTAAAGTAGAATACATCTTGGACAGGGAGATGAAGAAGGGGTATTTTTTGTATGTAATCAAAACTTATGCCAATGATGTTATTATTATACAACTTCTGTGAACAATGAGTTCTGCAACTGCCGTACGTATTGCTGATTCTGTTAAAAAAGGTGATTTTATTTTCACTGCCAGTTCCTCACATTTATTACATGTGTCAGTTTGAGGTCTTCCGAATTGTAAATTAAAATTCTTAAAATACTGGAGATAAAATTCATATATCACGGGTACTCCAGGATTGACTTCCTTAAACATGGTAAACATTTTCTTCACATCTAACGTGGCATCATGTACTTAATTTGTCTTCCTACATAATGTGTAGTTCTTCCAGGAAAGGATTCATTATGGCTGTGTATTTTCTCACATATGTGTCCAGGAATTGCATTTGTTTATGGATTAAGGCCCCTTATATCTCTCGGAGATTTTCCTTTTTCTAATAGTTGACACAAGTTATTAACTCATCCATCTGTAATTTCATGATGTGATATGAATGCTGTCTTACAAACATGCACCTTAGTAGAGCTCTTGATGGCAAAACACTTAAAAGTTAAATGTCTTACTTTTAGGATCATCCTTCCTTCATCTGCATTTTATTATGTCCATTTTCTCAATTATCTGTTGTAAGAATATATCCTGTTCATTTTTATTTGCAAACTCATTGAAACGTTCAAGAGTGTTTGCACGCTCTTCAGATGTCAACTTAGAAAAGCACAGCATACCACAGTTGCAGTTTAAGCCAGTGGTTCTACTTTTGGCAAGCTTTCCCTTCCAATTCACATGCTCCTTACTCTTAACCTTGGAGGTGCGAATGACATTTCTCTTGTACAATTTAGGGTTTTTTCACCTATTCTTCACAGGATTCCCTGAATTACTGTCTGTCTGCCACTTAACATATTTGTCACCATTAAATTGCTACATATAATGCAATGACTAAAATCACATCACTTTCACAACATGGAATTATGTAAAATGGCGAGACCAGAGCAAGAAAGGGCGGGAACAGGGAGCAGGGCCGGCGCGTGCCTTTCGGCCACCTGTGTGCGAAAACCAGTTTGCTGCCCCTTTCTTCTTCTTCCGAGGGACCACTTTCCCCATATTTCCAGAAGGGGGAAAATTGCCCCGAATTCCTCCCCCTCGCCTTTGCCCATACTGCTATAGGTAAACATACATCGGTAATGGTTTTGTTGGATAAACGTTCTGATATAGAGTAATGCGGTTTTCTTAAAAAAATGCTGCGTAGGAAGAGAGTTTCTGCATTTCTTAAAGCAAGTCCAGTTAACTTCAACAAAATTACTTTTAATGTTCAGTATTTTGCCAAGGAATGTTCCTTTATGAGGATTCCTTGACGTTTGCAAATGCACCAAGAGAAATGGAAGCATCAATGGAAATAAAAGAAAGATGGAGTGACGGATGTGGAGAGTTAAGAAGCAATTGCTGGCCTGTAAATTATACATTACTGGATCAAGAAACTGATAATATTTTATTTTTAGAAGGGAGAACAAATTTGTGTTACCTTAGATTAGGTTGGAACAACAATAATTTTATATAATTTATAATAGAAAATAAGCAGGCAGTCATAGATCTTTTTCTAGTTGTTGAGTTTAAGTTAAATTATATATAATGCAGTTAACAAATTACAAATAATCTGATCATACATATTTATTTATAAATGCACAGTGGTAATAACAAAAATTTTATAGATTTATTTACAAGACTATAGAATAATTTATGCGCACATCTTCTAATCTTATGAAACAATAAAATATTTAATTTGCTGAGAAGACATAAAATTCATTCATTAAGGGGGTATATATGAGTTAACACATGAAAATAATGCCTATTTTTGAAAAGCTGTAGTTGGGAAAAAAATCCTATCCATATGCTTTAAAGTATATTTATGACATATTTTTATAAACCATTCTTTGAAAAAAATTTTTTTTATAGTTGATTCTTTCTGAAAAATGGCCGTTTCAAGATGGCGTCTATGATTCGGCATTGTCAAGGCCATATATATGGAAGGTTCTGACAACTTATGCCAGCCACCATATTTGTGCCTGTAGCAGACAGCTCTGCTTCTCTTATCCTTATTACCAATGGAAAAACTGAAAAGTTTTTATTATGATTAAATATAAATGTTTTGGACAGTTATTTTTAAAATAACTTACGAAGATCGAAACATTTTAAATTCATTTCGAGGATAAATATGACGCAGAATATTCGATACTTATATTATTACGATGAAATATAAACTTTTTCGACAGTTATTTTATAAATAAATTATAAAGAACAAAATCATCGCAACGAAACATTTTAATTCCATTTTGAGGATATGTCGTAGAATGTTCAATACTTACATAATTTTCATTAAATATAAAAAATTTTGAACATAGCTATTTTTAAAATAACTTATAAAGAACGAAACCGTCGCAACAAAACATTTTTATTCCATATTGAGAACGAATGTCGCAGAACGTCCAATACTTACATTATTATGAAATATAAGTGATGGTTCAATTACTGAGAAAAAGTATTTGGGCCTTACATCCTTTGCACCCCCATTTCTAAATATTAAAATATAGTTCCTATTTTATTTAAACTTCGTTTTAAAAATTTTAAAGACTATTTTGTCTGCTCAATTACTAGACGCCACTGAACATAAACGTACTCAAAAGACAACTGACTGCAAGGCTAAAGAATGCATATGCATCCCATCCTTATTTTTTGAAGAAAATTTGACTACATACTACCTTTCAGGTTAATATGGCCTCTGATGAAATATCTTCAATAAGAAGAATATGAAAAATGAACAGGGTATACAACATCATAGAAAATAAAACATTTGGCATTTGAGGACAATTTTTTATTCACACAATTCTCCTCATATGAGCACTTCGGCTACCGTGGCCCATCGACCTACTTGATTTTTTGTGGGCCTCAGAGATAGCCTTAGCGTATAAGTCAAGTCGCATACTAAAATATTTCTTTAAAAATAATCCCTTTAAAAATAATCCCTTTATATCATGGCATGCATTCACAATATTATCATTAGTAAAAGCACTGCATAAATACTCAACAATATTGCTCTTTAATGAAGACAGGACATTTTTATTAATATGAAAAATAATGTCAGCCTCCTTGGCAAGGTCCCAACACCACTTGCTGCTTCGCACCAATGAAAATTCATTTTTTTCTTTCAAACTAAGTAAGTGTGTATCTCTTGGATCAATGTCAGTTCCATCACCACACAACACATTTTTACAGGCAGTGCACTGCATCTTCCTGTGCAATTGCCGTGCAATATACCCACATAAATAATATAATGAATTGGTATGGAAAAGGTCCATATCAACAAACTCGCTGTCAATGGAGGATAATGGCTCCTCTGACTCTTCCTCTCCTATTCTTGAGCCTGACACATCTAAAAATTCTGCTAACAAACTTCCTTCATCAGACTCACAATTGCTTTTAGAGGGAATAATCATAAATTGCCCTATGCTTATAATTTTTAGGGCATTTTTAAACTGTACAGGGGATGGGATGGTATTTTTTACTCTAACTGTGGAAAACAAATTTTCCAGCGAGTCTTGGCAAAACCTGGAGGTCAATATGTATCCAAAGGAGCACTTGTTAAGAAAGAAATCTTGCAGGTCTAGGACTGATGCAGTAGTCAGTTTAATTCCAGTTTCCATTCCAGTGGGTTTCCATTTTCCATCTCCTACCTTAATATTTTCAAAAATTTCAACAAAACATTTTAAAAAATTGATAGATTTTTCATATACATCTATTTGGTGCTTGCTGATGGCCATAACTGGGTATCTTGAGCACATCAATGTAAACCATTTATCCACAAGCTCAAAAAACCAAGCTGTGGTCATGTACTCTGGATTCCATCCATGATGTTGAACACAGTATTTAATTCCCGCAGCCACATCATAACTCATGAGGTCACATGCTGTACGAACCCTCATTTTCTGGTATTACTTCAAAACGATATGCTGTTCAGTCAACCTTGGCACAATCTTAATCTCTCTATCAGCCTGTAAGTCCACCAATTTCTGAACTGGCTCCAAAAATATTTTTCCACTAGTCAAACCATTTTTGTTAACCACTTCATTTGGCAAGTACAAACATTTCCCATCTAAAAGATGGTTTAGAATATTTTTCAATACATGGCATACATCTGCCATAAAATATACCTTCATATCAGCCCTGCATGGATGAGGAATGGAGTTCACAGTTCTAGAGAATTTACCACAGGTTATGCCAAATTCTCTCCAGAGAGCTCTGTTGCAACTCCCCATATCACAAGTTACACATACTACATTGAGATCAATGTCATGACACATTTTAATTATTTGCAAAATCACATTTTTGGCTTCCTTGCTAGGGAAGGAGTTTCCTGTGAAATGGTACCCAACTGTTTGTTTCCACCTAGTGGACACACCAGCTAACATAAAAACTAATGCATGTGTAGCAATAGTGTCAGCATGAGGCAATGTCGTGTACCCAAACATGGTTTTCGAACTCCTATCTAACTCAACCCTTTCCTCAATCACCATCTCATCAAGCAGCAAGACACAAAAACGTTCACTTTCTTGCATTACTTTCACTTTCAGCTTTAGAAAATCAAATACTTCATTCTGAATGCCTGGGAAAAATTTGAAGTCCTCCAACCTTCTACTTAGGGTCCTATCACTAGGTAAAGGGTAACCCAAATTTAACATGCAGTTGTACCCTTTAATTCCACAAGCAAATCGAATTCTAAGAGCATTTTTTACAGTGGGGTTTGACCATTTATGGCCCTTATTAGATTTTTTGCCCAAAGATTGTAACTGGTCTGGGTTAAGGAAACATTTGAGAGCTCGAGTAGTCTCCTCCAGGCAAGACTCTAATTTCTTCACCTTATTTTGTAATGCTGAAACCTGAGACTTAAGTCTTCTTATGACTTCATCTTTTTCATCATCACTATTTCCACATATCTGCTCTGCTGAATGTTCCACAGGATCTACAGAAGATTCATCACCAGCTGCACATTCCACAGACATGTTTGCTCCCAAAGAGATTTGGTCTTCTACTTCCACAGAATTGTTTTCAGGTTTTGCAACTGAAAGGTTTAATATAACATTAAATAAAACAAGTCCAATATACTGAGGAGTCTTTCAATTTTTATAATTATATCCTAGCATTTTCCATGTGAAATTATCCTGTATTTTGACAATATGCATTTACTTTTCTTTATAAATAATGTTTTCACTTTCTCATACATCACAATATTTGCAGGATCTCATACCAAACTAATAACAGACAATGCAGTTATGAAATGTTGGTTAGCTATCATTGTTAATTTATATTTGATACTTAAGCTATCTAGGTTTCTAAAATTGAGTTGAATCAAAATACAAAATTAAGACCAAAAACATGAGACCAATCACTGCACTGCATAGTTCGTTTAATGTAATAAATAACTAAATCATATCATTATTTCTTGAAATTGAAGACCAGATTCAACATTATTAATTGAATGAGGAAACAATGGCAGGATGAAGAAGGTTTGACAAGAACTATATTATTATACCTCTTTAGAGACTACATTCTAACATCCACTCATTCATGAATTAATTCGAATCATAAACTTTAATTGAAGTGAATAATCACCTTTCCCTTTGTAAGAAATCTGTCTTTTAGTTGGTGGTTTCCTGGCTATTTTCACAGCCCGGTGCGGAAAAATCTCCGGAATTGCAAATGGTTTGAGTAATCTACGGCCATCAAGTCTATTGCTCTCAAACTGGGTCGAGTCAAAGTGAACCTAAAATATATAAACATCTATTGTTGAAAAACTCGTAATATTTACAAGAAAACAAAATTCAAACTATAAGAAGTATATATTAATTTCATTAACTTGCTCAGAGGGGCAAGATCTGAACAAAAAGAGTTGTTTACTCACCTCACACAACCTGCTGTAAGTGGTAGGCATCCACGAATCTCGCCGGAGCTTAACCATCCAAATTTTCCTCCTGTTGGGATCTGAAGGAAAATGAAACATCCTAACACCGTTTTCACCTCGATTTTTGCACCCGACAGCACAGCAGCAAGGCATAATAACTCCTTTGAACTCGCAAATGATATATATAACAAAATAAATAATAATAATAAAAAATAACAAGAATAATAAAATAACAATAATTATGAAAACAGAAAAAGCAAATTGGAATTAAGGCACAAGACACTCAAACACAGGCGTTTGAATGCGTTTGATCCTTAGCAATGAGACTGTCTCAGGCACCAAGATGGCGGGTTGACATCACGTGATTCGTCTCGTCCAATGACAAGCTACGCTTTTCGACATATGCATTCACAAAGAGTGTCAGAACCTTCCATATATATGGCCTTGGGCATTGTCATCTTCGCGCCATGATTGTGATGTAACGAATACTTGGAATCAAAAAATAAAACAGTTTTGCAAATTATATGAATACACAAATGGCCTCTTCTATGCGCATTAAAATTGAGTAATTACTGCTATTTCTGTTTGCAATTAAATATACTGTATGGAAAATTCATAAAATTTCGTATATTATATTTGAATTGCAAAAGAACCAATTCAATATTTCAAAATCTGTAGTCTACTCCATTTATACATGTTTGCTGAATACATGTATTAAATTTCAGATTTTTATCCATAACGGTTTTTGAGAAATCGTGGCCTAAAATGTTGAAAATGTAGTTTTCGGGAAAATGGCTTTAAAGATAGAACAATAATTTCTAACAGTGAAGTGGAAACATATTCCTTTCAAAATCCTCCTGGCATGTAACAGGCTCCTTCAGCAGCCAATGCCTCTTCTTCTGCTGCCTGTTTTATGCACCTTCTCTTTCTTCGTGTCTCTAACGTCGACTGTTCCCTCTTTGATGCAGTGACAGAGAGATGCCGCTTGTCCTCTTCTACAGCGGCTGTGGTTGCACGGGTGCCAGGAATGACATTCAATTCCTCCATTACTTTCACAATTGCCATTCCACCGTCATTGAAAGTTACCACAGCAATATTTGCAGCTGTCAGTAAAGTATTTAAGCCACTAAATGAATGGTTCGGTGCGAGTTTCCAAATCTTACTGTTTAATGATTCATTGTTATTTTGGTTATAACCACCAATACATTTTTTTAGTAGCTCCTCATCAGATAATGCGGTATATACAGGCAAAAGGGCATCCATTACTGCTGTTTCGACTTCACTTGAAAATTCAAAGTTAGAGTCATTGCTGGCTTGTGTGTTTTGCCAGCTGCACCAACTGTCTTCTCCTTTGGGACATAAGAAATGTTGCAGGTTGGAATTTGTGGATAGTGGATTTGTGGATAGTAAGTTGCCCATACAGCATTTTTCATATCATTTAAACAAGTGGTATTTGCCCTTATAGCATTTCCATAGTATGTTGTTAATTTATCAATCATTTTTGCAGTCAGTCTTCTCTGTCCGCCAATCCCCTTTCCGTCCGACAACTTCACCCTGGCTAAGTCTTTTTTTATAGCTCTCAATCTTGTTCCTATTCTCTTCTGAATATGACCAATACATCCTTTCTTCTCTATGTTCTCATCTCCATATGGTCTAGCTTCACAGACAGCCTTATACACTTTAGAATCACCATCCCCAATGTATTTAAGATATTTACATCCGTACTTTTCTGATGATCTATCAAATATTTCAAGCATTCTTTGCACTTCCCTCGTAATTTGCTGTACAGTGTTCCTTATGATTGTCAAGCCATTCCATGTATTCCTCTGTACCTGACTTCTTTTCCCATACTTCACATTCTTTGCAGTAACTGTTCTTCACTGCTAAGTCGATAACTTTGCCTGTCTTGATGCCAATGACAGTAGTGACACCCTGAAATGATGAAAATCCTCATTTTCGCCAAGTTCCATCTCCAGAAATGGCAATGCCATCTTCAACTTCGTCTGCGTCAGTTATTGTTGCAGCAATTTCTTCTATGGTAGCACATCCAATCGATGACTCCTTCACAATTTCTGAGGCATCGCATATTTTTTAACGATACTATCATAGGTGGGCTGTTGTATGAGAGATGGTAGGTCCATAATACAGCAGAATGTTCTTGCACCTGATTGTCCTTGTCCCAGCATTCTCATTGCAAGGACCATTCTCCTGTTTACGCAGTACTGATTGACTTGATTTCCAATTTGCCAGCATGACGGTATACAGACAATACCACTACACTTTTCACAATTCATAACAAATTTAAATCCTAGTCCACGCACACATTCTTGACTAAAGCTTACTTCTCCAGCACACCTACTACTTCATAAGCACTTCTATCCACCGAATATGATATCAAAATCAATTATTTCATTCCTCAGATTGCATTCACTCGGATAACTAGCGGAAGGGCTGGGATCACTGTGGTGTAGCTTTCGACTTGATGCCGAAGTTCTCTCTTCATGAGCTTCATCTACTTCTTTCATAAATCGATTTCCGTAAAATCTTCGTTTTTTTTATAACGTCTCTTGCTCCCTTTCTTATTGCCTATCCCGGGAGGACGGTATGGATGCATTTCAGCAATATAGCTTGTGATAGATACAACGCCGAAATAATGCCTCAAAAAATGTCTAAACATGTGCAAAACATTCATGAAACTGATCCAAAATACACAAATTGACCTTCGACACACTATTGTCACATGTTGAACCCTCTTATACCTTCTACTCCCCTCTTCTCTTTTTCAAAAATCCCCTTGGCAGGCAGCTGCCGAGTGACGAAATTCCTGATGAGTCAGATGACTGCGCATTTTTAGAGATAAATATTTGCTGGCAGCGTAATTTTTTGTACTTTTGGATGCGGTTTGCAGCATTTTGTAGAAAAATGGTTCAACTATCGAAAACTAAAATAAAAAAATCGTCAGTTTTGAAAGTTTTAACTCATATATACCCCCTTAACAACACTTCACAAATAAAAGGTAATTAACAATTACATTTACAGAAAATATACACATTTTGGAGATGAATTTCGAATATAACACGACAGAAATTTTTACATTCTTTACAGAAATTCGATACGCCTAGCTTTTCGCTCAGAAAATGTTTTGATTAGTTGGTGACAGTCTAATTTTTCTGCAATCTCATATTCAATCGAAACGATCGCCAAATTACTAAGTCTTTCTTGAGCCATTGTTGACCTAAAATGGTTTTTTAATAATTTGTAATTTAGAAAAAGTTCTCTCGCCTCCTGCTACTGACACTGGCAAAGTTAATAAAATTCTCAAGGCTACAAAGACATTTAGGAAAACCGTGCAATTCTTTTCCAGCAAATAGTTTAAAACTTCCAATGTAGTTAGATTAGATGACACTACATCTTGTAACATATCCATTTCATTCAACAGATCTACTCCATCAACGTCACTTTCACTTTTGTTGTTATTAGAAAGCTTTTCCTGTAAAATTTCACAGTTACATCTTTTTTCATCAAAACTGGCATGTTTCCATTCGGAAAAATCATGCAGAAAATTGAATGCTTCATTATGCTGCTGAAGTATATCGAATCTTTCACTCATTGATTTCATAATTACGTCCAAAATGGAAAAATAAAAATTTACCTTGAAATACTTTTGTGGGTCTCTAATTGGTTTCTCAGCATGTTCATAATCAAATTGCTTAGTTTTTCTCCGGAAATGTACAGCCCTTTCTGGGAAGATTGGTTCCACCTGAACACAAAGCTAATTCTTTACTTTCACTTAGGTAATCCTGAAACCCATTATCTAACCTCTTTTCTTTAAACGTATCAAGTAAAGATTTCAAAATATCGATGGAAACCTTAAAATTTAGTTTTGGCTTCTGCAGCAGCTCGCTTATTATACCGACTCTAGATAAAATGTCGTACCAAATAATAACAGCATATAAATTTAAAGCTCTGAATCTTGGCAGCCAAACAATGAGCCTGGTAGCGAGTGGTCGCATCTACATTTGTTGCATCCATCAATTCCATGAAAGCCTCGTATACTTCTGCGATTTCATATCTCAGAGGTTTAATCGCATCTACCTTACTTTCCCACCTGGTTTCGGAGAGAGGTTTTAATGTTAATTTTGTAACATTTTTCTTCAGTATTCTCCATCTCCGAGTGGAGGAAGAAAAGAAAACAAAGTTCTTGCACAATACTAAATAATTCCACAGTTTCAAATGTGGTCTTGGCTGCAAGATTTAAGCTGTGTGAAGCGCATGGCACGAAAAATGCCCGGGAATTAATATTTAATATTCTTTTTTGTAAGCCATTATGCTTACGACACATATTGGCCGCATTATCGTAACCCTGACCTCTAATATTCTGCACATTTAAATTGAAATCTTCCAATACCTTTAAAACAAATTGAGATAATCCCTCTCCAGTTGAATCAACGATTGGGTAAAATCCAAGGAAGTGCTCGTGGATTTCAGCCCTTTTGATTTCTTTATCCATTCCTACAAAACGGATTACTACAGTAATTTGTTCGGTATGGCTTACAGCTGGGGTAGAGTCGAGGATTACTGAAAAATACCTCGCTTTTCTATAGGCATCTAAAATAACTTCCATAATTTTCTCTGAAAGTAAACCTATAATTTCATTTTGAATCACATATCCTTAATATGAAGAGTTATTCTTACTTTTCATACATCTTAGGTGCTCAGACATCACTGAATCAAATTCAGCTATCATTTCTACCGCTTTTAAAAAATTGCCATTATCTGCTTCAAACAAAGTATCTGATGAGCCACGTAAAGCTAGGTTTTGTCGCGAAAGAAATTTAATGATGTGCGCAATTCTTTCTATAACAGCATACCAGTGTCTTTTTTCAGCATTAAAATGTTTTTGTTGTTGCTTATCTATTGTTAATTTATTTTTTATCTATTGTTAATTTATTTTTTAATGCAAACTCAAATATGACCATTTTTTATAGTTACTTATGTGGGACAAACTCTTTTCATGCCTCGACAAACATTGAGAAGCATGTTGCCAATCAGAAAATCCACCCTTAGTCATTTGACTTTCCTGTTTAGCAAACACTTTGCAGCAAAAGCAAAATACACTATTACATGAAATGGAGTAGATCAACCAGTTTCTGTCACATATTTCGCCATTTTTTAAAACTCGAGAATAGTATACATCCGAAAACGATCTTCCATTCTTATCACAAGGATATTTAAGCTCTTTCTTATGTAAAAGGTTGATTTTCTACTAAAAACTGAATTTGATTATTAGATAAATGAAGGGGCCAGGATCATCATCTAAAGTATCATCCGTCTGACCAAGCTGGCTTTCAGTTTTATCTTCAAAATTATCTAAGCTCTCACTCCTTTCCGAGTTTGCCATTTTACTATCATTTTCCTCTTCTAAAGCCTCGTCAGTCTTCAGATTTTCTTCTTCAGTTCCATTACTACCAAGTAGTACATGGTCTTCACGTTTTAAGAACTTCTCCAACGATCCTGCAGTATTTCTTATCTCTTCATCTTTCTGTAATTTTCGCTTCCTGTAAACTGCTCCAGATAATCGTTTTTTTTTCCTATCAGACATCTGTTTAAATAAAATAAAGGGATTTTTAAAACACATTTAATTCCTAATAATAATACAATATATTTTCAAGTTAAAGTAATAAAATTTAATATTTATAAAAAATATTACTTTGTAGTATAAAGGTGGGAGAAAAAAAAGAACACTGGGAACTGATAATGAGAACATGAAGATCAGGGGTGGGCAAACTGCAGCCCGTTTGGGTCATTTATGTGGCCCACGAGATATTTTGAGAACGAAATTAACCATTAACCATAAATATCTTCTTTGAGGGTAAATATTTTTTTTTGGATGACTTTCGTTCTGATATTTAATCCAGTATTTCCCTAACAATAAGTTGGTTCCTCGGAGACAAATGGCTCCATGAAAAATATTTTTGGCTATAATGAAAATGTTATATAATCAGAAAACATTCTTCTTTACAATAAAATAGCTGTATTTATAGTACTGCGCACGATGTGTCAAATTTTCACATATAGGTGGCGCAACTGTAAAAATTTCTTGGTTATTGCCGTAAAAACACACCCACAGTAACGAAAATGAGTTTTATTTTAGTTACGATTTCTAGCGGAACCACCAAAGGATTAAGAATTCCCTATGCGGCCCGCTGAGTAAAAAGTTTGCCCACCACCGATGTAGATGCTAAATTTAAGAAAGAAATCAATGAGTGAAGGCTTGACTACGTGGAACTCCATATCAAAATGGAAACTTTTATTCGCAAAACACCTCATCCTCTCCAAATATTCTTCCTTTTACCCCCTTATTCTCATAATTCTAATATATTCTTACGTTTAAATTACTACTCTTTTCTTATTTTAATACTAGCTGAAGTGCCCGTTCTTCGCCCGGGATAAGGTTGGTTTTAGCAAAAAGGATAATCAGTCAAATAAACACTTCCCTGTCTTTTGAATTGGGACTACACACAATAATTTGTTTTCACGTATCTAATAGAATAATTCATTATATTGTTGCAGGCGATGGAAATTTCCAACTTCATCGAAATCTGTTGAATATAAGCTGCGATCGAAATATTTACTTAAGAAATTTAAAATCCCTGGTATTGGCAGAATTGAATGACCAATGCAGTAATAAATTCTGGTTTTCTAGACAACATTCTCTTAATTATGCATATACAAAATTTTATGATAATCCGTTTGATAGAATCCGAGATCGCACTTGGGAATCTATAATTTTAATCCCCCATGTTAATAGCGATGATTGACAAATGCATTTAAAATGTTTGTTTTATCAACAAATTTCTCTTATGTATACCTACATATACCAAATTACCTGGTGTTGCTCAGGGGGTGTACATCAGAGAGATATAAATATTTTATTTTAATTTCTAACAACAGTCTAGCTAAAAAAAATGTTAGGCTTATATTTGTTATCGTCCGGAAGATATTAAGAAACGCCTGGCTTCGATCGAGAAAGTTTTCTTTTAAGTAGCAAACGATTTTTATCGCTCAGGGGATATTTCAAAAAAGTATGGTATTTATACAAAGAACGCCATATGTTTAGTTGGATGTCGCTCTAAGTAAATTGTAATTTTTCTAAAATATTAAAAGGAAAGCACAAATTGATATAGGCTAAACTTTACTATGCGTAAATAATAACTAATCCCTGAACTTATGGGTTTTCCTTTGTTTTATATCCACCAGAATTGATGTTTCGTGAGATTGGTGGCCGAGCCCCCATACATATATATATCACTTTTGATGTCATATTACAATAAAAATAATACAACGTTGGCTATAAAGCCGAACTTGCCTCTGTGCCACACTTTCAGTTGCTCTTGATAGAGCCTTTCGTTTTGCACCTAGTAGATTTGGTTTTTAAGGTGCTTCGACGGCTAAGGTCATTTCGCACCATTTATATTATATTTAGACAATTTGTAGACATTCACAACATCCATGCTTGCAGCGGGATTCGAACCCGCGACCCCATCAGTGGAACCAGTGGCATTGACCACTCGGCCACCGGGGTCGGCCATTTTGCACCTCCAGTTTTTCTTTCTAAATGACCGTTTCTAATCGATGGTATATTAATTGGTTTAAAAACTGAATTTCTTAAATTGTGTTTTTACACACAACAATATTATCTTAATAGATTCCTAAACAGTAAATATAATAAATATAAACATTTTCTTAACGATCGTCGTCAAGCAATCTCAATGGGTTCCAACAATTAAAAAAACACTTTTTTGATTCCCTTCCTCTTATATGATCTGTGAGGTGCTAATTAAAAAATATATTCGGATAGAGGACATCATTTTCCGAAAAAAAGTTCGAGAGAGCATATGCCTGCGACTTATACTTTTGGAGATAAAAATTCAAAAATATCCGGGTATCACTTTACATGCTAACCCCATTAAAAAGTAAAATAATTAAAAATAAATTGTATGGATACCATTTTAAAATTTTAAATGGCCATAAACCTAAACTGAATCGAAAAGGTGCTCTATGTGAAATTTCACGTGGATAGGTACAATGGTGTATGTCTGATTCGAGGATAAACTAATCTGCAACTCTGTTTTATATAAAGAGATAAAAAATAATAATACACATTGTATACCACTCAATGGTAATAGCAGCTATTATTATTTTATTTTCAGCAAATACTATTATGATGAATGATAATTTTTAACAAATAGATCGAATTATATTAAATAATTAATAACTGAATTTTATTACAGCAAAATTAAACAAATTATAATTACTCAATATAACCACAATACACCAATTTATTTATTAATTATAATAACAGAATGAAGAACTACATTTTTACTAAACTCCACACATTCCGGCACTGCAGGCGCCATAAAATCTCGAATTAATCGGAAAATCTTACGGTTGAGATGAAATGTTTTTTGAGAACCAATTACCCTATGACTAACTCATTAGTTACTTATATAGCAGATTACTGATCTGGTGACGGATTCTTATTTAGTTGATGTTACGTTAAGTTGAAGCGCATGGTTCAGGGTTAATCGCCTCTTTAACCTAAAATTTCATTAAACATGGTAAAGTAGTAGTTAATCGCATAAGTATTTATAAATTCTTCCTAATTATGTTTATAATCAGTAAAAATTCTAAAAAGCTATGAAACTCGCAAAATATGATAAAATATGCAAATTCGATCCTTTATAAAGGAACGGCATTTCCCCTGCAAACATTCTCATCAGCAGAAATCACTCTAAAGAATAATTACAGACTTACCGTTTCTCTTCCGGATACCTCACTGATTTTACTTTAGATGAATGTGGTCAAAACATTTTCTGACGGACTTCTGAGGTCTTCTTTCAGCTACAATGAAGAACACTGAACAGACTTGCTTATTTGCAGAGCTGAATGAAAATGACTGACTGATGAGATGAAACACTGCAGTCTTTTCTTAAGAATGTGGACCCTTCTGCGGGTAGGGGGATTGAGAATACTCCCGCAGCCCCTCTGCTGGTCGTAAGAGGCAACCAATGAGGCGAGGAGCAGACCTCGTTAAAAAACCCCCAGTTTCTGCCGAGGGCAGTGTCCAGATAGTAGGTGGGTTCACTATCTGTGCATAAAGCCACAACATCTGGCTAAGAATCCACCCGTGTGTTTGCCGTGCACGGCGGCCCGTAAGGGGGAGAAGGGGATCCTGGTGGTTGAGCTCCTTGGTTCCGGAAGAGGTCGGATGCCTTGGAAGGGCCATGGAGTAATACACCACTTGGGCCCCAGATTCACTGTAGACGGGCGGTCAGGTGCTAGCCACACCTGGCCAATCGGCTTCCGTCACGTTTCGGCGTTCCGGTGGCGAGTGCTTTGGGCTATGGAGGTCTGTGGAGGGAGGTCGAAGGTGCATGGGGTTGGAGGCCCATGTATGGTGGGTGGAGTGGGTGCTGAGACCTAACCTGAAGCAGGCAGCCTAGCTGCGGGTGCTATATCCCTTGGTTAGCCCTGGCGACCATACCGGTTTGCAGTGTGGCGTCCCAAATGTGTGGCTCCGTGGTGGGTGGGGAGACCAAGAGATGAAAATTTTTCCTTATTATGAAAGGACTATTTCCTCCCAAAAGACCCCGTCCGGAAACGGATGGGCGAGATATGGTTGTCGGCACATGCCGCAAGTATTTGATAATGAAATGTAAGAAGGAGGGAGAGAACCTCACCAAGGTATCTCCCTTCTTAATTCATAAAGTTTTGACCAATGCTGTTCCTGGGTCTATTAATGTTAAAAAGTTGCGTGACGGTACTCTGCTGATAGAAACGTCTGAAGAGAAGCAGAGCCAGAAGTTGCTGTCGATGACGAAACTTCACGACATAGAAATCACCGTTGAGCCGCATAAGACCCTTAACACATGCCGAGGCATAATTTCTTGTTATGACCTCTTATATGTTGAAGTCGACGAGATAACGAAGGAGATGGCTTCGCAAGGGGTCATCTCCTGTCGTAGACTCACGACTAAACGTAATGGTGAGACCATGAATACCACCTCGGTGGTACTCACCTTTGCACGTGACAAAATTCCTGAAAAAGTTTTCGTTGGGTACGAGTTTTGCCCAGTCCGACCCTTCATTCCGAACCCCATGCGTTGCTATCAATGCCAAAGATTTGGCCACATTGCACCTCGGTGCAAGGGCGAATCTATCTGCCCAAAATGTGCCAAGAATAAGCACGATGGGGATTCTTGTGCCTCTCCTGCCCTTTGCGGCAATTGCGGTGGACCACATCCAGTCTACTCGCGGGATTGCCCAAAGCTGCAGGAAGAAAGGAAGATCATGGAGATCAAGGTGACGGAGAAGATCCCATATTTTGAGGCCCGGAAGAAGTATAAGGTGCTCGTAGCCCCAACTTTTTCGAGGTCCTATGCGGCAACGGCAGCAACACCACCAACTCCTATTAAAACAGCCAGCATAGGAAAACAGACAGAGAATCAGGGACAGCAACCCAGGAAAAAAACGGAAAAAAAGGTAGAGGAATCTTTAGGAAAAACAGGGAAAAATACTGCCACATCCATGGATGTGGATAAAACCATCTGTGTGATATCTTCCAAGAAGACTGCTCCAAAGGAAAATGACACAGAGACAAAAGCTCACGTCTTGAGACGTGAGATAACTCCACCACAATCTCCTCCTCGTGATGCGATGGCACTAAGCGAGGAGGAGATGGAGGAAGGCGAGTTGGAGGAGGACCAACTCAAAATCCTCCTCCTGAACCAGAAGAAGGGTAGGAAGTTGAAGCTTAAGCGATAAGCTTCCCTTCCACAGAGATGGGTTTTAATCACGAGTCTTTTACTTTTATCATTTTAAATATATATTTATGTTTGCCATTCAATGGAATTTGAATGGCTATTTTAAACATCTAGAGGAGTTGAAGGTTTTAATTGCACATTTTAACCCGTCCTGTATTTTCTTACAAGAAACTCATTTTAAGGTTACCGACATGCCTAAATTGAAGGGGTACAGCATCCTGCGGCTAGATGACCTTAGCGGTCGACGAGCGCAAGGTGGTGTTGCTGCTGCTGTCCGGGAGACCCTATACACCTCCCGGGTAGACTTGCAGACACCCTTGCAGGCCCTAGCTGTGACGGTAGCTGTACCGGAGAGGGTTACATTCTGTAATGTATACCTTCCGGAGTGGGCTCCAGTCACCATGAGGATCCTGCAGGATCTGGTGGAGCAATTACCCAAGCCATTCGTCCTTTTGGGCGATTTTAATGCTCATAGCACCCTTTGGGGAGAAACTGTGAGTGGTTCTAATCGGCGAGGGCGTGTTTTAGAAAAGTTTTTAACAAATTTTAATCTTATTTTAATTAATAAAAAAGAAAAGACTCGTTTTAACTCTTTTACAGGAGAATACTCCTCAATAGATCTATTGATTTGCAGCAGTAGTATTGCTCCCCATTTTAAACTCCAAGTCCATGATGATCTCTGTGGAAGTGACCACTTCCCCCTTCTTATCCGTAAAAATTTTTTTTGTGAAAATTTTAACAGCCCCCAGAAATGGCTTTTAAAGAAAGCCAACTGGGAGGATTTTAAAAAGAACCTTGATTTTAATTTTAACTCGACTCGTAGTGGCGTTGAAAACGTAGAGGACCTTCGTAATGCAGTAGTGCATGCTGCAGAGAAGAGCGTTCCTGTTTCAGCTGTCAAGGCAAGTCGTCCACCAGTGCCTTGGTGGAACGATGAATGTGCTGAAGCAATCAGGAAACGAAAGAAGGCCCTACGCATTTTTAACAAGTACCCTACATGTATGAATCTAGCGGCATTCCGGCTCCTGCGAGCGAAGGCTCGTCAGGTGGTGAAAACTGCAAAAAGGAACTCTTGGATGAAGTATGTCAGTTCGATCACCCACCGAACACCTATTGCACAGGTTTGGAGGAAAGTGAAATGTATCTCCGGTGTTTATCATCTCCCAGGCACCCCATCTGTTGTTGTGAATGGGTCCATTGTGATGGAGCCAGCCACAGTGGCTGAGGCTTTTGGAAATCACTATGCTTCCATAAGTAGCTCGGCCAACTACGATCTGGCCTTCGCGTCGCATAAGCGTCGTGAAGAAGGAGGCTTCCGCCCCTTCGAACCAGGCCTGGCCGGAGCTAGCTACAATGACCCCTTCACACTGTGGGAGCTGGAGTCAGCCATTGCTGATCTGAGGGACACTGCTCCAGGAATGGACCGTGTCCACAATGCCTTCCTGCGATGTGTGCCGAACTCTATCTTAGGAGAGATGTTGAATGCACTTAATAAAGTCTGGCAAGATGGAGATTTTTCCAAGAGTTGGAGAGAGTCTATAGTAGTCCCGATCCCTAAACAGGGAAAGGACAAGACTCTCCTCGGGAACTACAGGCCAATTTCTCTGACCTCCTGCCTGTGCAAGCTAATGGAGAGAATGGTGAACCGAAGGCTAGTTTGGTGTCTTGAGAACCGTAATCTTCTCTCCAACATCCAGTGTGGCTTCAGGCAGCATAGGAGTACTGTCGACCACTTGGTAAGGATTGACAGCTTCATCCAAGAGGCATTCGTAAATCGCCAGCATGTTGTGGGGGTCTTCTTTGACCTGGAGAAGGCCTACGACATGACATGGCGTTTTAAAATTTTAAAGTGTCTTAGGTCGTGGGGTTTTAAAGGCAATCTGCCTACTTTTATTCAAAATTTTTTATCGGATAGAGTTTTTAAGGTCCGTATTGGAAACTCATTTTCCGACACATATCCTCAGGAAAATGGAATTCCGCAAGGGTCCATATTAAGCGTAACGCTGTTTGCAATAGCGATCAATGACGTAGTAAATTCCATCACACCACCTGTGGAAGCCTCTCTGTTTGTTGACGACCTGGCAATATTTTGTCAATCGTCAAGGGTAGCACTGGCTGAGAGGCAGCTACAAATTACGCTCAATCGTCTCCACGAGTGGTCCCGCCGAAATGGCTTCCGTTTTTCGGAAGAGAAAACATGTTGTGTCCATTTTAATAGGCGCAGGGGTATATTCCCCAAACCTATACTTCGGCTGGGCAACCACCAGTTGAATTTTGTGGACTCGGTGCGTTTCCTGGGTGTTCTGTTTGATGAGCGGCTAAATTGGCGAAGCCATATTCAATCCCTTAAGGTGAAGTGCCGGATGTCGCTCAGTGTATTACGAGCGTTGACTGGCCGCTCATGGGGTGCGGACCGAACATCAATGCTTCTCCTTTACAGGGCATTGGTTCAGTCCAAGCTCGACTACGGCTGTTTTATATACGGTGCTGCCCGGGCATCTTATCTGCGTACACTGACATCACTGCATAATGCCGGACTACGGTTGGCGACTGGTGCCTTTCGAACCAGTCCCATCCCCAGCATTTATTGTGATGCTGGAGAGCCACCATTGGAAATCAGGAGGAATGTCCTGATGTGCAGTTATGTCAGCAAACTTTTAGCCCTTCCTTCGCACCCGTGTTTTAAAATTGTTTTTAACCGTAGTTTAATGGACGTTTTTAACAGAAGACCCCGGGCCCTGAAGCCCCTTGGTATTCGTTTTTATAATTATATTATAGGCAATAATTTAACTTTACCCCAGATTTATAGATTGCAAGTTCCGCGTAACCCTCCTTGGAATACCCCGAGGCCAGAAATCTTATTTGATTTAGCTCGAAGGCCCAAGAATGAGTGTCCTCCTGCAGAACACGAGGTTGCATTCGCCGAAATCCTGTCACGCTGTCCAGGATTCGCACCTATCTTCACGGATGGGTCGAGGTCCTCAACAGAATGCGCATGCGCCTTTGTATCCCTGCACACATCCTCCGGGTTCAAGCTTAATCCGTTATGTGGTATCCACACTGCGGAGCTCACAGCTATTAAGCTGGCCCTAGAGAGCATTGAACGTCGGAATATATCTCACTTGATATGTTCCGACTCAATGAGCGCATTACAATCCATTGCCTGCTATAATCCAGTACATCCTTTGGTCCAGGATGTGCACTCCTCCCTCATCATCTTGAAGAGTCGAGGTGTGCAAATTAAGTTTGTATGGGTGCCGAGCCACGTAGGTATAGCAGGCAATGAGGCAGCTGATGTCGCTGCTAAGGATGCCCTGGGAAACCCAGAGGTGCAAATGGATCTCGTGCCTTGGAGAGACCTTCGTGCGATGTTTTGTGGCGCACTGCAGAAGGAGTGGCAAGCCTCATGGCAAAACCTCGAAAACAACAAATTACGCACAATCAAGGTCAGTACCGGTGCATGGCAATCATCTGTCAGGACTAGTAGAAGGGAGGAGGTGGTCATCACGCGATTGAGGATAGGCCACTGTGCCTTAACCCACTCGTACCTTTTTACTACCCCACGTGTACAACCTCGATGTGATGACTGCAACACTTTTCTTACCATAAGACACCTCCTGACAGAATGCCAAAAATACCTTGAGTTGCGTAGGAAATGCAATATCAGGGGATGTATAAGAGACATCCTAGGTGATGACACAACTAGGATGAATGAAGTTTTATTATTTTTAACGGAGGCTGGACTTTTCCAACGATTTTAAATTCTATTCTTTTCTATTTTTATTTTGTTATTTATTCATATATATGTGTGTGTATATGTATATATAATCATTAAATTGTAAATATTAACCCTTTGACGAAGGTGCAAAATGACCCTCGATGTCGACGCACCAGTATAAATGAAGAACTACTACTACTTATTTTAATACTAGCTGAAGTGCCCGTTCTTCGCCCGGGATAAGGTTGGTTTTAGCAAAAAGGATAATCAGTAAAATAAACACTTCCCTGTCTTTTGAATTGGGACTACACACAATAATTTGTTTTCACGTATCTAATAGAATAATTCATTATATTGTTGCAGGCGATGGAAATTTCCAACTTCATCGAAATCTGTTGAATATAAGCTGCGATCGAAATATTTACTTAAGAAATTTAAAATCCCTGGTATTGGCAGAATTGAATGACCAATGCAGTAATAAATTCTGGTTTTCTAGACAACATTCTCTTAATTATGCATATACAAAATTTTATGATAATCCGTTTGATAGAATCCGAGATCGCACTTGGGAGAGATAGACGAAGCGAAAGGGAGATGGAGACAGAAATAGACGGAGGTGGAGGGAGATAGATGGAGTGAGAGGGAGATAGACGGAGTAAGAGGGAAATAGACAAAGTGAGAGAGAGAGACGGAGGTTGATAGAGATAGACGGAGTGAAAGGGACTTAGACGGGGTGAGAGGGAGATAGATAAGATGAGAGGGAGATCGACGGAGTGAGAGGGAAATAGACAGAGGTGGAGGAAAATAGACGGAGTGAGAGGAAGAAAGACGGAGTGAAAGGGATATAGACGGGGTGAGAGGGAGATAGACGAGGTGAGAGGGAGATAGACGGAGTGAGAGGGAGATAGACGGAGTGAGAGGGAAATAGACGAAGGTGGGAGGGAGAGACGGAGTGAAAGGGACATAGAGGGGGTGAGAGGGAGATAGACGGAATGAGAGGGAGATGGATGGAGTGAGAGGAAAATAGACGAAGGTGGGAGGAGATCGATGGAGTGAAAGAGAGATAGACGGAGTGAGAGGGAGAGACGGAGTGAAAGGGACATAGAGGGGGTGAGAGGGAGATAGACGGATTGAGAGGGAGATAGACGGAATGAGAGGGAGATGGATGGAGTGAGAGGAAAATAGACGAAGGTGGGAGGAGATCGACGAAGTGAAAGGGAGATAGACGGAGTGTGAGAGAGATAGACGAAGCGAAAGGGAGATGGAGACAGAAATAGACGGAGGTGGAGGGAGATAGATGGAGTGAGAGGGAAATAGACAAAGTGAGAGGGAGAGACGGAGGTTGATAGAGATAGACGGAGTGAAAGGGACTTAGACGGGGTGAGAGGGAGATATATAAGATGAGAGGGAGATCGACGGAGTGAGAGGAAGAAAGACGGAGTGAAAGGGATATAGACGGGGATAGACGGAGTGAGAGGAAGAAAGACGGAGTGAAAGGGATATAGACGGGGATAGACGGAGTGAGAGGAAGAAAGACGGAGTGAAAGGGATATAGACGGGGTGAGAGGGAGATAGACGGGGTGAGAGGGAGATAGACGGAGTGAGAGGGAAATAGACGAAGGTGGGAGGGAGAGACGGAGTGAAAGGGACATAGAGGGGGTGAGAGGGAGATAGACGGATTGAGAGGGAGATGGATGGAGTGAGAGGAAAATAGACGAAGGTGGGAGGAGATCGATGGAGTGAAAGAGTGATAGACGGAGTGAGAGGGAGAGACGGAGTGAAAGGGACATAGAGGGGGTGAGAGGGAGATAGACGGAATGAGAGGGAGATGGATGGAGTGAGAGGAAAATAGACGAAGGTGGGAGGAGATCGACGAAGTGAAAGGGAGATAGACGGAGTGTGAGAGAGATAGACGGAGCGAAAGGGAGATGGAGACAGAAATAGACGGAGTTGGAGGGAGATAGATGGAGTGAGAGGGAGATAGACGGAGTGAGAGGGAAATAGACAAAGTGAGAGGGAGAGACGGAGGTTGATAGAGATAGACGGAGTGAAAGGGACTTAGACGGGGTGAGAGGGAGATAGATAAGATGAGAGGGAGATCGACGGAGTGAGAGGGAAATAGACAGAGGTGGAGGGAAATAGACGGAGTGAGAGGAAGAAAGACGGAGTGAAAGGGATATAGACGGGGTGAGAGGGAGATAGACGAGGTGAGAGGGAGATAGACGGAGTGAGAGGGAGATAGACGGAGTGAGAGGGAAATAGACGAAGGTGGGAGGGAGAGACGGAGTGAAAGGGACATAGAGGGGGTGAGAGGGAGATAGACGGATTGAGAGGGAGATGGATGGAGTGAGAGGAAAATAGACGAAGGTGGGAGGAGATCGATGGAGTGAAAGAGAGATAGACGGAGTGAGAGGGAGAGACGGAGTGAAAGGGACATAGAGGGGGTGAGAGGGAGATAGACGGATTGAGAGGGAGATGGATGGAGTGAGAGGAAAATAGACGAAGGTGGGAGGAGATCGATGGAGTGAAAGAGAGATAGACGGAATGAGAGGGAGAGACGGAGTGAAAGGGACATAGAGGGGGTGAGAGGGAGATAGAGGGATTGAGAGGGAGATAGACGGAATGAGAGGGAGATGGATGGAGTGAGAGGAAAATAGACGAAGGTGGGAGGAGATCGACGAAGTGAAAGGGAGATAGACGGAGTGTGAGAGAGATAGACGAAGCGAAAGGGAGATGGAGACAGAAATAGACGGAGGTGGAGGGAGATAGATGGAGTGAGAGGGAAATAGACAAAGTGAGAGGGAGAGACGGAGGTTGATAGAGATAGACGGAGTGAAAGGGACTTAGACGGGGTGAGAGGGAGATATATAAGATGAGAGGGAGATCGACGGAGTGAGAGGAAGAAAGACGGAGTGAAAGGGATATAGACGGGGATAGACGGAGTGAGAGGAAGAAAGACGGAGTGAAAGGGATATAGACGGGGATAGACGGAGTGAGAGGAAGAAAGACGGAGTGAAAGGGATATAGACGGGGTGAGAGGGAGATAGACGGGGTGAGAGGGAGATAGACGGAGTGAGAGGGAAATAGACGAAGGTGGGAGGGAGAGACGGAGTGAAAGCGACATAGAGGGGGTGAGAGGGAGATAGACGGATTGAGAGGGAGATGGATGGAGTGAGAGGAAAATAGACGAAGGTGGGAGGAGATCGATGGAGTGAAAGAGAGATAGACGGAGTGAGAGGGAGAGACGGAGTGAAAGGGACATAGAGGGGGTGAGAGGGAGATAGACGGAATGAGAGGGAGATGGATGGAGTGAGAGGAAAATAGACGAAGGTGGGAGGAGATCGACGAAGTGAAAGGGAGATAGACGGAGTGTGAGAGAGATAGACGGAGCGAAAGGGAGATGGAGACAGAAATAGACGGAGGTGGAGGGAGATAGATGGAGTGAGAGGGAAATAGACGGAGTGAGAGGGAAATAGACAAAGTGAGAGGGAGAGACGGAGGTTGATAGAGATAGACGGAGTGAAAGGGACTTAGACGGGGTGAGAGGGAGATATATAAGATGAGAGGGAGATCGACGGAGTGAGAGGAAGAAAGACGGAGTGAAAGGGATATAGACGGGGATAGACGGAGTGAGAGGAAGAAAGACGGAGTGAAAGGGATATAGACGGGGTGAGAGGGAGATAGACGGAGTGAGAGGGAAATAGACGAAGGTGGGAGGGAGAGACGGAGTGAAAGGGACATAGAGGGGGTGAGAGGGAGATAGACGGATTGAGAGGGAGATGGATGGAGTGAGAGGAAAATAGACGAAGGTGGGAGGAGATCGATGGAGTGAAAGAGAGATAGACGGAGTGAGAGGGAGAGACGGAGTGAAAGGGACATAGAGGGGGTGAGAGGGAGATAGAGGGAATGAGAGGGAGATGGATGGAGTGAGAGGAAAATAGACGAAGGTGGGAGGAGATCGACGAAGTGAAAGGGAGATAGACGGAGTGTGAGAGAGATAGACGGAGGTGGAGGGAGATCGACGGAGTGAAAGGAAGACAGACGGAGTGAAAGGGACTTAGACGGGGTGAGAGGGAGATAGATAAGATGAGAGGGAGATCGACGGAGTGAGAGGGAGATGGATGGAGTGAGAGGAAAATAAACGAAGGTGGGAGGAGATCGACGAAGTGAAAGGGAGATAGACGGAGTGTGAGAGAGATAGACGAAGCGAAAGGGAGATGGAGACAGAAATAGACGGAGGTGGAGGGAGATAGATGGAGTGAGAGGGAGATAGACGGAGTGAGAGGGAAATAGACAGAGTGAGAGGGAGAGACGGAGGTTGATAGAGATAGACGGAGTGAAAGGGACTTAGACGGGGTGAGAGGGAGATAGATAAGATGAGAGGGAGATCGACGGAGTGAGAGGGAAATAGACAGAGGTGGAGGGAAATAGACGGAGTGAGAGGAAGAAAGACGGAGTGAAAGGGATATAGACGGGGTGAGAGGGAGATAGACGAGGTGAGAGGGAGATAGACGGAGTGAGAGGGAGATAGACGGAGTGAGAGGGAAATAGACGAAGGTGGGAGGGAGAGACGGAGTGAAAGGGACATAGAGGGGGTGAGAGGGAGATAGACGGATTGAGAGGGAGATGGATGGAGTGAGAGGAAAATAGACGAAGGTGGGAGGAGATCGATGGAGTGAAAGGGAGATAGACGGAGTGTGAGAGAGATAGACGGAGCGAAAGGGAGATGGAGACAGAAATAGACGGAGGTGGAGGGAGATAGATGGAGTGAGAGGGAGATAGACGGAGTGAGAGGGAAATAGACAAAGTGAGAGGGAGAGACGGAGGTTGATAGAGATAGACGGAGTGAAAGGGACTTAGACGGGGTGAGAGGGAGATATATAAGATGAGAGGGAGATCGACGGAGTGAGAGGAAGAAAGACGGAGTGAAAGGGATATAGACGGGGATAGACGGAGTGAGAGGAAGAAAGACGGAGTGAAAGGGATATAGACGGGGTGAGAGGGAGATAGACGGAGTGAGAGGGAAATAGACGAAGGTGGGAGGGAGAGACGGAGTGAAAGGGACATAGAGGGGGTGAGAGGGAGATAGACGGATTGAGAGGGAGATGGATGGAGTGAGAGGAAAATAGACGAAGGTGGGAGGAGATCGATGGAGTGAAAGAGAGATAGACGGAGTGAGAGGGAGAGACGGAGTGAAAGGGACATAGAGGGGGTGAGAGGGAGATAGACGGAATGAGAGGGAGATGGATGGAGTGAGAGGAAAATAGACGAAGGTGGGAGGAGATCGACGAAGTGAAAGGGAGATAGACGGAGTGTGAGAGAGATAGACGGAGGTGGAGGGAGATCGACGGAGTGAAAGGAAGACAGACGGAGTGAAAGGGACTTAGACGGGGTGAGAGGGAGATAGATAAGATGAGAGGGAGATCGACGGAGTGAGAGGGAGATGGATGGAGTGAGAGGAAAATAAACGAAGGTGGGAGGAGATCGACGAAGTGAAAGGGAGATAGACGGAGTGTGAGAGAGATAGACGAAGCGAAAGGGAGATGGAGACAGAAATAGACGGAGGTGGAGGGAGATAGATGGAGTGAGAGGGAGATAGACGGAGTGAGAGGGAAATAGACAAAGTGAGAGGGAGAGACGGAGGTTGATAGAGATAGACGGAGTGAAAGGGACTTAGACGGGGTGAGAGGGAGATAGATAAGATGAGAGGGAGATCGACGGAGTGAGAGGGAAATAGACAGAGGTGGAGGGAAATAGACGGAGTGAGAGGAAGAAAGACGGAGTGAAAGGGATATAGACGGGGTGAGAGGGAGATAGACGAGGTGAGAGGGAGATAGACGGAGTGAGAGGGAGATAGACGGAGTGAGAGGGAAATAGACGAAGGTGGGAGGGAGAGACGGAGTGAAAGGGACATAGAGGGGGTGAGAGAGAGATAGACGGATTGAGAGGGAGATGGATGGAGTGAGAGGAAAATAGACGAAGGTGGGAGGAGATCGATGGAGTGAAAGAGAGATAGACGGAGTGAGAGGGAGAGACGGAGTGAAAGGGACATAGAGGGGGTGAGAGGGAGATAGACGGATTGAGAGGGAGATGGATGGAGTGAGAGGAAAATAGACGAAGGTGGGAGGAGATCGATGGAGTGAAAGAGAGATAGACGGAATGAGAGGGAGAGACGGAGTGAAAGGGACATAGAGGGGGTGAGAGGGAGATAGACGGATTGAGAGGGAGATAGACGGAATGAGAGGGAGATGGATGGAGTGAGAGGAAAATAGACGAAGGTGGGAGGAGATCGACGAAGTGAAAGGGAGATAGACGGAGTGTGAGAGAGATAGACGAAGCGAAAGGGAGATGGAGACAGAAATAGACGGAGGTGGAGGGAGATAGATGGAGTGAGAGGGAAATAGACAAAGTGAGAGGGAGAGACGGAGGTTGATAGAGATAGACGGAGTGAAAGGGACTTAGACGGGGTGAGAGGGAGATATATAAGATGAGAGGGAGATCGACGGAGTGAGAGGAAGAAAGACGGAGTGAAAGGGATATAGACGGGGATAGACGGAGTGAGAGGAAGAAAGACGGAGTGAAAGGGATATAGACGGGGATAGACGGAGTGAGAGGAAGAAAGACGGAGTGAAAGGGATATAGACGGGGTGAGAGGGAGATAGACGGAGTGAGAGGGAAATAGACGAAGGTGGGAGGGAGAGACGGAGTGAAAGGGACATAGAGGGGGTGAGAGGGAGATAGACGGATTGAGAGGGAGATGGATGGAGTGAGAGGAAAATAGACGAAGGTGGGAGGAGATCGATGGAGTGAAAGAGAGATAGACGGAGTGAGAGGGAGAGACGGAGTGAAAGGGACATAGAGGGGGTGAGAGGGAGATAGACGGAATGAGAGGGAGATGGATGGAGTGAGAGGAAAATAGACGAAGGTGGGAGGAGATCGACGAAGTGAAAGGCAGATAGACGGAGTGTGAGAGAGATAGACGGAGCGAAAGGGAGATGGAGACAGAAATAGACGGAGGTGGAGGGAGATAGATGGAGTGAGAGGGAGATAGACGGAGTGAGAGGGAAATAGACAAAGTGAGAGGGAGAGACGGAGGTTGATAGAGATAGACGGATTGAAAGGGACTTAGACGGGGTGAGAGGGAGATATATAAGATGAGAGGGAGATCGACGGAGTGAGAGGAAGAAAGACGGAGTGAAAGGGATATAGACGGGGATAGACGGAGTGAGAGGAAGAAAGACGGAGTGAAAGGGATATAGACGGGGTGAGAGGGAGATAGACGGAGTGAGAGGGAAATAGACGAAGGTGGGAGGGAGAGACGGAGTGAAAGGGACATAGAGGGGGTGAGAGGGAGATAGACGGATTGAGAGGGAGATGGATGGAGTGAGAGGAAAATAGACGAAGGTGGGAGGAGATCGATGGAGTGAAAGAGAGATAGACGGAGTGAGAGGGAGAGACGGAGTGAGAGGGAGAGACGGAGTGAAAGGGACATAGAGGGGGTGAGAGGGAGATAGACGGAATGAGAGGGAGATGGATGGAGTGAGAGGAAAATAGACGAAGGTGGGAGGAGATCGACGAAGTGAAAGGGAGATAGACGGAGTGTGAGAGAGATAGACGGAGCGAAAGGGAGATGGAGACAGAAATAGACGGAGGTGGAGGGAGATAGATGGAGTGAGAGGGAGATAGACGGAGTGAGAGGGAAATAGACAAAGTAAGAGGGAGAGACGGAGTGAAAGGGACTTAGACGGGGTGAGAGGGAGATAAATAAGATGAGAGGGAGATCGACGAAGTGAGAGGGAAATAGACGGAGGGAGATAGACGGTGTGAGAGGGTAATAGACGGAGGTAGAGGGAGATAGACGGAGTAAGAGGGAGATAGACGGAATGAGAGGGAGATTGACGGGGGTGGAGGGAGACAGACATAGTGAGAGGGAGATAGATGGGGAGAGGGAGATAGACGAAGTGAGAGGGAAATAGACGGAGGTGGAGGGAGATTGACGGAGTGAAAGGAAGACAGACGGAGTGAGAGGGAAATAGACGTAGGTGGAGGGAGATAGACGGAGTAAGAGGGAGAGAGACGGAGGTGGAGGGAGATAAACGTAGTGAGCGGTGGTGGCTCGTAGCTAAAATTAGTGGGTGTGCTGCTCCAGAAAATTTTTAGCCTTTGTTTTAAAATTGTGTAATGAAATACTGACATTAAGCTTAAGGAATATATATTGTACTACAACAATAAAGAAAGAATTAAAAAAAGGGCTCATTATATTAAATGTTATCGATAATATTAAGTGGAAATAGGGGGTGCTGCAGTTCCGCAGTGCCTATACACGAGCCGCCCCTGGTAGTGAGAGGGAGATAGACGAAGTGAGAGGGAAATAGATGGGGTGAGAGGGAGATAGACGAAGTGAGAGGGAAATAGACGGAGGTGGAGGGAGATCGACGGAGTGAAAGGAAGACAGACGGAGTGAAAGGGACTTAGACGGGGTGAGAGGGAGATAGATAAGATGAGAGGGAGATCGACGGAGTGAGAGGGAGATGGATGGAGTGAGAGGAAAATAAACGAAGGTGGGAGGAGATCGACGAAGTGAAAGGGAGATAGACGGAGTGTGAGAGAGATAGACGAAGCGAAAGGGAGATGGAGACAGAAATAGACGGAGGTGGAGGGAGATAGATGGAGTGAGAGGGAGATAGACGGAGTGAGAGGGAAATAGACAAAGTGAGAGGGAGAAACGGAGGTTGATAGAGATAGACGGAGTGAAAGGGACTTAGACGGGGTGAGAGGGAGATAGATAAGATGAGAGGGAGATCGACGGAGTGAGAGGGAAATAGACAGAGGTGGAGGGAAATAGACGGAGTGAGAGGAAGAAAGACGGAGTGAAAGGGATATAGACGGGGTGAGAGGGAGATAGACGAGGTGAGAGGGAGATAGACGGAGTGAGAGGGAGATAGACGGAGTGAGAGGGAAATAGACGAAGGTGGGAGGGAGAGACGGAGTGAAAGGGACATAGAGGGGGTGAGAGGGAGATAGACGGATTGAGAGGGAGATGGATGGAGTGAGAGGAAAATAGACGAAGGTGGGAGGAGATCGATGGAGTGAAAGAGAGATAGACGGAGTGAGAGGGAGAGACGGAGTGAAAGGGACATAGAGGGGGTGAGAGGGAGATAGACGGATTGAGAGGGAGATGGATGGAGTGAGAGGAAAATAGACGAAGGTGGGAGGAGATCGATGGAGTGAAAGAGAGATAGACGGAGTGAGAGGGAGAGACGGAGTGAAAGGGACATAGAGGGGGTGAGAGGGAGATAGACGGATTGAGAGGGAGATAGACGGAATGAGAGGGAGATGGATGGAGTGAGAGGAAAATAGACGAAGGTGGGAGGAGATCGACGAAGTGAAAGGGAGATAGACGGAGTGTGAGAGAGATAGACGAAGCGAAAGGGAGATGGAGACAGAAATAGACGGAGGTGGAGGGAGATAGATGGAGTGAGAGGGAGATAGATGGAGTGAGAGGGAGATAGACGGAGTAAGAGGGAAATAGACAAAGTGAGAGGGAGAGACGGAGGTTGATAGAGATAGACGGAGTGAAAGGGACTTAGACGGGGTGAGAGGGAGATAGATAAGATGAGAGGGAGATCGACGGAGTGAGAGGGAAATAGACAGAGGTGGAGGGAAATAGACGGAGTGAGAGGAAGAAAGACGGAGTGAAAGGGATATAGACGGGGTGAGAGGGAGATAGACGAGGTGAGAGGGAGATAGACGGAGTGAGAGGGAGATAGACGGAGTGAGAGGGAAATAGACGAAGGTGGGAGGGAGAGACGGAGTGAAAGGGACATAGAGGGGGTGAGAGGGAGATAGACGGAATGAGAGGGAGATGGATGGAGTGAGAGGAAAATAGACGAAGGTGGGAGGAGATCGATGGAGTGAAAGAGAGATAGACGGAGTGAGAGGGAGAGACGGAGTGAAAGGGACATAGAGGGGGTGAGAGGGAGATAGACGGATTGAGAGGGAGATGGATGGAGTGAGAGGAAAATAGACGAAGGTGGGAGGAGATCGATGGAGTGAAAGAGAGATAGACGGAGTGAGAGGGAGAGACGGAGTGAAAGGGACATAGAGGGGGTGAGAGGGAGATAGACGGATTGAGAGGGAGATGGATGGAGTGAGAGGAAAATAGACGAAGGTGGGAGGAGATCGATGGAGTGAAAGAGAGATAGACGGAATGAGAGGGAGAGACGGAGTGAAAGGGACATAGAGGGGGTGAGAGGGAGATAGACGGATTGAGAGGGAGATAGACGGAATGAGAGGGAGATGGATGGAGTGAGAGGAAAATAGACGAAGGTGGGAGGAGATCGACGAAGTGAAAGGGAGATAGACGGAGTGTGAGAGAGATAGACGAAGCGAAAGGGAGATGGAGACAGAAATAGACGGAGGTGGAGGGAGATAGATGGAGTGAGAGGGAAATAGACAAAGTGAGAGGGAGAGACGGAGGTTGATAGAGATAGACGGAGTGAAAGGGACTTAGACGGGGTGAGAGGGAGATATGTAAGATGAGAGGGAGATCGACGGAGTGAGAGGAAGAAAGACGGAGTGAAAGGGATATAGACGGGGATAGACGGAGTGAGAGGAAGAAAGACGGAGTGAAAGGGATATAGACGGGGATAGACGGAGTGAGAGGAAGAAAGACGGAGTGAAAGGGATATAGACGGGGTGAGAGGGAGATAGACGGAGTGAGAGGGAAATAGACGAAGGTGGGAGGGAGAGACGGAGTGAAAGGGACATAGAGGGGGTGAGAGGGAGATAGACGGATTGAGAGGGAGATGGATGGAGTGAGAGGAAAATAGACGAAGGTGGGAGGAGATCGATGGAGTGAAAGAGAGATAGACGGAGTGAGAGGGAGAGACGGAGTGAAAGGGACATAGAGGGGGTGAGAGGGAGATAGACGGAATGAGAGGGAGATGGATGGAGTGAGAGGAAAATAGACGAAGGTGGGAGGAGATCGACGAAGTGAAAGGCAGATAGACGGAGTGTGAGAGAGATAGACGGAGCGAAAGGGAGATGGAGACAGAAATAGACGGAGGTGGAGGGAGATAGATGGAGTGAGAGGGAGATAGACGGAGTGAGAGGGAAATAGACAAAGTGAGAGGGAGAGACGGAGGTTGATAGAGATAGACGGATTGAAAGGGACTTAGACGGGGTGAGAGGGAGATATAAAAGATGAGAGGGAGATCGACGGAGTGAGAGGAAGAAAGACGGAGTGAAAGCGATATAGACGGGGATAGACGGAGTGAGAGGAAGAAAGACGGAGTGAAAGGGATATAGACGGGGTGAGAGGGAGATAGACGGAGTGAGAGGGAAATAGACGAAGGTGGGAGGGAGAGACGGAGTGAAAGGGACATAGAGGGGGTGAGAGGGAGATAGACGGATTGAGAGGGAGATGGATGGAGTGAGAGGAAAATAGACGAAGGTGGGAGGAGATCGATGGAGTGAAAGAGAGATAGACGGAGTGAGAGGGAGAGACGGAGTGAAAGGGACATAGAGGGGGTGAGAGGGAGATAGACGGAATGAGAGGGAGATGGATGGAGTGAGAGGAAAATAGACGAAGGTGGGAGGAGATCGACGAAGTGAAAGGGAGATAGACGGAGTGTGAGAGAGATAGACGGAGCGAAAGGGAGATGGAGACAGAAATAGACGGAGGTGGAGGGAGATAGATGGAGTGAGAGGGAGATAGACGGAGTGAGAGGGAAATAGACAAAGTAAGAGGGAGAGACGGAGTGAAAGGGACTTAGACGGGGTGAGAGGGAGATAGATAAGATGAGAGGGAGATCGACGAAGTGAGAGGGAAATAGACGGAGGGAGATAGACGGTGTGAGAGGGTAATAGACGGAGGTAGAGGGAGATAGACGGAGTAAGAGGGAGATAGACGGAATGAGAGGGAGATTGACGGGGGTGGAGGGAGACAGACATAGTGAGAGGGAGATAGATGGGGAGAGGGAGATAGACGAAGTGAGAGGGAAATAGACGGAGGTGGAGGGAGATTGACGGAGTGAAAGGAAGACAGACGGAGTGAGAGGGAAATAGACGTAGGTGGAGGGAGATAGACGGAGTAAGAGGGAGAGAGACGGAGGTGGAGGGAGATAAACGTAGTGAGCGGTGGTGGCTCGTAGCTAAAATTAGTGGGTGTGCTGCTCCAGAAAATTTTTAGCCTTTGTTTTAAAATTGTGTAATGAAATACTGACATTAAGCTTAAGGAATATATATTGTACTACAACAATAAAGAAAGAATTAAAAAAAGGGCTCATTATATTAAATGTTATCGATAATATTAAGTGGAAATAGGGGGTGCTGCAGTTCCGCAGTGCCTATACACGAGCCGCCCCTGGTAGTGAGAGGGAGATAGACGAAGTGAGAGGGAAATAGATGGGGTGAGAGGGAGATAGACGAAGTGAGAGGGAAATAGACGGAGGTGGAGGGAGATCGACGGAGTGAAAGGAAGACAGACGGAGTGAAAGGGACTTAGACGGGGTGAGAGGGAGATAGATAAGATGAGAGGGAGATCGACGGAGTGAGAGGGAGATGGATGGAGTGAGAGGAAAATAAACGAAGGTGGGAGGAGATCGACGAAGTGAAAGGGAGATAGACGGAGTGTGAGAGAGATAGACGAAGCGAAAGGGAGATGGAGACAGAAATAGACGGAGGTGGAGGGAGATAGATGGAGTGAGAGGGAGATAGACGGAGTGAGAGGGAAATAGACAAAGTGAGAGGGAGAGACGGAGGTTGATAGAGATAGACGGAGTGAAAGGGACTTAGACGGGGTGAGAGGGAGATAGATAAGATGAGAGGGAGATCGACGGAGTGAGAGGGAAATAGACAGAGGTGGAGGGAAATAGACGGAGTGAGAGGAAGAAAGACGGAGTGAAAGGGATATAGACGGGGTGAGAGGGAGATAGACGAGGTGAGAGGGAGATAGACGGAGTGAGAGGGAGATAGACGGAGTGAGAGGGAAATAGACGAAGGTGGGAGGGAGAGACGGAGTGAAAGGGACATAGAGGGGGTGAGAGGGAGATAGACGGATTGAGAGGGAGATGGATGGAGTGAGAGGAAAATAGACGAAGGTGGGAGGAGATCGATGGAGTGAAAGAGAGATAGACGGAGTGAGAGGGAGAGACGGAGTGAAAGGGACATAGAGGGGGTGAGAGGGAGATAGACGGATTGAGAGGGAGATGGATGGAGTGAGAGGAAAATAGACGAAGGTGGGAGGAGATCGATGGAGTGAAAGAGAGATAGACGGAGTGAGAGGGAGAGACGGAGTGAAAGGGACATAGAGGGGGTGAGAGGGAGATAGACGGATTGAGAGGGAGATAGACGGAATGAGAGGGAGATGGATGGAGTGAGAGGAAAATAGACGAAGGTGGGAGGAGATCGACGAAGTGAAAGGGAGATAGACGGAGTGTGAGAGAGATAGACGAAGCGAAAGGGAGATGGAGACAGAAATAGACGGAGGTGGAGGGAGATAGATGGAGTGAGAGGGAGATAGATGGAGTGAGAGGGAGATAGACGGAGTAAGAGGGAAATAGACAAAGTGAGAGGGAGAGACGGAGGTTGATAGAGATAGACGGAGTGAAAGGGACTTAGACGGGGTGAGAGGGAGATAGATAAGATGAGAGGGAGATCGACGGAGTGAGAGGGAAATAGACAGAGGTGGAGGGAAATAGACGGAGTGAGAGGAAGAAAGACGGAGTGAAAGGGATATAGACGGGGTGAGAGGGAGATAGACGAGGTGAGAGGGAGATAGACGGAGTGAGAGGGAGATAGACGGAGTGAGAGGGAAATAGACGAAGGTGGGAGGGAGAGACGGAGTGAAAGGGACATAGAGGGGGTGAGAGGGAGATAGACGGAATGAGAGGGAGATGGATGGAGTGAGAGGAAAATAGACGAAGGTGGGAGGAGATCGATGGAGTGAAAGAGAGATAGACGGAGTGAGAGGGAGAGACGGAGTGAAAGGGACATAGAGGGGGTGAGAGGGAGATAGACGGATTGAGAGGGAGATGGATGGAGTGAGAGGAAAATAGACGAAGGTGGGAGGAGATCGATGGAGTGAAAGAGAGATAGACGGAGTGAGAGGGAGAGACGGAGTGAAAGGGACATAGAGGGGGTGAGAGGGAGATAGACGGATTGAGAGGGAGATAGACGGAATGAGAGGGAGATGGATGGAGTGAGAGGAAAATAGACGAAGGTGGGAGGAGATCGACGAAGTGAAAGGGAGATAGACGGAGTGTGAGAGAGATAGACGAAGCGAAAGGGAGATGGAGACAGAAATAGACGGAGGTGGAGGGAGATAGATGGAGTGAGAGGGAGATAGACGGAGTGAGAGGGAAATAGACAAAGTGAGAGGGAGAGACGGAGGTTGATAGAGATAGACGGAGTGAAAGGGACTTAGACGGGGTGAGAGGGAGATATATAAGATGAGAGGGAGATCGACGGAGTGAGAGGAAGAAAGACGGAGTGAAAGGGATATAGACGGGGATAGACGGAGTGAGAGGAAGAAAGACGGAGTGAAAGGGATATAGACGGGGTGAGAGGGAGATAGACGGGGTGAGAGGGAGATAGACGGAGTGAGAGGGAAATAGACGAAGGTGGGAGGGAGAGACGGAGTGAAAGGGACATAGAGGGGGTGAGAGGGAGATAGACGGATTGAGAGGGAGATGGATGGAGTGAGAGGAAAATAGACGAAGGTGGGAGGAGATCGATGGAGTGAAAGAGAGATAGACGGAGTGTGAGAGAGATAGACGGAGCGAAAGGGAGATGGAGACAGAAATAGACGGAGGTGGAGGGAGATAGATGGAGTGAGAGGGAGATAGACGGAGTGAGAGGGAAATAGACAAAGTAAGAGGGAGAGACGGAGTGAAAGGGACTTAGACGGGGTGAGAGGGAGATAGATAAGATGAGAGGGAGATCGACGAAGTGAGAGGGAAATAGACGGAGGGAGATAGACGGTGTGAGAGGGTAATAGACGGAGGTAGAGGGAGATAGACGGAGTAAGAGGGAGATAGACGGAATGAGAGGGAGATTGACGGGGGTGGAGGGAGATAGACATAGTGAGAGGGAGATAGATGGGGAGAGGGAGATAGACGAAGTGAGAGGGAAATAGACGGAGGTGGAGGGAGATTGACGGAGTGAAAGGAAGACAGACGGAGTGAGAGGGAAATAGACGTAGGTGGAGGGAGATAGACGGAGTAAGAGGGAGAGAGACGGAGGTGGAGGGAGATAAACGTAGTGAGCGGTGGTGGCTCGTAGCTAAAATTAGTGGGTGTGCTGCTCCAGAAAATTTTTAGCCTTTGTTTTAAAATTGTGTAATGAAATACTGACATTAAGCTTAAGGAATATATATTGTACTACAACAATAAAGAAAGAATTAAAAAAAGGGCTCATTATATTAAATGTTATCGATAATATTAAGTGGAAATAGGGGGTGCTGCAGTTCCGCAGTGCCTATACACGAGCCGCCCCTGGTAGTGAGAGGGAGATAGACGAAGTGAGAGGGAAATAGATGGGGTGAGAGGGAGATAGACGAAGTGAGAGGGAAATAGACGGAGGTGGAGGGAGATCGACGGAGTGAAAGGAAGACAGACGGAGTGAGAGGGAAATAGACGTAGGTTGAGGGAGATAGACGAAGTAAGAGGGAGAGAGACGGAGGTGGAGGGAGATAGACGAAGGTGGAGGGAGATAGATGGAGTGAGAGGGAGATAGACGGACTCTATCTATCTCCCTCTCACTCTATCTCCGTCGATCTCCCTCTGGGAATCGAAACTACTAGGAGTTTAAGGATATGAAGTCAAAAGACCGGGAGTCAAAAGACCGGGAGTCAAAAGACCAGGAGTCAAAAGACTGGGAACCATTTACTCTCAGTAGTGCACTTAGTATTTTATCAAAGGAGGTCTAGCGTCTAAAGCATATGATAAGGGAAAAATGAAGCAATATGCAATACCTTCTGTTAAATTTCCAGAATGGTGGGATAAATAATGAAGTCAAGAGCTAAGTCTTATAAATTACCCAAACTTAAAAATCTATTTTTGTTCTTCTGGAAGGTTTAGGATTTGGATCTCCTATGTTTGCAACTTTACTTTGCTTTGGAGTTTCGTAGAAGCACATATCAAATTAGAGTTTGAAATAGAGGGCGAGGGTGTATCTTCTTTGACGTAAGGGAACGTGACGACATCTATTGGCAGTTGTCGCAATTAATCAGCCGGTCAAGTGGTGGCTTGCCCCTCTTCTGAGAGCCTAATTCGGCACTGAGAGTTCCATGACCATCACCCAGATGGAACGGTACCAAAACTGTACCAGAATAATTTTTTTATCAGTGCACTACTTGTGCGCTCTCTAAGGTTCAATTCCATCATGCTTCACAACCTGATGCGTTGTTTTCTTTTATCGTTAAATGCGAATGCAATATGCAGCTTGCAGATATAAATGCTTTTCAAAGATATTAGTATATTTGGAAATTAAGCATAAATTTTGACTTATAAAATTACTTTTCTTACAAACAGTAGCTGATTACGACGGAGTTTGAGGGGTTGGAGGATTCCTTATTAAGATTCCCTACAGAGGGGACTTATGAGTTCCACAATAAAAATGAAAGCCTTCTTCGAGCTTTGCAAACCATGAACTACTTGTGTTACTAGATTATTAAACAGTAAAATAAACAATAGAAAGTCATTTGGCCAGTGACTTAAAAAGTATTACTTCACAAAAATTTTAAAAGGAAGATAAATGTCGCGTCCGTGGACGAAAATGAAGAGTTACGTTCCACGATATTAAGAATCGATAAAGATAGAAATAAAAATAAGTAAGTGCGTGTATGGTGATATATAGTTTTTACTATTTGAGCTATTCAAAATGTTTGAAACAAAATGTCGAATGTTTCATTGTATTCGAAGTTTATAGTTCTAGAGAATACCTGAACATAAATTGTTTGGAGCGTCATCTACGTATATTATGAAACCGGTTAATCTTCTAGGTTATAATGCCAGGATTGAAAAATATCAGTATTTCATTAAACTATTACATGAAATTTATATTGTGTGTATTGCGTTAATAATTTAAAATGATAAGAAAAAATCACTTCACTACAGTATTCCAATAATATTTTGAGCAAAATGTGTAAGAGCGATAAACACCAACTTGCTATTATTCAGTATATAATTAGTACTTGTTCGTCAGTCTTGCGTGCTAAAAATACATTAAAATATTTTCGTCAAGTATTAACTAGACATATAGTTGTAAATAGCATAGTTTACGCTGTAAAGTAATAGAAATATAAGCAGGATTACTAGGATTCTTCAGAAAATCAGATTATTTGAAGTCCACAAAACATAAAAACATCAAATCGATGAACATTATCCATGCATCTTCTAATCTGGTGTTATAAAATATCGTATTATATAATATTTGATAAGCTCAACAGATTGACCACGTTCGAATAAAATTATTTATAAGCGATCAATTATAATCTTTTCCTTGGGTCTTCCATTCCAATCCTCATAAATAAAATCACGGTAAAGCAATACATAGCGTTATGAATGCCCGCTAAAAAGTAGAACGTGTAGACATTCCGACGCGTATTCGATTGTCACTGGGTCGCTTAGTCCTCCGCGAAAACTCGCTCCATCGGTGATTCTTGTCACGTGAACGAGGAGAAACAAACGGCCTCAATCGTCCAGTCGAAAACTTCACTCTACTCGTCGAAGCTACCTGTGGACTAACAGAAAAAAGAATTCAATTGTTGAATCAGAACATTGATCGAAAGCATTGCATAACCCACAAGGTATTGTCTTATTGAAATACGAAAAAGGAGTAATTTAACAGCATGGACATAAGAAGTTTCTTGTTCCATTATCATTGGAACATCTGAAGCGGTGTAATGATATAATAGTAATGCACCTTAAAAGGGACCCGCGATTTAGAAAAATCTTTAAAATAAGAAATCCTGCAACTTACTCCAAATACATAGTTAGCTGCCTGTTTTGCCTTTTAATTCAAGTTGAATTGAATCTTAGCGTGCGCGTTTTATTTCAAGTCTGTAAATATCTGAGAATGTAAACATCATCCTTGATCTTGAACATTACAGAAAAACAGTGGCGGGTAAAAAATAGACGTAGAAGAAACGGAATTTGATACGATAAGCAAAAAATGCTTAGAATTGATCGATATTAGCATAAGTCGATTTTTTTAAATTTAATAGAAGACGTTCTTTTGCTTATTTAAAAAATCATTTATTAACGATTTCTTAATATTTCGACTAGAGGCGTATGATAGCTAAACAGAGATTCATTTATTCAACTTTATATGTAGCAGGAATAGTGTTTTCCAAAAATTGCATCAATTGTGATATTGAGATCAGTAGTTGGTTCTTTTGGAGAAAATAGATCCAATCCAAATCTGGTTTTATGGTGCATATTCTAATCTGCAGCAACAATGAAAACATATTTATCGAAAACATTCCAACCCTACCTTCTACACATTAAAATTAATCTCGCTAGATCGAATACTTTTCGAGTTATTTGTAGGTAATTGATCTTTGTACCCACCATTTACTCCCCACATACTGACCTTGGATCTAACAAGTTTTTATCATATGTTGCTCTAATGTAGAAATCTCAATTTTTGCGTTTTTAACTTACACCATTTTAAAATTATTTCGTACGAGGACAGACAGACGGATGGACGGATGAACCTAATACATAAACGAATCTCTTAGAAAAAATAACTAAAAATCATAATAGAATTCCAGGGGAAACTAAACAAGAATTTAACATATCTTAAAAAATCAGTATCAGTATTTAGAAATTTAGAATTAGAAAAATATCATAAGCACTGTAATGTTTACATTTGGAGTTTCATCTATTCGTAGTTACAACGGGAAATTTTCCAGTCCCAAAGTTTTCGTTATAACCAAGGTTGACGGAAAAATTTTGCCTGACAAATTATAATCCTTAAAGAGTTATTTCTACTAATAATCAAGATAAGAGAAGCTGAGAGCAGGGCCGACCCGTGAAATCGGCGAACAGGGCAGCTGCCCGGGGCGCCAAAGTATTGTGAGCGCTATCCCGATCTCCTATCTATACATTAATTTCAAGTGTATATATATTGGACAGCAATTTATATCGCAGAACAGGAGGGAATGTAGATGAAATTACTTTCCATTAACATTATCAATTATTTTACGGAGCAATGAACAAATTAACAGGTTCTTTAAAAAATATCTGAGAAAATATACGGAAGGGAGCACTGGAGCGGTTTCTCGCCCGGGGCGCCAAAATACCTCGGGCCGCTCCTGGCTGAGAGGGAGATATTCTGGAAATGAGAGAGTAAAAAATATTTCAATTTTCCTAGCTGGAATTATATAAATTAAAACGAAGTGAGGGGAATACATGAGAATATTTTAAATGGGATTCAGAACAGTAAGTCTGAACTCCGCCCTTCACTCCAATCATTTACTTTTTCTACGTGGCGGGCCGCATTGATGCAAATTCCTCGGCGGGCCGCAATGCATGTTATCAATGCTTCAGCGGGCCAGATTAGACTTTAAATTGGACATTAATTAGAGGTTTTGACGTATCATATCAATGAACATCAAGTCTAAATTAGATTTTTAATATTAACATTTCTATGTCAAATGTTTTATTGTTGTAATTTGAATGTATATTATATGAATTGTGTTTAATCTCTTTTAATCATAGCTTCGCGGGCCGCATAAAAGGTTTTCGAGGTCCGCAAGCGGACCAGGGGCCGTCGGTTGCTCAACACTGATTTACAGTTTGGCTCATTTAATTTAAACGGGTCATCCTCCATAAACAGCACGGTTTCGGTTTCAGGAGCGTTCATTTTCTCCGCTTAATTCATGCGGGGACTAACGTAGATCAATTTATTTGATAAATGTTTAAAGTAGCGTTAAGAAGTCGGTACTTTTAAATATGTATGACCAAAAGAAAATATAATCTTGAGTGGTATAAGAACTTGAATGCACTTCGATTTAACCGAAAAATAAGCTTGGAATCCGGAAGTGTGTCGAGTTTTAGCTATTTAACACAGAAAAATTTTATATTTATAAGATCATCTCGGGCACAATCTCAGCCTTTCGGCCGAGAATATAAAAATCCAAAGCTCTTAACTAGAGAAATTATTTTCTCGTGATAATTCTAGGCTCATTCTTGGGTTACGGAAATAAAAAAGAAAGAATCAGCCAAAATCTTCGAAAAACACAAAAAAGTAAAAATATGTAAATTGCTCGATAATAACATCAGTTGCTCTTCTCTTCGATATGTGTGATTTACACCTAGTGTAGCTAATCGTAGATAAAATGTTTCACACGACTACACAATCCAGGAAAGTTTTCTGGCTTGTATTAGTTCTACAAGAAGACTGCGATTATGAATGAAAGTTGTTCAGGTTTTAAAAATGAAGATGAATCGAAGAAAAAATATCCCAAAAACATTACACGAGCCGCAGTAGAAATAAACAAATAGAGCGAGGAATTCGTCGGAATTAACATCTAAGTCACATCTTTACAAATGATCAGCGTGTGTAACATAACCTGGTACTATAGTCAAAGTTATGGTTAAATATAATAGCGCATTATGGTTTCAGTACAGTTTGCTTTTAGAAAACTCTTGAGAGTTTTTTCCTTCCGATTTTTAAAAGTGAATGAAGCATATGAAAAATTGTGATTATTGCTTGAATTTGCTTATGACCAAATGAATTTTCAAGAGCAAGAGTAAATTTTATACTAAATATTTTCGGGCATAGTTAACACACACTGAGCATTAATAAATTAGAAATTTTCTTCTCTTAATATTAGCAACATCTTACGAAACATTTCTATGAAATGTCACCATCCTGTCTATCTTGTCAATTAATCAAAATAAAAAGGTACGATTATTAGATAAGATCCAATTATATATTACCATAACTAACTTTTTATTAGTAGGTTTATTGAAGTCCAATCATATTTTTTCATTTATAATTAAACAAGGGATTGAACACTTTACCTGTCAAATATGGAAAAAAACAAAAACAAGATGTTTGTCATATCAAGATATCCTGTTTAGCAACACTGAGCCAAATCCATCCTATTTGCGTTGGATCATATATCAAAATCTCTAATTTTTAACTTAGTCTTTTTAATTGGTATTGTAATCTTATTTTCAATTCAGCTGCCAAAATAAACATCTTCTAAGTACTATTAGTTTGGAGAAACTTGGATAAATCTCTCACATGAAAATTTAAAATTGCAGTATATCAATTCACATTCAGCCTACGACTGTTTATGCCAACCGCCTCATTGCAATTCGCTCCGGCTTTGATTCCAAGTATGGACGGCAATCGTACATTAATGTATGTGGATCTTTTATCCGCGATCTTGAAAGTAGATCTTATTATTGTTAAATAAATATCACATAAATTTTCGCACCCACCACTAGTTACTGAGAAATTAAATAATTCTCACGGAGAGAATAATTTTATGGATAACTAGTGTAACATAAATGTATACCGGTTGTCTCATAAGAATTACTTTCTGTAAGATTAATATTATCCACAAAGGATCAATGATTAAATATATTCAACCCGATTTTCGGAAGGATTATTCTTTTGCCATGCACAGTAATAATCTCTATAGTTATGGTTGTTAACAGATTAATCTTCTTGATTCGATATCTCACAGCGGGATTTAAATAATGGAAATCAGAATTTCTCACAAAATAATCAGTTTCATTTTATATCATATCATTCGTAGAGAGTGAGAGTTATGATTCTAGAGACAATACAATTTGGAAAGCGTGCCAGGTAGTAGCAGAAAATGATATAACAAGTAGAGTGCTATCCGTGAACTTGGACAGAATTAGAACGCTTTTTTATTTTTAATGTGGAAATACTGCCACATATTCTGTCAATAGAGCCTCGTTTGTTTTATAACGGGGAGTATCCAGTGAAGGTGAGGTTAGTGTTAAAATGAGAGCGGCTTCATTTAGCGTTGTATTGCGCATCATCATTCTATATAAACATATATTTTACATAAAAATAGAGTTTTTTGGATAAATGATAGTACTTCCAAAAAGACATTGAAATTTAGAACACAATCAATTGTGTATTAACATTTTGAACGCTTCCGTATTCGCCTCTGTAAAATTTCCAAAACTCGAAAATTTCAAGAATACGTAAATGGTATCATTGCTGAAATATATACTCCAATTTTCAGCTTTCCATCTTTTAAACCTTCGGAGATATAAGTAAAACAATCGAAAATCATTTTTAAAAATCTAAAATCATTTAAAACACCTCATTTGAGTTATTGTAACATAATCTTTAGGTTTAAGTTCATTCCTTCGTCCTAAATTAGTCATTATTTTTCACTTAAAAAGTGAAAAGAAAATTAATGTATTTACGTTCATTTCTTCGGCGTAGATAATTTCCTTTTATTTAATGTCTTGCGAGTACATTAAAATAAATTAAAGGTATTTACGTATTTGTAGTAGATCTTGTTTACTACAGTTATTGCTGTTATTTGTTTTCGTTGACAACAATTAATAAAACCGTGTAAGAAATTTTCTAAGTTCAAAATAAATTACGACTTTTTTGTTGGATTATTTTCAAACTTTTAAAAATAAGTGGCATTAATGTGGAAATGTGTGCTCAAATTTTCAGCTTTCCATCTTTTACATCTTCGGAAATATATAAAAAGAAAACAAATTTTTAAATGGGTCCCAATCCGAACTTTTACATTTTTCAAAACTCAAATCGGTACTTACGTATTCCCCACAGGACCCTTACGTGGCGTCGTGAGTGACGGGAAATGGAACTAAGTGGAGTTTGTTCTGCCTCGGGTACCCTCGGGTTGGTAACATTGGTTGGTTGGTTCGTTATATTTCCATTAAAATTTTTTAATAAAATGAACACTTTATGTTCCTTTGAGGAGGAACCAAAACACTTCAAATAACTTACCCAACCTGGTGGGGTCGAGCAAAATGTTTAATTAAATGAACACGTTATTATAAGAAAAACCTGGAACTGTTGCGTGGAGATTGCTATTTTTCTCCAACTGGGGTTTGGGTAATGTTGGTTCGCTCTATTTCCATTTTAAATTTTTAATAAAATGAACACTAAATTATATACTCGTAAAGAACGTTGGCTTTTTCTCCAACCGGGTTGGGTAACGTTGGATAGTGGGTTCGTTCAATTACCCTGCCTTAAATGAATGTCACCCTCTCCATGCCAGGATGCTAGCAGAGAGGTCCATGTAGTTCCATTTCCCGTCACTCACGGCGCCACCTAAGGGTCCCGCGGAGAATACGTACCCTCAAATCTAAAGAAACACAAATGGCAGTAGTACAGAAATCTACCATCTAAATTACAGCACTATTGTTTACGGCTCGTCACAATTACAATTTAAGCAAGTGCATAAACAGGTAGAAGCCAAAGTGAGTTTACAAGCCCATTAAAAGACGCGAGAAAAATATAGCTTAAAAAGCTATTAAGCTTATATAATTTCAGGAGCAGACAAGTAATTTAGTTTAAAATTTTAGTCTTTGTAGGCACATTTAGATGATTACTTAAATATTCATGCTCAATTATCAAACATCGAAATATATATCATGAAAGCAATGTTGGCATCATTTGGTGTCCAGCTAGAGTAATATATAAGTAGCCAATATAAGCTGCGTTATAATAAATAATATTTTTCTTTGACCATCGAAATGTGTTCTATCCTTTATTACTTATCTTAAAACTTTAAGTGTTAAGTTAGTTTGTAAATCTCTCTTAGAAAGCTTCCTAGACCAATGGATTTTAGTACGTACGAACGATTTTAAAATTACTAACTCTTGAATTTCACAGCACCATTTACTTCCTCATCATTCGTATACACGACGGATTTTTATGCATTGCTTAAAATGTAACACGGGAATATTTTTTTACTGTCCAATTCCTGGAACAGTCTTTCCAATTGTATTCTGTTAACCTAGAAGTGGAGTGATCCTCTAAATATTTTTGGTACTTAATGTTACTATATATGAACATTGCTTCTAATTGAAAAACATTGTGAAAAATGTTATCCACTTCGTCATCACTTCATTTAAATATCTAGTCTATCACCATAAAAGTGCTTCGAGAATTTTTTTTCGAATTTAACAGCACGATATAGTTCTTTTTAATTTAATTTCGATGACTGCAGTCATAAAGTTATAAATTTGGCCGAGTTATCAATAGAAATGTTTTTACAATGACAGCAGAAGAATATCTAAAATCCCTAGAAAAATATTATAGGATCTTCATTATCATTAATTCATCCGTTTTTTAGCCTACTTTCCAGAATGGAAATAGGCTTATAGTTTCGTCGTTGTGTCTGTCTGTCCGTCCCCCTATTAACTTTTGAACCAATTGACCGATTTTCATAACACTTAGTGGAAATCTCCTGCTACTGGAGCTGAGATCCCGAGGATAGTTTTTGTTGCGAAGATTGAAGTCCCGAGTTCGATTCCAGGAACTATCTTTCCCATTTGATGTACATGGAAAATCTGAAATTCATCGCGCAGGGTAATTTTTTCTTGCTCACTAAAATATCTTAGAAGTGTAATATCTGAGCGAAAGTTGTAGTATTCTCTGAGGAAAGGAATGGAGATTCTATTTTTCATTGTAGAATTTTGATTATCGATCGTATTTCTTTGAATTTCGCGTAAATACTCGCGATTTTGCAGTTTTTATCACTCATTACGAGAGTTTTGTCATTGCAACGATTATTTTTGGACTCGGATTCAGTATAGTCTAGTACAGGGGCCGGAAAACTACGGCCTGCGGGCCACATATGGCCCCCAAGAGCGCTTTATGCGGCCCTAGAACCTGTAATGAAAAAGTGATGGAGAAAATTTCACACGGATAATTTCATATTTTTAAAGTAAAATGTTGATCTCAAATCCTTCTCTGGCGAAGTTTTAACGTTAGTAAATTATGAGACCACAGATAATCGAGATAACTTATGACTTAAAAGACAATTAAAAATAATATTTAGTATTGTTTATGTCTTTTGATTATGGAATACCACAAAGTCGTCCATTATATTTAACTTATGATTTATTCACTCATCCGGTCTGCCAAGTCTTTCTTGACTTCCAATGCGGCCCTCCAAAGCATTCACAACTGCAAACGTGGCCCGCCGTGCAGAAAAGGTTGCCGATCCCTGGTCTAGTACATACACGCGTTATTTTCGCCACACAAATATTCGTGATCAATTTATTTTTCCGTTCGAATGTATTTGTATTATTTTAAAACGGTAAATTATGAAATTTGGGAACACAACGTGCAACTCATCCGCGATGATTTTAAAGCTATTAAAGCCAATATAAATATTAAATAAATAATTATGTTGAAAGTAGGCATCATAAGTTCCGTTTTGGTAATTTTGTTAAAATATGGTTTTTGCCTCATTTGGATTTTGCGAGAGCGACATGCTAACAAAGAATTAGGTGTTGAACTTGCGCATCGAAGAAAGGTTGGATATACACTGTGTCGATTCATGGTCCCCTAAGGTACAAGACGGAGAATGAAACTTACTTTCCCATCCGAGTTCACATACAACGTTACGTTTGGTTTCAGAATCGGCAGGTCTTTTAAGCAATCTTGTTTTTCGACGAGTTGTACAACAAAACAGATTAAACAGCAAGTTAATATATTAACTGAAGCATCTGCTATAATCATATCTTGTCGTTCAAGTTATTATGCAATGAAAATTTACTGCAAAAATGAACTGTCAGTTTGGCTGTTTCCATGGCCATAGTAGTTAATCATAATAATAAATTAACAAACATTTTCTCACTCGTTCATTCAAATCGACTATCTTCAAAATCTACATCCTAAGCCAAATAAAAAACGAAACCTCTGGAGATTTCAATATTTGACGCTACTTACTGTCCACGTGAAACAATTTATACTAAATTATTATTGGAAACACGTAGAAGAAATAGCTTTCCTGATTTTTTGTAACGCACCTCAGTTTCAAATATTAAAATAAAATTTGTTATTAATTTAGAAAGTCGTCGAGCTGGAGGAATTAAAAAATAAATTCAAGCCTTTTCATAAAATGAATGATTTTTTATCGAGCAATTTAATCAATTAATAAGGAATTTAAAGATAATTGAATCTTATTGGTTTAATTCCTTGATTTAGTTTTTTTAATAAATATAACGTGCGAATGCTTAGTGGCTATGAAAAACCGGAACTGTTAATCACACAGTCAGCGAATAACCTTTACGAAACGTTTGGCTTGGCCGCGATTTCCTTCTTCGTGATGGACGATGTGGGGTCTGCGTCGAAGGAAAGGTCTCCGCGTCAGTGAAGTGCAATGGAGAAAAGTGAATGAGAACGGCGGTGCTGGAGGTGATGGATTCAACCCAACGAGTTAGCTGAAAGTCTTTTTGCCGGTACGTTGGACGTAAGCCAAGTAGGACTTACTATACACGGATAACTAAGAAACAATAGAGTCCAGTTTGATTTCAGGCGGTAAAATGCAATGTCACAAAAGCTAGATTTCGTAAATAAGTGAGCAAAAACGCGAGTAACGTTTTTCGTTATTACGATGCAAGCGGAAGCGTTTAAAATGTAACGAAAGAACTCCTACAGCAGTTTTGAATATCTTTTGAGATTTTTCAGAAAAGCAATGCAATCATAGCCTCAGTTAAATTTATTGGTATTCAACATTAACTGAGTATTTGGCAAGGGATCAGTTATGCAAGGTGAAATATAACGGTGGGAGGATTTTTGTTAGAAACATTTTTCGCGAAATGTTTTCAGGAAATTATGAATATATTTCCATCATTACCGAACTAAATAGACTAATGTTTTCGATTTTTCTTTCGTTGTACCGAATATTATTGCGTTTTATTTTTAGTTACAGTACAGATCTTTCGGGTCTCGTTGCAACTTTTTCCAACAACCAAAAAAGAAGCTCCCACATGGATCACAACCATAACTGATTACTACTTGCAGAAGATTTAAATTTGAATTAAGATATATAACTTTTTAAATATTCTATATACAATTTCTCAAGTGCCTGCCTGTCCGTCCGTCTGCCACCCCCTGTATTTGAAGAAATGTTTGTTGTAGAGAAATGTGGTAGATGACATTTCGTTTCTATCAGATAGTAGACCCAAAAAAATCCATTTACATCCACCATCTTGAAACTATTTAAAATGTTAACATTTAGAAAACAGTACGTCAGAGAAAAGTTTTGAACAAAAAATATGCGCCTTGATAAGAAGAATTCCGAAAAATTATTTTCAACTTAGCGAGCGGAGGTCGGGGTTAACGCGCGTAGGGGCGGGGAACCTAATATATATTATAAAACACAACAAAGCAAACGGAACCATTGCTTGAACAGCTCATATAATGATGACTAAAGAATAAAATGTTCGGCTACTCATGAGGTATGCAATAAAATAACCATAGAGAATTGTCTTCTCCTTTGCGCTTGATCGCGCAAATTGGAAATCGCCATTAATTTTCCTTTTTTTTTCAATTTACCCAACAAACCGCTACAAGAGTAATTGAAGTTCAATGGATTGCCAACATTCATTAGAAGTCTCTGCATTTTATTTATCGCCTTGCTAACAGCTCAAACGCGTTTTACTCTCGTTAAGTGAATCGGAGATCTAAGAGCAAGGTCAGTTGCATGCGCTCTCTTTAGGCGTCTGCGGAAGAGTGGGGAAAACGAGAGTGGACGAACACATGCTCCGAAGCCCATTGTGCCGCTGACCCCTAAAAAAACGAAAAAAATAAAATAAAACCGCCGCCCCAAATCCCCGTCGTTGTGTCGGCCGTGATTCTCGCTTCGGCGGTCCCCGCAATAGCAGCGCAATGTGCCGTATGACTTATTCATGGCGCGACGTGCACGTCTTCCACACCCCTTATCCTCCCGTCAACCTCTCTCTTTCCAACCTATCTCATTCCAACCTCTCTCCCTCCACACCCGAGCGATCTCCCCCTCCTCCTTTTACCCACCCCAGATTAAGAACAGATAGCAGTTCGGAAGAAGGTACCGCCCACCGGATCTCTTCGTTACGCCCCCCCTCCCCCTCCACCCCTCGTATCGGTCTCCTCTCCCCACCACCCCTCGTATCGGTCTCCTCTCCCCACCACACTCCCTTCCCTAACTTTCCTCCTCCTCACGCGGACGGTTCCTCCTTTAACGTTCCACTATCTCGCGTGCTAGAGATGACCCCTATATAAACATATATATGAGGCGCAAATGGACGACAGTTCAGTCTGATCCCATCGGCGACTAAGAGACACACACATTTAACCCGTGCTCCGTATCGATAAAGGAAAAGAACTCGCAGATAACCTCATCCCCCGCCATGGCTCCCTCTTACCGATGGATGTTGCTGTCCGTCTTGTCGGTGACGATGGCCCTCGCCCAAGAAACCGTGGTTAAGAACTCCGAGGGAGCCGTCGGTTCCTCCGTCCCCATGGACCTCGCCGCCGAGGACACCGAACCCCAGGTAGTGGTCGCCCCTTACCCTATGCCCGAGGAAGGAGACATGGTCGAGATGGGCCGCAGCCCGAGGTACGCCCACACCCAGACCGCCGCCGGAGTTCTGAAGAAGATCTACGCCGAGTGCGTCAGCAAGGGATCTTTCGCATGCGCCAAGCCCAAGGTGCTTGCCTTCCTGAGCGCCGCCGCCAAGCGCGACAGCATCCCGCTCACGGAGGACATGGCCATAGCGCGCAAGGAGGGAGTCGCCTACTCCGCCGAAGAGGTCGAGGCTGTCACCCGCCAGGGATCCACCGAGGAACACAAGGAAGAAGCCCTCCGCATGCTCATGCTCGACAAGGTCGACTCTTTCCTCGACTCCCACAGCCTCAAGATCCGAGTACCCAAGGAGATCGTCCACGGGGACCTCATGCCATACGTGCCCAAGTTCCTCCTCCAAAACATCCCCGCCGAGATCGACATCCCACTCGCCGAGGGAAGGGCCGTTCAGGGTGAGGCGTCTTCGTGAAAGAATCCGTATAATTAGTCCACCAGGAGTCTCAACTCGTTCAAAATTCGCGTTTCCTACTTTTTCGGTCCGAGGAACTGAGTTACTTTCTCACTTGTAATTAGAAACTTTTTCAAATAACACAAAATACACATGAAAAGCCAGTAAATATTCTTCGATCACAATCCATTTAGTAAATGAAAATTTTAGGTATTTATAATGATTATTTGGAAGCTCAATATTTTTGTGTATATTTTGACTGAGATGAGACGATGATATGCTATGTCTGCATTTCTCTTATTTTCTCCCTGCAACACCAGAGCGCGGTTTCGTCAAGAAGGTGATCATCCCCTTCCTCCTTGGTCTCAAGTTCAAGGCCACCGCCCTCATCCCTCTGGCCCTTGCCCTCATCGCCATGAAGACCTGGAAGGCGCTCACTCTCGGCCTCCTCTCTCTGGTCCTCTCCGGAGCCATGGTCATCTTCCGTTTCAGCAAGCCCCCCAAGGTGGTCAGCTACGAAGTTTACCACTATCCGCAGACGCCCGCCGTCCAGACCTACGAGGCTCCCTCTCACGGCTGGGACGCTCACCACGGATACGGAAGGAGCGCGCGCTCGGCTGATTCCCTTCCCCTCGCCTACAGGGGTCACTACGGCCGCCGCCATTGACCTACCCGCGGTTTCTTAACACTCGTTCAAAACCGGGCACGAGCGTAAAAAAGGCACGCGAATCACTTCAGCCGAATTCTCCGACGCATGAACAATTCCTCATGTTTCCCACGGTATAAAAACGCTTCAATTGCTTTCGGTTTTACAGGAATCATCGACAGGACCTCCCACATCAGCACATCGGAGAATCTTTAAAATCCATCGAGGAGGGTTCAGCTGAAGGATCGATTCTCTGTTATCCCTTAATTTATGTATTTATAATTCGTCGCTAACAATGCGCACCAAACCGGTGCGGCGGGGAAATATTTATTGTTGGATATTTTTGTCACCTTCGATTTCTTCGACTCCATTCAAAATTGAGTTTTGGAGGAGTAAATTTGTTTCCTTTTTAGCAAATTTGTGTACTTTCAATATATTACGTGTAATACTTGTTGAATAAAAGATTTGCATTCTTCTGTTAAAAAATTGTTTATTTACACCTTCAGCCATTAAATTAAAGGAAATAAATTACATTGAGGAAATACTAAAATTCCTAAACCTGACTTCAAAACATAATAGCATTCACTGGTTTAATTCTAAACTTTATGATTTTTCTTACCTTAAAAGCACGATATTCGTATGAGAAAAGGCAATTGATATGAATAAACATGAAATAAACTTACTAATCTGCCAACTTAAGATTCAAGGAAAGGCAATTTCTTAAATCCATCCACTACTCTATTTTCTATCACGTTCACCACCTAAAACGTATCGCAGTTTCGTTTTTAAAGCGGAGCGTTTCTGAGCCAGTGATGCTGTCACGGAAGCATTTGTCCGGTTGGGACTCTTCTTCATGCAGATCACGCCTTTATCTTATTTGTCATGCAAAGAACGTTATCGGGCGATTTTGGAACGATAGTCGACCTTTTACTCCACTTACCGAATAAATCTCATCTTGGAACCTTCGACACTTTTTTGATCTACTAAGGAAAACGTATCTATGCAAGATTTAAAGAAAGCATATGCACCAAAGTGTAGGGATGATTTTATTGCTAGTCTATTTTACACCGACTCAATAGCTCCCCATTTCGAAGATAAATATAACTTTTAACATAAATCATTATCGTTTTCGATACAAATAAACTGCTTTCTGATATTAGTTTTTCTGAAGAAACGCTGAAAATTATATTAAATGATTAACAAGTTATAATAGCTTGATCTAGCGATTTACTAAACAAAAACTCTTCTGTACTCAAATGCACTTAAGGATGTCAGCAGCAGTTATAATAGAAGTTATAATAGAATCAACAGCGGTAAAAGAAAGGTTGCATATAAATATGTAAATATAGAAGTTATTCTCAGCTCCGTGTATGCAAAATGTATCTTTTAAAGGGGCGAACTTTTGCCATATTTAAATATTTTTTCTGACATTATAAGTTATGCTTAAGTAATTCATACGATGACGAATAAAATCGCCATTAAAAATACGCACGTAGACTTCACTTCTTTTATATTTCAGATTGCCGCACATTTAATTTGCTTTTCTTTAACACCAAAAAGCAATTGTTGTTCAGACTTGAGACTATTAAAATGTATATAAATAAAAATAATCGCCGATTAAATTTATAAGATACTAGATAATTACCCGGGCTTTGCCCCGGATTTACAGTTTCGATATTTCATGCTCATTTTACTCTATAATATTTTTATTGAAACTCAATGTACTCTCAAGATAAGTGACCAACATTCCCCATTAATTGGTTTGAACAAATTTAATATAGTTACAAATTTGATATTTTGCTAAGAACATTTAAAATAAGTTGTGTAATTTTACAAAAAATTAACACGGGCTCTAGTTAAGGTATGATTTGTATGGAACCCCCCTCCCCAAAAAATCAAAATTCTGGCCCAGAGATGCACATCCTCATGGCATTTTTATTTTTATTGCGTACCACGTTTCTTGGTTTTTGTGAAATGCTGTAGGGTTATGATTTGTATGGCACCTCCCTCCTCTCCTCTCCAAGATTTCAAAATTCTGTCGCCGAGGTGCACATCCTCAATGTCTCTTTAGTATGTCTACCAAGTTTTAAGTCTCTAAGTTTCTTGGTTCAACATTGATTATTAGTGGAGGATTCATCAAAAGCGGTCAATTGTTTGCTGATATATCTAAAAGAACGAAATTTGGATCGACCGTTGCATGGGGACCCTTCGACACCGTGAAATTTGGACCGGCCCTTACATTACGATCCTTGATCCCGTGGACCGATTTTATCCATTTTAGGCTCGAAAATGTCTCATCAAAATATTGATATTGGTGGAGGAATCATCAAAATCGGTCAATTAGTTGCTGAGATATCTTAAAAAACAGAGATTTGGTCCAACCGTTTCGTGGGGACTCCTCGGGCCCCGTGGGTCGATTTAAATTATTTTGGCACTGTTACTCTTTGTCCATCTTTGGCACGGAAATTTCTCATCAAAACATTGATATTGGTGGATAATTCATCAAAATCAATCAAATAGTTGCTGAGATATCTTTTAAAACCCGAAATTTGAACAGATCATTCCATGAAGACTCCTCAACCCCGTGGGCCGATTTGAATTATGTTTGGCACTGCATCTCTTATGATCAACCTGAAGCTGCTGCCAAAATTTGAAGCTTCTACCTTTATTTTCTGATGAGTTACGACTGCCACACACAAACACTGACACCTTCTTTTATTATTATAGATTGAAGCCATTTTATTTATTTATTTATTTATTTATTTCTTACTACGGCGAGGTTGAGGCCATATGGCCCCTTCTTCCACCTAACCATTATGATACACAATATGATAAATATAAATGTACAGAATTCAATACAAATCAATATAGAGAAATGAAAATCATTTTAAGGTATTCATAAATAATAAAAAAAATAAGAATAGTACAGCACAAATATACACAAAGTAAAATAATAAAAATCATCATCACTGCCCTGTTTGCTGATGGATATAGTGATGTGCTGATATTTAAATGAAGGATAGAAGGAAAAATACAGAGGAAAGTATTACATTTTTATGAGGACCTAATGCTAGCTAATTATTTAGCACAATGATTCTTAAATTGGTTAATACCATTGACAGAGTAAAAGTGAAAGGGGAGAGAGTTCCAAAGATTGCAGGCGGTAACGGTGAAGGATTTATTATAGAAACTGCTACGATGAGTGGGAATAAGTAATTTGGATGATCCTCGGGTGTTCAGGGAGAGGCCAGAATTAAGGGGTTTGAAGTTGCAGCTTAGGTATTTAGGCGAGGAAGAGGTGAGGATACTTCTTAGTTGCGTTAGGATATGCATCTTCCTACGTTCTTCCAAGAACAGCCAGCCCAATTCTTTGAATGCGTTTGTTATATGGCAACTTTTGCTCATATTAAAAATGTATCTAACACAAGAGTTATGAGTCCTCTGGAGCTTTTGTAACAAATCTTGTTTTAGATCTAGAAAAACGGAATCACAATAATCGAAATGAGGAATTACAAGCAAATTTACAAGTAAAATTTTTAGTTTTAATTTTCTGTTTAGCAATCACATATTAAGGTACGGCACATATATTAAGAAGGATGATTTAATTTAAAGGAGATAACACATCTAACACTCTTTTTGTAATAGTTATGACTAGAATCTATGTTGCTTTTTCAATCGTAAAAACCATCGTCAATAATTTGAGCATTTGATGTCCTTAATTGCAGAAAATGACATTCTCTCAGAATATATATTTTGCTCGTTTGGATACGTGCTAAAATTTTACCTCTATTACGATCACTCATCTGAAAGAGAAACTGAAAGCGGGAAGGCTAAAGCAATACTCGAAAGCTATCTCCCGGAAGTCGGCACTCACTTTTTTCATCGAATGTAAGTACTTATATTCTTGCATGGATGTGCCATACTCATATATGACACTTTTATTTTCCGATAAATTCAATCACCGATGCGAGATCCGTCGATATCTTCAGGCGCGCGAAGAAAAACTACGGTTGCGTTGCGTGAGAAAATCTGAATGCTCCCGAGTGCACGCAAGCCACTCCTCGTAAAAGTCTCGCGAGAATTTGAAGTGGGGGCATTTCGAAAAATAAATAAAACAACCTTCCTCAGTCCATTCTCTCTCTCGCTCTCGATCCCATGTTTGGAAGTCGCTTGCAGTGGCAGATTGCCGTCAGGGAAGTCATCCGATCGTAAAAAAGTGATGCCGAATTTATATGTGAGAGGCGGCGCATAAAAGAGGAAGTTTAAATCACTTAAAGAGGGGGAATAACCTGTTTTAACCACTAAAAGTGACGACGTGAGTGCAATGGACTCGACAAAATGTTGTACTGCCCCGAGTTCACGCGATGTAATGGCTGGAAAGGAGTTTTGGAGTTTTCGCTCAGCTTATTGACCGCTTTTAACAGCCTATATTTGAATCGAAATTCTTTGTAATGAATACCCAAACACGCCTAATATTTTCTTTGAGATTTCTGGGGAAATGGTAGTTAAAACTTTCACGTGGTCGATCGCTTTAATGATCAGATGAAAATTTACGAGCATTGCCAAATACTACTGGATTATTCAAGCGTGAACATAAAAATTTAATTAATTTGGTATTATAGATCTAATACAATGTTTAACGCTGCTTTGACGCGTCAATGACTGATCCTAATTGAGGAAAATATAACTCGATAAGTGTTACATTCAGAACGAAACAATTGACTTTTTCTCTGGTAAAATTAGGCGTATTTTCACGCCAACTTCAATTGATAATTGTCAGAAAGAACGAAACATATCAAATGTAAAATAGTCAGTGAAAGGTGACAACTAAATAAGTTATCATATCTTTCCTGATGCGCATAAAAAGTTTAAATTATTTTTAACACTTCAGTACGAATACCATTTGCAAAGCGCCATCTTCTAATATTTATGACAGAAAGACATTAAATAAAACATATCTGCAATACTTATAAACGTACGATACACTCGAATATCGAGATCTGATAGAGTTGATAACGTTTTAATTTGTCCGCACACGAATACATTTTTTTCCCTCGGATCAAACCGATATCATTATGCCCTTCCTTGGTCCTTAGTCAATATAGGAAACCTTAGTGAACTTTAGAGATTAAAAAAAAATCGTTTATGCAATCGGTTTGCCTGTCCGTCCGTCCATCTTTTCGAAAAATATCTCTTGAACCCTGCAAACCGGAGAAGCCAAATTGTCAGTATAGAGCGGTCTACATAGGGTCTACACATGCTACAGCTGCTGAGGAGTAATCGATATCTTTTTCCAACCCATTTCTATACCTAATAAGTAAAGCATGATATCGGAGCATTTTTAAATTAATAAAAATTAAGAAAGGAGATCGGGACATGGACATTTCTATAGCTGAAATACAGGTTTATATTTTTTAAAAACAGAATACAAACCCGTGCCGATTGAAAGCGAATAATTGTTTTAATTCGAATAAGGGGGAAAATTTTCCCGTTTTCAACAAAGGAAAATATCAATGGAAACGAGTTCAATGCTTTTAAATGGGAAACATATTATTACATAGCATTGATTTTATGCTTTAAAAGAGAATTTATAGACTACGTTACGAGGCCGTCCATTTCAACCAAAGATTTAATCTCATAATGACGTCATAATCCTAAAACAAGAAATTAAGGGGCCTTATGTAATTTGCTCTGCATTTCTTCCCTCACTTGTTTGCTCTGCTGTCAACTCGTTGGCCGTTTGTATTGCTCTGCCATCTAAGCAGAGGGATATTTGGCATTTTTTACCACCAATTTAAGATTAGAATTCGTTCATCAATTATAAAAGAAAATATAAATCATCAACGATAAAACCGATGTTCAGATAACTTAACTAAGTAAAAATGCATTACCGTAATCATTTAGAAGTGATTCGCAACGACCAGGAAAACCTAGTGTAATAAACGTGTCTTTGTTACGCGGAAGCTGGAACGGTCTTTAATATGAATATCTACCTTTAAAGTGATAATTGTATTATTATAAATTCAATTCCAATTATATTCACTTTATATGAGAATGCAATGAGGACTCTTCAGGTTGAATTTTGAACATTGAAATTACAAAACATGGTTTATATAGTCAAATTTTCTAAATTTACAATAATTTGATAAAATAAATTAAATGAAATTATGCTTTAAAGTTTGACAGTGCGTGGAATAATTTCCTATTAAAACTTATCTAAAATTATCAAATTTTGCAATTGTATTCAGGCCTTAGAGGAGTTAACTTTTTAATTTGATGTAAATTTGTATTGCATTGCCAAAATTATAGGAGTATTAAAATCACTTAAAAAAGAGTGGCATATATAACATAATTTATATTGACGGATCATTTTTATAAAAGTAAGATATGTAGAATCGAAGAAAATGTGCTTAAACTTTGCATTATTATTTCCATAACATGCTATATAGAACGAATTTTTTAATATAAATATTCTCTTTGAAATGTATTACAACGGCCATCATGAGTACAATTCAACGAATTCATCTTTTCATATAATATATTTACTTATGGAAAACATTTTAGATATTTTACAATGTAATTATTATATAAGGAAGAGTATGGAGAGTAGACATGATTATAAAAATAAATTCAACGTCTTCTTACTTAAGAGAAACTGGATGCATTCGTTTCATTATCTTTCGATCGAGATTTTGCAGCTAGAAATTAGTTTAATAGAAAAATGAAATATAAAAATCCAAGAGGTTGATTAGCTAAAAATACACGCACACACAGAAAAATGAAATTTGAAGTCTATCCGCTTATGGCTTTTGCGGATAATTTTTCAAAATCATCAACAATATTCATTTTTAAACAATTTTTCGCTGAAAATACGTTCCCCGATTAAAACGCCAAGGAAGCAGACATCTGCGGCTAAGATGATATCATTAAATAAGAAAAGGAAGTTCCCAGTTTACCGTAGCGTTCGGTAGGGCTTAGCTGTTTATTCATCACGCATCTCCTTCCATTTTCGGTGCTGGGTGCTGCTTACTTCGGACGAATGTTTCGCCGTCAAGGGTCACCCACTGACGATGCAAAGCGGGAAGTGTGGCGACGGCGGAGGGAGAGAGGAAGAGACTGAGAGGAAGTCGAGCGAGAAACCTAACGCTTAGCACGCAGCTATTGAGTTATGTCCGTCTCCGTTCGCTTACCGTTCGGCTGAGAGACCCCTTTTGAGCCGCATCACGCGCCACTCGAATACCTCCTCCCTCACGCACGCACGCACGCGAAGTCTTTTCAATGGATTGTCAAAAAGGACCACGCGCTCCTTTTCTTTCCGTCTCTGTCTTTCTCCCGTTGGCATTTGTTCCGCCATGGAATGAGAACGGGAGCACGGGGGCTGCGTGGCGTGAAAGGGTCAAGGGGGTGGGAGAGGATGAGGAGGGGGCAGAGGAGAAAACACGAAGGGGTTGGAAGGGTGGGATAGAAAAAAGGGGCGAAAAAAGAAGGTCCCTCCATAACGAAAGTGGCGATTGTAGTAGAGGCCATTTGCGGGAGTTCTTTTTTTTTAACAACTACTCTTTCTTTCCCTAGCTTTCTCGAGGTCGGTGGGATGTCATGTGGTAATAAATCGCTAAACAAACTGAAAGGGGAAAGTTATTTTAAAAGGCCGCGCTAGGATTCCAGGACTGACTTTGTTTTCGTACGCTCCGATTGGATGGCGTGGATTACGTAAGGGTTTTAATTTACGTTGCGCAGTAGAAGTAATGAGCATCGAAACGAAATAAATCCGGCAAGCGTTGAAGAAAAGAGATCGCAATGCCGACTCTTAAGCGCACAGATATGCCTCCGTAGATAACAGCGAACGAACCGACGTTTAAGTTTTTGCTCAGACACATTGTACATGCCAAATGATACTCAATAAAAGGAATTGAAAAACAAACATTTCTAGATAATTAAAGAAATCATGACTCTGGTACGGAATAATTATTATTACGTCGATAAGTTCCTAACATACTAATGGTGATAGAAGATAATAAATACCGCTTGTGTTACTTGAATTCATGTGTAATGGTACGAATCATTTTAAATATATAATAACTGCATATATTAATAAATCAAACCGGTGATGAATATATTTGACATGTGCTCTCAATACCTTCGTTTACATGTACTATAAAATATTTAAATGGGTTAAAATATTGAAAAGTTAGTAGTGGTGACATTTTAATAAATGATTTTATTTTTTCGATTTTCTTTACGAGGCTTTTTTGAAATACATAATCGGAATTATCTAAATTTTCCACTTTTTTAAACTTGAAGAGACTTTTGTATGTTAATGGATAGACCTTTATGTGGCTAATCTATTTATTGCAATGGTTTTTATAAACGTTACATTTTATTACCGATTATTCTTTCTCGTCAATGCAAAAATAATTTCATTTTAATAATAATGTCGCGTATTAATTTATAATCTAAGTAACAAAAACGGGAAATTTTTTATCGATTGAATTTATAAACAGTCAACGTAAAATCCTAATTACGTATTCCACTCTGGGCAAAATTTTTCTTTTTAAACAAATACTGTATATTTTATGTTGCCATTAAACAAGTGAATTATTGGTAGCTAGCCATTAAATGTACAAATTAGGAAGTTGAGAGGGTGTTTTGAGTTAATCCATAGTTAATCATGGAATGACCAGCACAGACCCTTGAAAGGGACATTCTAACACGATCAAATCGAATGAAGACTTAATACCAGTAAGTGACTCGTTTTTCTCTTTGATTAATGAGTTATTTGTCCACGAGGAGTAATTTGTGCAGTGGAAAGGTAGGTTCCTACTCCGAACGACTACTATTCGAACAAATAGCTATTGAAGCAATGTGACGTAAATCAGCACTCCCGCTCTTAAAGCATTTTGTCATCCAATAGTCTCTTTCAAGAAGGCGAAGGATAATTGAAAGCCGATTCTGAATGAGACTCATGCGACAAATGCAATCAAGTCTTCCCTCCCGCTGTGCTAAACTGCCTGCTTAGTTATTTCAAAAGTAGTGTTTTTAAGGATATAATTTTACTTGGAGATAAAGAATAATAGCCTTTATGTTATTAATTTGAGTAATTATTCGATTCAATTTATCAAAAGAATGAGAAATATTATAACAGTATTTTTAAAACCAGGAATATTTCTTATTAACAAGCAAAATTTATTATAATAGGCTTATAATAAAGTAAAAGTCGTGTCGTCTGAATTATACTTATGTCGGTGTTTTCTTGATAGCTTATGGTCATGTTTTGAAAATTATAACTAGGTTCTTAATTTAACATTTTAGCCGTACAGTCAGTACAATTTTAAGTAATGAATTATGTTACCTGAAATTCAGAATAACTCTTACCCATATGAACGCGAAAATCTGAGAATACTACCTGATATTTTTCCTTGCTAAAATACGAAAGAATAGTACATAGTTAAATTACTTTTATAAATATCTGCTAATGGGCTATCTTTTGTATCTCTGCGAACAAAATATCAAAGAACTTAAACTAAAGATGTACATTAGTTGGATCATTTTTAAAACCCAATAAAACATGTTAATTGATAGGTTGTGAACCAATCTAAATTTATTTTTCATAAAAACTATTTGGTTTTATACCTTACTAACAGAATTACCCGGCGTTGCGCGGGGAGGGGGGTGTACACATTAGAGAGTTATAACTATATTTTTTTGTAATTTTTAATCTAGCTAAAACATGTTAACTTTCTATCTGTTCTCGTTTGGAAAATATTAAAGAAAAAATCAAAAGATATTTTTTATTCATCTATTTTTTTATTTTATCTAATTGCTTCTTGGTAAACGATGTCTGATTTTGCGGTATGGTGATAATATATAAAGATTATTTGCACTTCCAACTCTTGATGCTGCAACATATAACTGACCATGGGTGAAACATTCAGTTCTCAAATCAATTCCAGCTATTTGAAGTGATTGGCCCTGAGCGTTCTTAATAGTTATGGCATACGAGTATTCAAGTCTTATTGGAAATTGCAATCCTTTAAACTCGATTGGCGTGGCAGTTGATATCAGTGGAATTCTTGGAATCAAAACTTCTTCTCCTTTGGCACATCCAGTTAAAATTGTTGCTTCGATTGTGTTTGGTTTTAAAATTTGACACAGTCTGGTCCCGTTGCATAATCTTGGAGCATACAAATTTCTAAGCAGCATAATTATTGAGCCAACTTTTATTTTAATGTTGTGAAGAGGCATTCCACTGGGATTCAGGGAGTTGAGGAACTCAATTGGATATAGTGCAGATTAATCGGTGTTGGTGAGTGTCTATTGATTTGTAAGTAATGGCTTCTCCGGGTAGTTTTTCCTGAAATTTAAAATTTATTTCATGTACACGTCATTTTTTGGAGCAAGTATAGCGCGTTCACACAGCCTATATGGATTTTTAAAATTTATGAGTAAGTTTGGGAAAACAGTTTGCTCCAGGTCTTCATTTGTTTCCATTACATTAGAAAAATCTCTGGGAAGTGTGATGGTGTCTGTGTTTGGTTCATATGCTAATCTTCCGTTACCCAATTGAAGAAGCTGAGCAGCAAAACAACCAGCATGAATATCTTGCAGTAAATGGACTCGCATGTTAGTCGTTAATTTAAAAGCTTTGACATAGACCGATAGTTCCGATTTTTCAAACATGCATAAATTTCATCAGTCATAGTGCCTCTTGGAATAACTGGTAAAATTTGTCTAAAATCTCCAGCTAACATGTCTCAATTTTTGTTCTTCCGTTTCTGAATTTCGGACTGCTTCTTGTCTCAATCTTTGTTCTTCAAATCGTCTTCTCCTTTGTTCTTCCGTTTCAGAGTTGCGAACTGCTTTATGTCTCTAACCTTTGTTCTTCAAGTTGTCTTCCCCTTTGTTCTTCCGTTTCAGAGTTTCAAACTGCTTCTTATCGTAATCTCTGTTTTTCTATGCGTCTCTCTGTGAGTTCTGATGTTTCTGATGCTCTCGAAGCAGCCTTTCTTTGCGCATCTGATTTGCTGCCAGTTACACGTGACTTTTTTTAGGTGGTATTGCAAATCTAAAAACCATTTAAGTATTACTATTAAAATGAAAACAAACTAACCCCACCAATTAGAAGTAACTATGGTGATATTCTGTGAAAATGCCTAAAAATCCATGCAATTTTCGTACTCAAATGTAATTTTTGATCGTTTTCGATCAAGAGACGAAATTGTATGACCTGAATAATATTATATATACTATTAGGAGTAAATCAGTATGAATTTTATGACTATAAATCAATGACTTCATATTTTAATGTTCCAATTACAAAATGACTACACCTATTCCCGTATTACTCCCGTGTTAATGTTATGGAAATGCTATTCTGTGGAACACATGAGGTTCCAAAGACCCCATGGATTTCAAATTCCACCTTTGCTCTTCCTTTTGGTCCTATTAGATAGCATGCCAAGTTTGGTGACTCGAGGATCAACTGTGTGGATTTGTATAGCCGGACAAACATAAAAAGCCACACCCAAACACTTTCTGTAATATAATATTATCTGTTAATTTATTATTATGTTAAGGGTACTTTTAGTTTTTGCGCCACTCTATTGTGCGAATTGAAGTTTCACGCTGATTTTCCCTTGCATTTAACACGAACAAAGGATTTAAGAATAAGCACCAGGAAAAATAATCTTAGGTATCTCCAATAGCCATGACAAGATTATTGGAGATACCTAAGATAAGTATTTGTTTTTTAAAGAACTTATTATTTAATTGTTTTCAGTTATAAGACGAGCTCCGTAGTTCCCTAGTGTAGTGGTTCCCCAACTTTTTGCAGGCGCGACACTCTTTCAAAGACAAACAGGATTTCGCGGCATCCCAGCCATGAAACAAGATTTTTATATTTTTAAATACGGGTATAACAACCTATAGACGCATCTATTTGTTGGTACTACGCCATAATCAATTTATCATAGGAAAAATTATTGCCCTAATTACCTATCAGCACACTTAAATCGTTGATTTATTTACTGAACAGCTTTTCGCGGCACACCGAAATATCAGCTGCGACACCCAGTTTTGGAACACTGCTCTAGTGAAAGAATGAATGATATTTATATTTATCTCTAATTGATTTAGCGAATCTAATAAAGCCGATTTTAAAAGCACGTAAAAACATTGCCTACCCCAAGTTAAATTTTTAATAATCATTTAATTTTAAATATTTCCTAACAGAACCTTGTTCAGCGTAAAGTAAAAAAGCGTAAGGAAAATTAATAAGCTTATTTTTAATGCGTAAGCTCTTTTTCTCCTCTCGCTGACGAAATGAGCGCATGAGTAAATTTCACTTGCGTCCGGATTGACCTAGGTTATCAGAACAATGATTTCTGAGAGACGATTAAGGGAATCTCGATAGTTAATCCGGCCCCCGATAACAGGAAGTTGACACATAAACCCGAAGCAGACAGATCCCTAAAGGAGTTTTCACTCTTTGTCCGATTTCCGGTCTGATGTCCGGCTTTTAATGATGAGTCCCAATCTTTGCGGGACCCAAATACTTTTGCGATTCGGGACGTTTAATTGGGTCCCCTGAGTCGGGAGAGAGAATTCTCGCCAAGGAATCCTCCCGCCGCGGTAGAATTCCCTCTCTCTTCTTCCACCGAAGTTCCCGTTCGCAACGAGCGCGCGACTGTCTCGGGGATGCAGACGGAGAAAGGAGAGGAGGGTGAGGAATATCGACGGATTGGGAGGCGTTGGCGAGGGAGCGGACCAAAGGGTGTTAATCGCGTAGAAGGAAAAGGAGACCTCTTTGGCCGAGGGGACGACCTTTTGCACGCGGACCTCGCCCTGAATAATATCGGGGTGGGGGTGGAAGGCAGCCGCGAGGTATGAGGAGTTCCTAGTCCTGCGGCCCCGATACCCCGAAAACATAGTAGCGCGGTGGAGCGGGTGATTGTCATTCAAAGGACTTTGCCCGCACGTAACAGAGGGAGGGGACATGAGAGTGGGAGGGGAGGAGGTGGCGAGGTGGGAGTTCCACGGGCAAGACAGGATGCGGCACGAAAACCCCTCTCGCGAACATATCGGGGGGCGGAGAGTATGTACGGTACGGTGGGGGCGGAGAGCGAGAAGGCAGAGGAGCCGGCGGTGGTGGGGGCAAAGGATAGGAGGTGGCGAGGGAGACGAACCCCTTTCGGAGCCCTCACTATAAAAAGACTCTGCGGGTCTTCGGAAAGCATCAATCGCAGCTTAGGCTTCCATCGGTCAACAATCCAACCTCGTCCAATCACAGTTCCCTATCCCTGTTCGGTTCCCTTAGACACCTAAAGCAATGGCAATCATCATCTGCGGTCGTGCCGCCGTCTTGGCGCTGGCTTTCCTGGCAGCCATTGCCTCCGTCTCGGGACGGGCCTCCGAGGTCCAAGGGTCCTTCTGGAAGGGGACCTCCATGGACTCCGTCGTCGACGAGATCCGCACCGACTGTGAGCGCAAGGACGCCGTTGCTTGCATCAAGATGAAGGCCCTCTCCTTCTTGGACCAGGTCCTCCGCAAAGACTCTTTCAAAGTGTCCGAAAATGTCGCCGTTGTGAAGAACTCCTACGAGAAGCCGGAAGGAAGCGAGAAGAGGTCCGGATCATCATTCGTTGACCACGTCGAGCAATACGTTCAGAGTCACGATGTTGTAGCTGAGGTGCCCTCTGGACTGCCCTTCTCTGGAACCAAGGTTACCTTCTCCCCTCGCAACGTTGACCAGGACGAGCTTAGCTTCACTGTCAAACTCCCCGAGGGACCAGAGGGCAAGGCCACCGGTGTCTCTGAAGGTCAGTTTGACTCATCTAAAATTTATTTTATACACGAATTCTTTTACAGAACTCCTCTATAAATGTGATTTTTTAAAAATTCCATTGTAACATCTTCGATGATATAAATCCAGTCTTGATACGCATAAAAACATTTTGTCGGCTGTTTATCCCGCATTTATATAATTTCGTCTTATTTTATTCAATACAAAGGGATAAACTACTCTTTACCACATAGTTTCCTTCCCATGGAGGACGAGGCAATTCTCATTTAAACTTATAATTATAACAATGGGATTTATTAAATTTGTCCAATAAAAAATAAAAGAGATCGGACGTTCAACTTCTGGCACGGTAATACGTTTAGGATGAGAAACTCGTTACTGGTTCGTCGAGTCATTCGACTCCTTTATTTTCACTCGTCTGTCTGATTCGGTTGCGTTGATTAATTTACTCCCTTTTAATTATTCCTTCCACCGCTTGCTCCGTCTGCAGCCCGCAAGGGTAAGCTGAAGAAGATCTTGGTGCCCATCCTGGTCTTTGTCCTTCTCAAGGCCATGACCCTCATCCCTCTCGCCATCGGTGTCCTCGGCCTTAAGGCATGGAATGCTCTCCAGCTCAGCTTCTTCTCTTTCGTCATCTCCGTTGCCCTCGCCATCTTCCAGCTGTGCAAGAAGATCGCCGCTGACTCTTCCTCCGCCCAAGTGGGACCTCACGGATTCGACGCCTACAGCGCCCACTATGCCGCCAGGGCTTTCCAACAGGAGGCTGTGCCACAGGGAATCGATGCCCAGGACCTCGCCTACCGAGGATACGCGTGAGCTTAGGTAGGTTGACTGATTTTTAATCAACTATTTCACCGAGTGTTTAAATCTCCATGCTTCAATCGGTCCAAAATCCTAAATCGCATTCCAAAAGTTTTCCTTTTTCACTATAAACCTCCTAAAAGCATAAATAATTCTCAACTTTCCTATCAGTTGCTTTCAATTAATCACTTTGGAAATTCATTTTCCTCACCAGAGCGTACAAATTGACTTTTTTGACTTATTTCATTAAATGTTGATGGTATGAATTTTCAAAAATAGTTATAAAGCTCTGCTAATAATAAGATCTCACAGTATACGTCAAATAAATATTTAATTCGGTGATATATTTAAATAATAGGAAATAGAATAGAAAATCTTTTTGAATGTTTGTTTAACCGTTTTATGTTGATTATAGTTTCGCAATTCTCGTTTCAGGTTGCTGCACACACTCGCTTTCAACGAGTGTTGGAATTTTGCAGAGAAGAAAAAAAATGATGTATTGTATCAAATTGCTATTTGTTATTTAACATTTTATTGTAAAAATCTTATTTATATGAGGTGAAGCCGATTACAAAACTTACACGGCTGGGACCACTTTACTGTACGCTAGCTCGACAAAACTGACGTACGCGACAAACGACAAATGACTTCCAGATTGGACGAGGTGACATTTTGGACTGGACTTTCCACAAAAAACATTACCTCATCTATCGACTTCTTTTGTACAGAAACCTTCTTCACGACATTTTCCAAAGGACATCTTGGACGCTTCATTCGCAGTTCCTTTTGACGCGATATTGACTTCTGTTGGACTTGAAGTTAACGCGGACGTCACCAGCAAATACGCTCTCTTTTAAATCGCTTCATTAAAAACTTCACTTCTGATGACGTTTTCAGAGACACTACTTCTACTGACTGACTCAGGACTGTGATTCGACTATAGATATGTATTTTCTGCATTTTTATTGTTTAGCTGTAAATTATTAATGAAAATGAAATGTTGTTTCCAATAAAGAAAACAAAAAATATTCCACGTGTAATTACTTTAAATTATAGTAGCGAAAAAGAGAAAAACCATCAAATAAAACCAAAAGATACCAATTGTTTTTCCAGTGCGTCTTTGCTTTTAAAATCTGCATTGGTTTTACCAAATATTATTAGTACAATATAATGTTGAAAAAAATGAAAAATGACTGGAGTTTGATTCTATATGCATTGCATTTCTCTTAGTTTTGAAATGCAATGAAATTATCCTAAAAATTATTAACTATACAAGAAGTACACACTTGTAGAGTGGTGAATGATACATAGCCTATTTTATGATATATAATGGAGAGAAAGATAACTTAAATGACAATAATAACCTTTACTGCAATAAAGGTACAAAAATTAATAAAAGATGCTAAAGAAATGTAATACATCAATTAAAAATTCATCACGTTTTGTAGCAACTAGTCGTTACAAAAGATAACATTTGAAATAAAATATTTTCTTTGAGAAAAAGCGCCACCGTTATATATACTGTATTTATGTAGCGATGGTGACGTTATTTTATGCATTAATACCTTTATTAATAGCTTCATTCGCATCATTATATGTTTGTAAATTAATTTTGGACTAAAACAACTGATTTGGCCCTGAGCAAATACGTAATGTTTAGATACCATGGAAATCGCAGTTGTTGCTAATAAAATAACTTTGACACAGTTTTGAAAAAATGTAAGAACAGTATAATGGCATTATTCTACGTAGAAACGGTATATTATTTTTTCCTTGAGGTCATCATTTCGTTTCTCGCATAGTCAATATATTTCCACGCTGTAACGCACGTGGAAGAATGGAGAGGCATAGTTTGATGGACACCAAATTAGTACCAGGGCAGAATTGTGACTAAATAAAATCTCTTCCATGGAGAATGGATAAACTGTTGGGAAAAATGTGTGTCGACCGGAAGAGTATCTACGGTGGGAAGTTATAATAGGTTAAATGAGGCGTGGTTTGGCACCGGACATAAGGTGCTCGTGATCCGGCTGACGGGTTATAACAGGTGATATCCCACGAATGAGGTTGTGCACGCTATACGGAGTGGTATGCCGAGAAAAATCGGGTTTGGCTAAAATAGTTTCAGATAATGGGGGACAGTAGTAAAGAACTACGGCTTAGGTAAGTTCTCTAGTAGTTAGCAAATCTATATGGAGTTTCACAGCTCCCCAAAAGTACATAGAGTAGTATATATATTATTCGTTTTGTCTATATTATGCATATGTAATTGCATCTACATAAAGAGAGCAGCTCGCGCAAAACAGTTTATTTAAATAAGTAGTGAATTTATTGTCTACACCAGGAGGTAGGAAAGCAAAGTTACAAGAAGGGCCACTTTTTCTGAAACTCAACGTAATACTTCAGGTCGGAGGAGCGGAAATCAAATTTTCTTTGTTTAAAAAAATTTCTATCCATATTCCATGATACCAATTTAATAAAAAAATTCTCCCATAAGCATTTATTTACATTTAATATAATATAAGGAATTACGGACTATTGCAAGTGATTGATAAAAGTTGGAATGCGTAACGTACGAATAGCTAAGTCCGGAAAGATAATTTAGTGAACGCAATGAGGCTTACAGCTCTGAGATGTCATTTGAAAATTGTTGATTGCTAATATATTAACTGGTTTTTGAGCAATCCAAAAGTTTATCGCTTGCCTTTTAATGCTTGAAAACGTTTAATACACTATATTCATTGATTTTGTACATATATTTACATTCATCTTCGTCTTCATCTAAGTCATTATTTTATCTGTAGGGCACATGGTGAAATTCGGTTAATCTTTTTGAAACAGTAAATATATAAATACATCTCCTCTTATATGTTAACATGATTCAGCGGAGATAAATAGTTCGTTTAGGGAGTCAAACGAAAGCCCTTAAATAGCCACATAAAGTTCAGGAACGATAAATTTGCGACCTTTAACCTAAACTCAGAAGAAAATATAACCTTGGAAATGAGCGGCAAAAGTATTAATACTTGTTATAAAAAGATTAATGGAAAGAATAGGTCAGGAAGGAGAGGGTTATGAAGGAGGTTAGTTAAAGTAGGAAAAGAGCGCGTGATAGGTAGTCATTAGAGTTCATGAAATGAAAGAATTTAATTAAAACAAAGAAAACAGTAAATTAGATTTAATAAAACTGTACAGGAATCAAAATACCGCGCAGACCTAGAAAAGAGAGAACGGCGAAAGATTTGAAGGTAGATAATGGCTGGAGATTGAGAATGGAAGTAAGAAGTAAAGGGTGGACAAATTGAAACACTTGATTGTAATTATTAGGGCAACTAAAAATCACTTTTTATTGTTAAAATGAATCATTTTCTTAAAACTACTTTATGCGATTCCTCGGTCATTTACTGATTCAACAGTTTTCGGGTCATGGCGTATAGTTCTGAAGGAATGGGACGTGCATTTTGGTGCGAAGCTAAGCCAAGAAAGCCGTATAAAAATGTAGGATGCGTTTTTGATGAAGTGGAGATAAAAAGTTCACGTAGGATGGTGTCATCGATATCTTCGAGATATTCGGCCAAATATAATTTCATACAACATTTGAATTTAATTCCGAATTCTGGCTTATAGATGTTATTTCAATTTAAATGTTATTTGAAAGGTTCAAGGACATGCATGTCTGTCAATCTCCGATTGATATTACTTTACCTATTTCCACAAATGTAGAGTGATCAGGCGTTCATATTTTGAGTGATTTGTTCAAGATTTCAGTGCGATTTCCCGGTGTCGCTAAAATGTATTCAGAACGCGTGATTGTTTCGGATTGTTAGCATTGTAAATCTAACGGGTTACACAAAGTTTGTTAAACATCGTCAGCCTTTCGATCCGATGATTGCAATAACAAATCATTTAATGAAATCTTTTGTGATTCTGGTAGAGTAAATTTTCTTTCAGCCGAACTAAAACTGTTGCACTAAATAAAATGTTCAAGCAGAATTCCGCAAAAATGAATTATTGGAAGATATACAAAATGTGCTGAGCGTAATTTTATTGTATTATTAATATTTCCAAAAACCTGATTTTTGAAAATGTTCCAATAACATCTTTTATATATAATTACTCAATGTCTGCCCGTCCGTCTGTTCGTCTCCTCTTTTATCTCTTGGATAATTTGTCATAGAAAAATGCTTTAAACGCCATTTTTTCTGCCAACTAGGAGACCCCGAGAAAACTATTTACGTTTACAGAAGTGTCTCAAGTTCGACTCTAGGAGATGATTATATTTGCCCGTAAGTTTACACGGGATTTTTGATTTATCAAGGTGCAAGATTTTTTCTTTCATTCATCAAAAAACGCAAATATGGACGAATTTTTTCCGTTTTGTTTTATTCGGCGGCTAAAACTATGAAATATTTCTCTTGCGATGTTTTAAGTTACACGGAAGAATTTGTCAGAAATATGCATTTCTTTTCGAAATTTTGTGACTTTTTCGTACTCTTTCTGAGTGTTGCCAGAGCGACCCGGATTGGTGCCTCCGATTCAATGAGCGTCTATTAAACCCTCAGATAGACAAAAGAACTAAAATATTTGCTTCACGATTTTTATGAAGCGTCGAAATTACTGTTGTATCAACGTCAAACTTAAGAGATTGCAACGTTATTAATTGCAGGTAATTATTATTCAATAAACTGCGTGTGGACTGTAGGCGTTGTTAACGATCGACCAAATGAAAAATCTTCTTTCTTTATTTCATTAATGGAATACATATGACCTTTTTCTTATTAATAATAAATGAAAAATAACACATTGTGATGTACAAAAAATTTGTGTTAGTAATAATTCATGAATAAACAATTAAATATATGGTTGAATTAATTGTACATAAAAATTGCATATTTCAATAAAAAGAAAATTTTAAAGCATTAACAAAATAAAAATTTGAAAATAATTGCTGTGTATCATTTTTTCCTCTCTAAGATGACTTTTAAACATGCGGATTTCAGACCGACTTCGCAAAAGTTTCTGCGGGTACCACTAGTTTTATATTTATTGGTAGATGGATGGAGTTAAGCGGGCTGCCGGCTGCCATAATATGGGGTCGCGACACGGTCGGCTGCCATAAGCGGGGATCACAGATGCATAAAGTTTGAGAACCTCTGCATTGGAATATCAACCGATCCCACCAATCACAAATCAAAAAACGTTTCCCGTAGCAGTTCATTATTTTTCTAAACAAAATGAAATTAAAATTAAGATAGTTAAAATTGGATCTCTGTCAAAGGAAACCTCAAAAAGTATTGTTAATTTAATTAATAACACATTTTACTAATATAATGCAGATGTAAATAAATTTATTGATTATATAGAGAATAACGCAAATAAATTTTGAAAGACTGCTAAAAAAACTTATAAACTACGCAAAACATTAATGGCAATGATGATCAGCAAATGCTTTGCACTACGCAACACAGACTGTAGACGAGAGATTGTCTTGTCTTCATAGTTGGAAATATTATCATATTCCTTAAGCTATAGAGTATGAACCAAGCAATTGGAAGAATTGCTCTTTTGTAGATGTATGCTACATACAATTATTCTCCCATTCAAAAACTCGGTCGTTAACTCTATAGCCACCGATTAATTGATTGGTTAAAATATTTGAAGCGCTAAAGTTTTTCATTCTCTCCGAAGAAGATACGCCGAAATTTAGAGGGGAATGTATTGTTTTCATGAAAAAAATCGATTTCGAGACTTCAACGGAAATACACGTTTTGAGGTCCCCTGAAAATGTACCGACCATTTTCTCGATGATGTGTGTGTACGCGCGCGTATGTGATATGAATTTTGTGGGCCCTTTAATTAAAAATTCACTAATAATATCAACGCGAAATTTAATATTTGACATTCTTATTAAAGGGAAAAAAGTTGATAAGTTTTTGGTAAAAGCCGATCAATCGAAAGTGGGAGGTTACTCTTGTCACATCCGTTTTTTCAAATATTTGCTTTAATACTAGATCAATGTTAAACATTACTGGAATAAAAGTAGTAGGAAATTTAATTTTCTACAACCTTTGTTAGAAACATTTCCCCATTGTTGCATTGTTTAAGAGATATTTTTAAAACTATATTTTTAGCTGCCACCACACCACCCGGAGGCGACTTTCGTAATCTTTCTAGCTTGCGCTTAATTACATCTTAGTAACCCTCCTTTTTATTCTTAATTGCTGGAGCTTCGTGGCTATATCCAATAACAGAAGGCTACAATATAAGTTTATGTCTGTCCTTTGTAAGGTATGAATTTTTCTCGAAGTACCATTAAATATTTAGTGTCATTTAACGTATTCGGAATTTATAGAAATATTACAGGTATGGAGAAAGTCATGTGGTGTCCACATAAGATTTTTTATTATTGAAATACTGTAAATGCCAGTGTAAAGGACGCATGAAGGCTTTTGTTCTAAAATTCTAGGAACATTCAATATACCCGTCTAAATGACGCAGTTGTATTCTAGCAAGTAGGAAGGCCGTAGGTATTGTATTGTTTTATTATACAAAGTAGTTATCGATTATTTCAATCTTCCTAGTGATATCAAGGCGTTGAGGGAAATGTCTTGCATATTTTTGCGCCTCAGCTTTAAATATAATTTATTGGCGTAAATGGTGTGGTAATTAGGCAGCAAAATATTATTTTTTATTTATATCTAATGAGTTCAAAATAAAATCAGTGCCAATGATGAGAATCGGAAAAAGAACTAACTATTTCATTTTTCTGGTATTAAATAGCGCGCGCTTCTTGGATGATTCCATTTTCAGGTTTAAATATACTATGTACAATGATATGCGGATTCATTTTTAAGATGTAAATTCAGTTCTGCATTTCTGGTTTACAAGCAGCACATATATTATTTGTATGAAATATTTCTTTTTTAACACTATGTACGAAAGAATTAATTAATTTATGCTATTTCGTATCCTAGATTCACTAATTATTAATTTATATGTAGTAATTTTGAAGAAAACTTTTTGTGGGCCGCAACATATTTTCTCAATTTATTGGGCTGCAGAAAAAAGTTTGAAAACGCCTGCTATAGACGTTTGCATATTTAAAATACGAATTGAAGAGATTTTCTTTCCATTTAGTGTTAAACAATTTGTTGTCTAAAACAACATCCTGGAAAGGGCGGATCCAGAAACTCCCCAATGGGGAGGAGGCGCACAGTCAATGCGTCCCGGGAAATAAATTGGCTCTTTTAAAGAGAGATTATGTGATATATTCAAACAACAATGGCCCATAGAAAACTAGGCTGAATTCCTAAATAAACTCAAACACATGGAATGGATGCTATTAAATATAAATATACCAGTTCTGGAAGAAACGCGAAATACGTGTAAAAATTATAAAAATGGGAATTCATATAAATGAAAAATTAATATTAAATCGATTTTATTTGCGAAAAAATCTTACTTCACAAGAATTAAGAGAAAGGAAGGATGGTTGGAGTAGTAAATTTTGTTACGATGGGTGGACATTTTATTTTTTAAATTTGAATTTCAAAAATATTTCAGAAATTGTTTGCGAGTCTGTCGCCCAAGGTAAATGTGGTAAGAATATTTAATTATTAAATTAATAAATTTCCAATGGTCTGGCAAACGAAATTAATGTAATTATGTAATGCATATTTAATTTAAATTTGAGTTGTCGAGATTTTTATTAGATGATTAAAAATTATAAAAAAATGCTTAATGCAAGAAGTAGTGTTAAATACGAATGAAGAAATTTTGTTGTTATCAAATTGAAACCAGCTATTGTTATTTTGACATTTTTTGCCTTTAAAATATGTCTACATTCTATGCCAGTGGTCGGCAACATTTTTTCTGTCGGGTACCACTCGTTATCAATATTCATTATTTGTGACACTCCTAAAATTCATTTGGTTCTAAACCCTTACGAAAAGTGTTTCTTATATAAAAAACATCCTGAATGTAATGCGGTCTAACTACAATACTAATTACAAATGAAATAAAAGTATAATAATTTAAAAATACAGTAATACCTCAAGTTCCGCGAATTCTAATTGCGCGATTTCTCGTTAACGCGATTTTTGTGTGATATTTTTAGAAATTTCAGTTTTAATTAATTTCTTAATTTGTTGTATGTAATATTAAACATTCATACTTGACTTACAAATGATGAGTTATAATAAAGTCAGATAGAATTTCAACTAAAAATGGAAGGAGTTGTCCTCTTTCGTACCTGCGATTGTTGTTTAGAAAACCCTTTGTTTGTTACAAGTAGTGCAGGTGTCACAACAAGGCCAATTCTATGTTTACGTCTTATCTCTTTGTGGGCGGATTTAATTTCATTTAAAGAAATCATTTCAAGTATTAATATAAATATGAAATAAGATTGAAGAATACAGATTTATTCAAAAAACATATTTTTACGTGTTTTTTTAGAAATAGGTGGTTTAATTGGATACCACTACCACAATAAATTACAAATTATGTATACTTTTTAAAATAATTTTTTCTTTTACAAAAACTTTTGTTTTTCGCAAGTTTACGTTTCCATTAATGTTGGAAAATAATCTTTCGAGTTAAGCGAATTTCGAGTTGCGCGGCTTTAACGCGGAACGCATCACTCGCGCAACTCGAGGTATTACTGTACATATTTTTTGTAATTCTTCTCTGAAATATCGTGCCATGTAAAAGCTCTCCGCGTGCCACCTTTTGGCACGCGTGCCATAGGTTGCCGACCCCTGCTTTATGCTGTGTGTATATTTAATTTATTAGCCAATACTAAAATTTTGATCCTATTTGGCTCCCGATATATTTCATGTTGATATTGTACACACAATCAATAAATTTGCAAAATTATTTTTTTAGCCATTATATTGTATTTTATTAGGTCTATGAGAAATTTGTTAATTTGAGATATTACTAAAAATACTGAAACCCACATTTTCTAGGTTATTCCCCTGTTTTTATTCTTCAGAAATTGTTATTCTCCGGTTTTGCTTTCTTTCTAAGAATCCTGTCACTCTACCCAAGTGTAATATTGTTCCCAAGTCAAATTTACAGAATACTAAACAGAATTTACTGTGAAATTTCATCCTTCTAAAGTTAAGATTTTGGATTTTTATTGTATATACGCTTCTGTTTTAGGAATAAATACACTATAAAACTGCATTTTCTAAATTGAAAAATAGCTAAATAATCAAAGTCAATTAAACACCAAAACTTAGTCTCCGTAAGTAGGCAAAATAGTTGCCAGTATTATTATCGATATTAAAATTTTTAGATCTCAAGCATTTTACATTTACTCAAGTATTAAAATTGTTGTAGTTAAGATACAAGAACCCATCTCTTTGAATTACTTTATTACATTTCACCGCTCATTCAAATATCTCCAGGAAACTAATTCCTTCCGCCTGTAACGCAAATTCTGTTAGACAATTTTTCTGTTTACTTTGATCCTAAGGTATTAACGTGTCTACTCCCCATTCTGTTGTGGGCGATGTTCAAGGTAATCATCACATATTAGCTGCTCTTTAAAAATTACGAAAGGTAAACAAGCTGACAAGCTGTTTGCTTCCAAAGAGATTCTTTATGCTTAACTTCAGCTGTCATGCGGTTTTTCATACTTTTGTACACGGCTCACCCACATTCTAAGTTCTTCCGTTCCCCACTCACAATTAACCCACATCCTACTTTTAGCGGTCCTTAACTTAGTCATAAATGTCTGACTGCTTGAACATGACTCATTCGGTATTGTTTTAATCCTTTTTTATTTTGTATTAATAGTCGGTGAGTGCAATGTCTTAGAACCAATACGTATGATGTAAAAGTTTCATGTATTCGCATAATTGTGAGTGAATCTTAATTTTATTCGTTTTTTTTCTTGAAACCAACCAAACAAATAAATTAACATTAAAATTAACCAAAAACCTCACAAGCCCGGTCAGTAACGTTTTATTCCAAATAATGTTCACCTTCACTTATTTGAAAAGATGAATGATAGCCTCTTTCTCTAGCATTTGTATAATATTATTTTAGTAAACTCACATTCAAAAAATCCCAAAAAAATATTAAGCGAATCAGAGAAAACGTGTAAAATGATTTTTGATTTATTTAATATAAAAGACTATGCCGTTCAATATGTTCATCTGTAATGACATTGGCTATATGTATGTCAATAACCTATACAAAAACTAAAAGTATAAGCAACTGTTAGTTATTTATAGATATTAACACATCGTTGCATCGTAAAAAATATCCTTCCTGAATCACACCCGTAAAAGTAGTTTCTGATAATGTTGAATTACTTCAAAATAAAATGATAACACGCAATATAGGATTAAAGATTCGCCGAAATAAAATTTGTGAGAAATAACGCTAAAAATCCAGAGACATCGCCGAGGCAGGCAGCATTTATTTTGAGAAACTTCATTATTAAAAATACAAGTTTTTTCAAGAAAAATGTTTTTATTTGGAATGTTTGTGCTATTAGGAGAGAAAGGAAAATGTCATTGAAGATTAAGTAAAATATGCTACTCGCTCAAATGTACATTTTTCGCTACTAATGATCCAGAACATATTGTGACGAAATGTAAAACTTTTTCTTGCCATAATAGAACATTAATTGATTATTAAGTAAAATATGAAAGCGATACACTATGAGAACCCAATAAAATGCATCCTAGTCATCATACAACACAGCGCGTCATACCTCAACGTTTAAAATAAGCCACGTTTCTTATTTATCGATATAAAAAATCAGTAAGATCCAATTAAATTCCTTTTAAAAAATATCCGCCTTTGTCTCCGAAATTCCTCTCTTCCTAGGTCCCCTTTCCTCCTCCTCCTTCGTTAATTCCGTTCTCCACGTGCCCGCACGTTCCTATCGCCGAATGCCTGCGTGCGTCTGCGCGTGGGTTCCTCGCTCGGCGTCTCACAGAGGCGGAAGCGTTGAAGTATCTCTCGTACCTCGCAAGGCCCACCGAGGTCGTCCACACCTCCATATGCAATGGTGGAGCCATTTCGCGCTCTCTATCAGGGTTTTAAATCATTAACTGTAAAGCTACACCTCATTTGGGCTCTGGGTGATCTCTTCGAATGGTCAAAGTGTGAAAATAGTGCTGAGTGAAGCAATGCTGATCAGAGGAATTTCCTCGTTTAATTTAGACACATCGGTCATCATGGGTCTTCAAATCCTTATATCTTACAGCCATATCGACGTAGAATCATTATATCAGTTGAGAAGTGTTTTATAAATGCCAATATGTACTTATAATAGTATACGTCAAAATGTATAAAAGCAGCTTAAAACTGAATTATCGAACCACCCGATTACGTTGCATTAATAAATAGCTGAGAATGAAGGCGCATTTACACGGTTCAATTAGGTTAAACAATCCGGTTGAATCACCCAAATTGAAAAGTGTAAACAGGAATTCAATTTCATTGGGCAATCGCATTGAACATTGCAGGAAGTAGGGTGGAGCTCTACTTTTGTTCAATTCCACTGAAGCAATGGGAATGAATCACCCACATTGAACAATGATTTATTCGTGTAAACAGTGAATTTCAATAGCATTGAAAGCATTTTCCTCTCGAGACATCACAGATGCTTTGGTTTTAAGCCGTGAATGACAAGTGAACTGAAGAAAGCGAGTTGTGTTGGTTCGTTCCGGGAATTGTACTGAAGAATCATGGTTTTTAAGTGGAGAGAGGACCATAAACCGTTGTTTTTGGACTTGATAAAAATTACGAGTGCTTGTGGAATAGCAAAACAGGGATTATAAAATTAAGATTGCCACAGAAAACGATATCCAAAATTTAATTTCTGATTTAAATTTACCGGTAGTGACGGAACAAGACGTGAAGCCCAAGATGAAAATTTCAGCCTGGCACTAAGAGCTTCTCTCATTACGGTATTTCGTTTTTGAATGAATGGATGGACCATATCCAAGAGTTCTTGAAATTGCTCCGGAGACATTTTGAGATGATTTTTTATCATCTCGCAATCTTCTACGGCCCATTCACTCAACAAAGATTCCGATGCTCCTAAAATATCTTGTCTCATGATCCATCTTCTTATCCATAAACGTCGAGTTTTTCTTTTTTTAATTTTCGATAGTAATTTATAACACTCATGTATTAAATGATCACAAATAATGCAAATAACCGCACGAACGATTTCATTTGGCGCCATGTTGAATGAATTGGTGAAATCAATTTCATTGATTCGTATAAACAACTTCTATTTCAATGCGGAAGTTCAATGCTGCCGATTTAAACAGATTGCTCAATGGCATTGAACTGTGTAAATGTACTTTAAGTAATAATTGAATGATAAATGATATCTTATTTATTTTTCCGTTTTTCGATGTCTTTTGACTTGCGGTTCAGTACACGAAGTAAGAACATTCAAGAACCTGCAATAACATGTATGATAGTATAGCTGGCAATTTAATTGGAATTCACAAGTAAAACCCATGAGAATGCCCAAAATATTTGAAGAAATGAATGAACTATTAAATGCAATCAATTGTATATATACCATGTACTGACACTGAATTTTGCACAAGTCAAATTTGATGGCCCAGTATTTGATTTGTATCTATTATTTTTTATGTTACCCAAAGTAATCCAACCGAAATTATAGAATTAAATGTTCATTATTAGCCATAGTATAGTCAGTAAATGGAGCGGAGATATAAAAGAACAAGTTTTGTACACATTTGTGTATACAATAGCAATTTCATCTATACAAAAATTTAGAAAACGAAAAAATTGATCTGCTACGATAGTTCAGTGGTATAATATCCGCCCGGCAAGTGGAAGACCCGGGTTCAATTCCCGGTCATAGCAGACTTTTTTCTCGTTTCAAAATTATTCCCAACTCTACAGCTTATGCCTGTCTGCATAGGACCTTCGGATCGATTTATTCCATCAATTTCTTACAAAAATTCAGTTTGAGATATTATTGTGCGCTGCGGAGCATTAATTATGTGAAAGATATATTACTCAAATGCTTTGATTTATTTTCTATATTTGTGAACGATAATGAAAATCTTGATCATTAATTAAACGAATCCTTAATGTTGGCAGTGAATAAATAATTAGTAAATTAATTTAGCATATTTAAAAGCTGATCGAGGAAAATCACAAATTTGAAAAATTGAACCATTTAATTTAAATTAAGTATTGAAATATGTTCTGAAATTAAATTATCCTGAAACGAAAGCTATATTGTTTAACTGCAATTCATAATTAATTGATAATTAAAGACGGTACATAAAATAAACAACTTCTGTCGCGATTTATTTTAAATCAATGACACAACTTTCAAGCCTATTTGCTTTCGTTTACTAAAATTTCTTTATAACCTTTTACACAAGTTCTAACTTTCACAGCACTTACGAGGTATTATCACTTTTATATTCCCTTCCTACATGTCTACTGACATTAAAAGGGATATCGGAGATTGGAATTGGCCACGTGTCAAGGATTATAGCATCAATCTCCTTGAGTCAGGCGTGACTGTTGGGAGACGGTGTCCGGTACTCAATCTATCTTTTAAATAATTGCCTTATAAGGTCAAAGGATGCATATATATTTCATTCAGGTATAATTTATTGCTCTCAAATCTATCTGTTTTGATAAACGTATGCACGTTTATATATATATATATATATATATATATATATATATATATATATATATAATACTTTAGTAACATTTTTATAATTATCCTAAACACTTCGTTGACTTTTGTGATACTCTCTGATGATAAATTTAAGAAGAAAGTATCCGCCTTACCCTTCTTTCATCTATCGCTTAAATTAATTTGGCTTTATGTTACTGACAAAGAAAAATTACACATTTTAAAAACACAATATTTCAATAAATTACGAGAATATCGGAAATACTTTCCGAATAATTCACATCTCTAAATTGCACATGCCAATAAAAAATTCTGTTTCTCAAAGATCCATAAAAAGATTAACAGAGAAATAGTTTTTCAATTTAATTTCAGTCATAAGATGAGCTCCATAATTATTTCTTGAAGTTCTTATGAAGTTATTAGTTATGTAACTACTAGGGAACGTAGCAAAAGTTCGGTTTCATGATTAAAAAAACGATCGCGATAAAATTCTCTGGGTTATTCTAGAGATCTTTAGTACGTTAAGTTCGCGGAAGTAAAGCAGCGCCATTAATTAATGATGAAAATCGTATAGGATACCGATTTACATTTGTCTGTTTTGCGAATGGCTAAATATTATCATATATATGGCATATTATGAGTGTATATTTTCACATATTTTTATACAAATATTGAAATAAATTTCCTAAAAATATATATATATAGATTTAAAGATACATTTTTACACGTGTACAAGGACTTGACTACCACCAGAACTGCATTATTTTTAACACTAGGACGTCAATGACTATACAATTCAAGAAAGTAAAAGTGCAGAAAAATACTCGGAAAGAGGAATATCTCGAGAATAAATACACCAAAACCATCATTTAAACTCAAATATTACTATTAGTTATAACTAGGCTTCTTGGAATTCGACGTTTATTTTTTTCGAAAATCTACTATTTAAATCGAAGTTTATTTTCCCGAGAGTTTTTCGACGAATATCGACGCTTAAAATTCCTACTACTACCTATAGGCTTGGTAGTTTACGACGTTTATTTTTCTTAAAAATTGACGTTTATTTTTCCTAAAAATCAGCGACCAATATCTACTTCTACTTTAATATATTTTACTAGGCTTGGTAGTTTTCGACGTTAATATTTCTTAAAAACCGACCACTACCATTGTTTATTTTCCTAAAAATCAACGACGTACATTAACGTTTATTTATATACTTTTAATTGGGCATTTTAGTTTTCGGCGTTTGTATTTTGGCTATAATAATCCAAGAGGTTGATTAGACAGATAAACACACAAACATCGACGTTTATATTTCTTAAAAAGCGAAATCTAATATCGACGTTTATTCCAATACATTTTATTAATTTTTACCTAGAAAATTGTTAAAAATTGAATTCCTTCTAATTAAATTTAAATAAAAATGTATAAATAAAAAAGCCTCTTTTATGAAGATTTGTTTAATATTATCTATATTTTGGCAAATGTGTTGTTGTTATAACTCGAACACTTATCCGTATGTGAATGTGTTTTTTTCTCAGTATGGGGATGGTATTTGTAAGAGTATCGAACTGTAAGTTCAAATAAAAATCTGGTAGCGTGCCACTTACTCCCTTACAAATAATAACTATATGGAAAACCAGGATTGAAGAGGGGGTATATTACGAAGAGATAGCGAAAATCTAGCTCACCTTACGGCTGAAATACAACTGATCAGGAAAATGGTCAAGGAAGCAGCATACGTCAGTAGCCGAGATAACGTCTTCATCCCCCATTCTGACGTGCACAGCATCGTTGATTCTGAATTTATAGAGAAAAAACTGCCTTTCAAAATATAAAAACGCTTGTAGAAAGAGTTGTTGATAGTTTAAGATCAAGAAGAAAGACGTGCAAAAAATTGGATGCGGCTCTTTCAAAAACCACAATATAAGACCATTATAAGCAGCTCACAGAAAATTTTCAAAACAAGGCAGCCACTGATACAACTCTCAAAGAGCTGTAACTTTCAGTATCCTAAAATTGGAATATGCACTAATACTTCTATAATATACAAGTGTTCTTCAAACTGTACTCCACGGAGCTCTTCGGGCTCCACGAAGTATTTCACGGATTAAAGAAATAATATAAAAAACAAGTAATAAAAACATAATGTAATAAAAAATATGATACTATTGTTAAAACAAACATATTTACTTAGCGTATGTACAGTTATGTATATTCATAGCAAAGTTAATTTGGTTGTTGGAGAGTCGTAGTTTAAGAGGGTCGCTAAAAGGGCTCCGCAGCCTCTCGAAGTTTGAAGACCACTGATATAGAACGTTAAAATAGTTACAAATACAGGCATGTTCCCATATTTTAGCAAGGTGGGGCCCCGATCACAAGGGAATCTAGCGGATCCTCTGCTTATTAGTAAAACCTAAAACATTTTGAAAGAACCAGAGCTCCATCAGATTTTTTATTTTATTTACAACGCGAGATAAATTTCAGCTTCCTTGTAAGTTATATGAAAATGCAGTAATTATACTAACTACAGTCATCAAAGTTAAGGAGTCCGGTGATCGTCGAAGAAGGATTTTCTACAGGGATTCGAAATCCCTGGATCCGGTACTATATAAAAATATTAGATAGGTATAAGACTGCGTTCGAACGCATACTAAGCCAGGTTTTTATAAAATACAATCATGTTTTAGTCTGCAATGTTGTAAACATTTAATGTATGATTAATAAATTCAATTATTACATACTCGTTTACGTATTTGTTATGTATATTAATAAAAAATAAAATTCTAATTTTCAATCCATTATCAATATTTTACCGGGATAAATAATAATTCGAAGTGACAATTTAAGAGCAAATTAAGAAATATTGGCTGCATATTTGATTCAATATGTGATGAATTTCAAATGCCTAATTACCCTTATTCATAATATTGCTTTACAGTGGAGTAAGCACTCCCATCGATACAGGCTGCATATGGAAAAACAGCGTTTACAGTCATTCTTCCACAGTTATATTAATTAATTCCTTTTCTTCCACAAAATCCTTATATTAATGCTTCCGGAAGATTTCTTATTGCTTAAATTTGATCAGAAATTTTAGTCCTACATTTCAATTCATCAGAGCCTTTTCCAGTAATATCCATAATATTCACAGAGACTATTTTCCTTATGATCTTTCACTTTATACAGAAAGCAAATGTTTACATTCAACTTATATATTTTCTAAGATAATTAATGCATTTATCATTTCATGTCACTAACGATTTAGATCGGTAAATGAATAAAAATAACATCTAACTAAAAGTTTCTGTTAAAATAGCTTATAACAGACTATAGTACTGTAGCAAAGAAGTTGGAGGCACGGACAAAGACCGAAAAACACTACCCCAAGCTTTAATAATAATAATCTTTGGCCTCGCTCAGCCCACACGTTCAATATTATTATCGTCTTCATAGTTCTTCTGCACTTCATACAGTGGGGATGTACAATTTGAATAGAAATGAAAGCGCTGCCCTCAGCAGTAAAATATGCATGAAAGTAATGTAAATCTAAGAAAGGCACCAAATACGGAACTAGAGGCAAATGAATCTGAGCCTTGTCTCCTCGTTGAGACAGCAGTTATAGTAGAACTGACAAACAAATAAACCAAGTGCACAAGGACCCAACAGGAGAGACCGCGCGAACGCAAATTGCGCGCCTCTGGGAGGCTCCCTGTACATCTTAGAGAAATTTTTATTTGACGTTTTCTTCATCGTTTGATGTTTTCTGTATGTACGCTAAATTTCGTTTTGATTGGATAAGATTTGGAAATTAGCGCAATGCGCTAAAGCAAATTCCGTAGGAACTGTAAGGGTGATGTTCTAGAAAAACTATAGGCAGTCGACACTAAATTACTTGTACATGCACACGAAGTTTGGTGAAAATCAGACAACTGAGGCAGCAGTTATCTTAGAACAAAGAGACAAACAGAAAAAATCAATAGGGACTCAACAGGAGAGACCTCGCTTTGCTCGGCTAATAACATTTACACGATTTGCAAATTTCAAATACCGTATTTATCCGAATATAGGACGAGGTATTTTCCCATTTTTGCATCTGAAAAATGAAGGGTCGTCTTATATTCATGTTGTCAAAGACGTCTTCAGTTTGCGGTCAATGAATTCGAATAGTAAGAATGGATCACAAAATGGCATTCTATGGAACCAGAGTGATAGTGATGAGGAAAGTGAGGACTAACCTGACAACGTGGGATAGATTTCTTGAGGTAACGCTTTGTTTATTTTTCTCACGTCTATCCTTGTAGTATGTGTTATGTGGTGTAGCTCAAATAATATATCTTGAAAATTGTTCTTCTGTACGTAATTGAAAATTCTGCTATGGGTCGTCGTCTTATATTCAGGTAACTACTTTTTCCCTTCTACAACCACCAAATTTTGGGGAGTAGTCTTATATTCGGATAAATACAATATTACCGATTTTGTCATTTTCGATTATTATCACTTCATAAAAATTTCTTATGCATTAAAAAAGCCCAATAACTTAATATATTAGGATATTTTAAAACACAAGTGAAAATTAATTACAGTATATGATCTATCTTAATACCTTTCGTAAACCTTTTAAATAAGATTTTATTGCTTCATAATTCTGATAAAGTAAACGATTTTGAATTTATTTTATCTTGATTTAATTTGAATTTTTACACATTAAGTTTTAATTAAATATAGTGCATATTTTGAGTTTAAAAATAAAATATACACGAACCTAACGTGGAATTCATACATAAAACAATATCTCAGCATATATTATTTTTCGTTAACTTTGAAAAACTTTGTATATATGGTGACTTATACGAAATAGATGGTGCTATGAAAATCGGTTTAACATTAAATATGAAAATATTTACAGTAAGATAAAAACATTTTTGAAATAAATTTTTCTTCATGTTCTGATACTAATTTTGTTTCTGTGGGAGAAGACTTCCTATTACTTTTCATGATATTTCACGCCTGGGTGAATTTCTCATATCAACACGTTTTTATCGTTTAAATTTTTTATGGTAATAATAGAAATATAGTGTTATCCAATGAATGGACTTTTAACTTGAAAAATATGTTAAATCGGTCATTCCTATTACCGATGGTAAGACGTTATTTATAATGAAACCCGATAATGGTTACTTTTAAATCGACGTAGAATCATAAAATCTATTGCATTTATGAGCAATAATTACCCCATCAATCAATATTTTTAGGATAATTTAAAATCCTATAATTAACGAGATGAAATGAAAAACCTTTAAACTGTGTGGAAGTGACAAAGTTTTTTCATTTCATCTCGATGAGTGAATTCCCCAAGGTTGAGCCTGACATTATTAATGATATATGCTATAATTAAATCTGTACAAACGTTTAATCAACGGAGCAACTCCTCTTTGGAATTCAGTGTGTAAAATTAAACTAAATGTGATAGAAAATGAAAGTTGCGAGTACATGTGTAAAATATCGCAATAATAAAAAATGGTTTAATTAAACCTCTAAGGTTTTCGGAGTAATTCATTACGAAGTTTAAAGCTTGCTTCTAAAATTGAAACCAATGTTCCCGCATTTTGCATTTACGCTAGAGACATCCGATTTTATTACAAATTTAAACACAAGTTAAAGTAACTGCTTTCACAGCAACGAAATCCCCTCATGCAGAGAACGCAAATAACAATAGAACGATAAAACATTTATTTTTTTAAAAGTAAGTCTATACGGGTACTGAATTGGGTGTATTAAAGTTTTATTAGCAGTACATGTTATTTATTCATAAAATCCGCTTGAGTTTCTCGACAAGAAGTGAGTGCTCTTCCTCCGGATCCATGTCCGGGAAAGTGAAGACCACGCCCAACGGTAGTCCGACCTTCAAAAGCAGCAGCCTTGTGCTCTCTCTCTCTCTTCCCTTTACTCACTCTCCCTTGCTCTCCCGATGTTGCGCCGGAGATTTCAACGCCCGATCACGGACGATCGGGAACGCCTCGGCTTATTGGGTTTGTACCGTACGCCATCCTCCTTCCCTACTCCCTAAAACCATACCCGTCCCTCATTCCTTCGATTCGATTTCCCTCTCTCCGCTTTATCCTCCACATTGCACTAAACTTGGGCTGTCTCACGCCCTCGAACCTCTCATTCTCCCCCACGGTGCTCACCGCACGCTCTTTTTTCCCGGAAGCAATAAGTCTCGCGGTCATCACTTTTCCTCTCGTCGCTCACGCTCCACCCTCGCCCCCATTGATCCCCTATTTCAACCCTACTATAAGAATAGGCAAAGAGGACGACCAAAAAACATAAGAGCCCCACATTTCGTAATTGAGAACTCGAATGGTACATTCTTACATGCTAATCATCGGTCCCAATTCTTGGTATTTGGAAAAGTAGGGCGGAGTAATATTGTATTTTTTGACTCTAAAGAAAGTATGCGGAACGAGTTGTTTTCATAAGATTCTTTCCGTTCATTTAAACATATTCGTCATTGATTCAACTAGTGTTAAGTGGATCAAATCAGTGATAACACATTAACAAATGCATGAATACCAAAGCATATGGAGGAGTCCAAACTTACAATAATAATCAGTATGGAGATGCTGCATATAACAAGTAACGACTGCAGATAACGAAAATTTAAAGCGATTAACCAATATATTGACAAATACGTCTGTAAATTTAATACATTGCAATTGTTTGTAAACTACAGCAGCTGTAAATTATATCACACGTAAAAATGATTGTGAATACATTTAAATTGTCAGCATCGTCTTCGCGAATGCATGCAAGTTGCAATTTATTTTCTCAAAAATTTTCAAAACTGTGTAAGTTTTAGCTAGTTTAGCAAGATGATCCACTTGTACACATATATCTAATTTTGATAAAGATTTATGCTTATACGAAGATGTTTTTAATCCTATTAGAAGTTTGTAAAGCATTTTATGTATGTACTTCAATTCGGATTGTAATGTTTCGCAAGCAAAGAAAAAATGTATAAGAATTGTGTATTTTCCGAAGATGATAACTTAGCTGAGTAAACATTAGCAGAAAACATGGATGTCTTCATTACTATGAGCAACAAAGAGATTGATTTTAAAATCCAAGTAAAAAAGCTATCATCTATTTTGTGAACGTT